>BSBK01007872.1:1200000-1767034 GCA_027943335.1 Chamaecyparis obtusa
TTAGAGTTTTAGAATTGGTAAAAAATTAGAGTTTGAACAATGCTCCAAAATCAAACAATGTCTATGCATTTCCAATTCATGTTTGAACAATGTATTCATTTCATAACTGAGAGAGATTGCAATGAGAGATGTAAAGAAGAGTAATTGCTAAATGTAAAAAGATTGATTAAACTGGATTGAATAGAAGTGAACCAATCAAACAATATCTATGCATTTCCAATTTATGTTTCAACAATAATTCATTTCGTATGTGAGAGAGATTGCAATGAGAGTTGTGAAGAAGAGCAATTGCTAAATGTAGAAAGATTGATTGAACTCAATTGAATAGAAGCAAACTAATCAAACAATGTTTGTACATTTCCAATTCATGTGTGAACAATGAATTAATTTCGTATGTGATAAAGATTGCAATGAGAGATGTAAACAAGAGTAATTGCTAAATGCATAAAGATTAACTAAAATGAATAGAAGCAAACCAATCAAACAATGTCTATGCATTTCCAATTCATGTTTGAACAATGTCATTTGGTATGTGAGAGATTGTGCAATGAGTAGAAAGATTGATTAAACTAAATTGAATAGAAGCAAACCAATCAAACAATGTTTGCATTTCCAATTCATGTTTCAAAAATGAATTCATTTAGTATGTGATAGAGATTGCAACGAGAGATGTAAAGAAGAGTAATTGCTAAATGCGGAAAGATTGATTAAACATAAATGAATAAAAGAAAACCAATCAAATAATGTGTATGCATTTCCAATTTATGTTTAAGTAGTTAATTCATTTCGTATGTAATAGATATTGCAATGAGAGATGTAAACAAAAGTAATTGCTAAATGCAAAAAACTTGATAAACATGAGGATGTATAACAATAAGGGTTTACAAATATATATATATATATATATATATATATATATATATATATATATATATATATATATATATATATATATATATATATATATATATATATATATATATATATATATATATATATATATATATATATATATATATATATATATATATATATATATATATATATATATATATATATATATATATATATATATTTGTGTGTGTGTGTGTGTGTGCTGGGATTTTGATGAAGGAAATATGTGTTTTGGTCACACGAGTGTGTTGTGTTGTTGGCATTGCTGGCAACATGATCTATTTATGTCAACATATTAGATTTACCGATGGTGTTGAAGGATCAAATTGAAGATCCACTAATTGTTTAGTCAATCGGTAAGAAGACAGTAAGTAAGACAAATTCAACCAGATTTGAAGTTAGAGATTGAGTTAAGGTGTGTGATTGTACAAACATGATATAAAGAGGTATACTGAGCTATATCTATGATCACAACATTTGGTTTAAAGATTTGAGTGAGTTATTAAAGATTGAAGTGGAATTGGCAGAAAGGACAGTGAATCTGTGGATAGAGTTGGGTAGATCGATGTTGCGGTCAAAGATAAGTGGTTGGCCAACATGTTTTCGAGATTTAATGTTTTGAGTTGACATCAAGGATGTTGACTTTTGATTTTGGTGCGCTCTCTCATATGTTTAACTTGGATTTGAGGGCCGACTTGTAAAACATCTTAGGGTTCTAGTAACGACCTAGAACAAGTATATAAATGGTTACGAAAATCACTAAAAGAGAAGTTGAACGATGTTGCGATGGTATGTGGTGATAAAAAAAGATTATTGAAGACAATACAAAGGCAGTAAAGTTCTCTAAGAAGTGTAATTGATCTAGAATGTACATTGGATCTGTCACGCATTGAGCACAAATATCAGGTCATTCTTAACAGATTAGCAAGCTAAATCCTTTAACATGGTCACTCCTAATAGGGTGAGCAGGATCTTTAACATGATCTAAAGTGTAAATATTCTAACAAGGTGAACTCTCAGAAGGATTTTTAAATCCCTTGACAAGATAGTCTTTAACATGATTTTTATAGTTCTTAATTGGGCTACTGATACTCTTAACCAAGTATAACCTCATAAGGGTTGTTGTAATTGCTCCTAACAGGGCAGATTTCCAAGTGCACTAGTGAAATTTTTGGCTATCATCCCCACATGTAATTTTTTCCCTCTAACAAGTGTTTCCACGGAAAAAATCTTGTGTCAAGTGTTCAATGTGTGTGAATGTTTTACTTGTTATGCTTTATTGTTATAATATTATTTGCATGTTAGTTATTGTGGAAGATAATTGTTAAAAGCAACAGATTTATTATTGCACTGATTCACCTCCCCTCTCAGTGCCTGATTATACACACACACACATATGTATATGTATGTATGTATGTATACAGAGAGGTATATATACATATGTATGTTAAAATATTTTGCATTTAAAGAAAGTCTATGCTTTTCCAATTTGTGTGTAAAGAATGTTTTCATTTTATATGTGATATATTTTGGTATGAAAGAGGTAGAAAAGTGGATAGAATTACATTGGGGAATGTAGAGTACTATAAGGAACATTTCTCTCAGAAATGGTCTACCATGTGAGCAAAAATATATGAATCCATTCCCTTCCATTCTAAAAAAGGAAGATCTTAATCTCTTTTGTAGGTGGATAATATTACTAAGTGTGGAGGTAACTGATAGTTAAAGGGTAGAGGGGGATCCCGGTCTAGCTGCCTTTGAAGCTGGCATACATGGTCCTGCCCATGCTAGTAGATGGGGATCCCGGTCTTCTCCTCTTCTGCAAGATGTTGCTGTAAGTAAACCCCTTGTGATTAGTCTTGATGATGATACAATTGATGAGATTTCAAAAACTATGGATAATTTCTCCTCCAATGCTACTATTTTCTGTTTTAGGGGTTTTTGGCCCTCTCTTTCTGATTTACATGCTTGGATTTCCAAACATTGGGAACCCATTTTAGTTGATGTTGTTCAGATATACCCTGTAGCAAGGGGGTTTTTTATTGTAAAGTTTGAAAATGCTGAAGATAGGAAAACTATTTTATGCAATATTTGTTTTACTTGGGAGGAGCGTTTTCCCCTGATGGCCAAACCTTGGTATCAGGGGTTTGACCCTCTTTCTGAATCCTTCAATAAAATACTTGTATGGGTAAGATTTCCAAATCTCCCTCTTCATATTTGGTTGGATTCGGTTTTGGAATCTATGGGTGAGGCTATTGGGGATTTCCAAATGGTGGATTTAGACTCCTCTGAAATTTTTAAAACAACATATGCTTGTATTCTTGTGGAGGTTGATGTTTCAAAGGGTCTTCTTGAGAAGATAACTTTGGCTTCTCCCTTGGGTTCTTGGACTCAGAATCTGGATTATGAGGGAATCCCGTTCAGGTGTAGGAAGTGCCACATGACTGGCCATCTTGTTGCATGGTGCTTATCTGATAAGGTCAAATTGAAGAAAAAGCCTACTTGGTGGTCGGGGGCCTCTAATCACCATTATACAGTTGGAAAAGTTTCAAAGGAAGGGGATTTGATTGCTTGCTCTCCTCAAATTGATCAGGCTTTGGCTAGTGTTTCTGTGGCTGCCGCTCTTGCTTCTGATGTTGTCTTGGGTGCTACGGATGTTGTCTCTGATGTGGCTTTAGTTTAGTCTTCTGCTGCTGCCCCTTCTGGTGTTGTTACTGCTGTCCCTAACCAAATTTCTATCTCTGGTTGTGATACTACTCCTATCCCTCCTGTAGTTTCTAATTTGACTTGCCCTTTGTCAGGCTCTTCTTGCTCTTCTTTAACTTGGTAGAAGGCTGCTGAAAAGGTGGAGGATGGATGGACAACAGTTAAGGGAAAGAAATTTAAATATTCCACATCTTCTTTTGATATGAATTTACGTTCTCATAAGGATGGGCAAAAATGTAAATCTGGATTGTCCTTTGTTTTGTTGTTTCACTTGGTAGGAACTACGACTAGTTCCTTTGGTTTGTTTGGTGGGGCACCATAGTTGTATTGGCACTAGTACATTTGAGGCCAAATTCTGACGACCATGTGTTAGATTTGCAATGCCTATTTATCAAAATATCGATAGATTGGTCCGTCGACATTTTTGCATTGGAAATGGTGACGGAAGTGATAACCATTGGTTTTCTGACATCAGTTCTTGTCGAAACAGGCCACATAAATAGGAATTTTTCTATGGGACCAATTTGTTGAAAATGTTTTTTACGACGTTTGGTCGGTCAGAAAGGCAACAGATATGCATTGGATGTTTGATAGGAGAACCCGTCAGATGTATAGCAGTCTTGTTGCACAAATTTGTCGTATTGGGGTTCCTTCCGATGGTTTATTTGTTAGATATCCGACGATATGTAATAAACTACTGATACGAGGATCCGTCAGACGTATAGCATTTATGTCAGAATAACTGTACTACCTATCGAAAAAGTGATGGAGTAGCATAGTAAAGATAACAAAGCTCAAGAGACCATCATAGTTGGTCTCCGTCTTTGGTCCATATACTGACAAAACATTTTACATTTCGTTAGCTCATCAAATGAGGGGATTTGAAAGAATTTAATAGAATATTTTCATGATAATGTATATTATTTAAGTTGACATTGCACGAATTTATCGACTCCGCGCACTTGTATACTATGAGCACATCCATAAAGAAGCATCTCCTCCCATGGCCTACATTACTCAAGCCACGGGAGGGGATGCTTCTTTATGGCTGTGCTCGATGTATACAAGTGCATGAAGTAGATAAATTTGTTCATCGTCAAATTAAAATAATATATGTTATACATAAAAATATCATCCATTAAATTATTTCAAATCACCGCATTTGATGAGCTAACGAAATGTAAAATGTTTTGTTAGTATATGGACCAAAGATAGAGACCAACTATAATGGTCTCTTGAGCTTTTCTATCTTTACTCCTAGCTACTGGGTAAGGGTTGGAAGACTTATACCTGTCGATTCTTGAGAATAATCACTGCCTTGCCTTTATGTACACTACACAGTATCCAATATAAGAGAGGGCAGAAAATATGAATGGATAAAAGAAATGAAAGATACAATAAAATTATCTTGTTGTTTACCTTCTCATAATTGATCCCAGTCTCGCAAAAGTAATTTTATGTGATTACTAGCACATTTCGTTCATGGATGAGAAACAATATCCAAAGTTTCTAGATTCTGAGAAGAGGTATGAGTGGAGGCCAAAAAATGGATATTTGTGAAGGTTTTATAGACGTAGTACTGAATCATCATCTCTGCACTAGTACTCAATCTGGAAACCCTCTCTAGCAAACTTCCACATCTAGCAAATTTCCACAAAAATCCCTTCTGGCCTCCACTGCATATACGTCTTCTCAGTATCTAAAAACTCTCCATCATTGATTCCCATCATTTTTCACCATCTTCGTGGACTAAGACTTTAAATTATTGAGCTTCTCTTTGTTTCAAGAATAGTTTAACATTCTCTACTTAACAGGGTCAACCACATGAAGGTGGAAGCTCATCTAGCCTCTCCTAGGAGCCTCTTCTGACCCTTTACGATATTTTAAGACCTCTAAGATGTGTATTCTTAGGGGTCGTATAGGATCATAAGGGGTCCTAGGACACAACAACTGAGAAACATAAATGTAGGCATCATGGTCACAAGTTTTTGGAGACAACATAATTGAGTGGTATACACAAACGATGTAAAGCAACCACTACTCCTCTGGAACCGGAGGAGTAGTAGTTGCTTTGCATCATCTAGGTATACAACTCAATTATGTTGTCTCCAAAAAATTGTGACCATGATGCCTACATTTATGTTTCTCAGCTATTGTGATATCTACATTTATGTTTCTCAGCTATCATGTTCATGCGCATGTTTTTTATGTGTTTGGAAAGACATATTTCTATCCTGGGCTTGGATCCTATGACAATTAATTAGCTTCATAACAATGAAGTAGATGACAGATGAGTAATTAGCTTCCCAAAAAAAATCTCATAAATGAACTATGTGTACCCCAATTCCTATGGCCTCTGTGTGTACCCAAAGGATATATTTAAAACAACAAGGGTAAGGCTTAAAGATATGTCTAGTGATGCAAAATTAACTTCTTTAAGCCTTACCCTTGTTGTTTCAAATATATCCTTTGGGTACACGCAAAGGGCATAGGAATTGGGGTACACACAGTTCATTTACGAGATTTTTCTTGGAAGCTAATTACTTAGCTCTCATCTGCTTCATAATTTATTATCAAGCTAATTGTGGAAGGATCCAAGCCCAGGCTAGAAATATGTCTTCCCATTCTGTTTAAGCCATATTCCTTGTTCTTGTCAAACTTCCTTGCAGGTACGAGAGGCGTGCTCTCTGCAGTACTCTTCTTCAATCTGTGTTCAATGATAAGAATCTTCTTCTTCTTCCTAATTGCAGCCAAAGCTTCCTTTTCATCAGGATTCAACTCCACTTCCCCCATCTCATCATCCTCATCACCCTCAGTTGCCATCCTAAGCCCTTCTTCCCTCTCCAGTTCTTCAAGCCTCTGCAAGATATCTGGATCAATAAAGTCTGCAACATTGTGTCCGTCCATGATCTCAAGAATATCATCTTCTTTCCACTCTTCACTTACCAAAATATATCGCTTCTTCAATCTTGTAGAGTAGTCTCTAGTGGTTGCAAATCAATCTTATTACAAACTACAATAAGAGGCTTATTGGCAAACAGAGGTTTTATGATGTGAAACAGAGCTTCCTGTTACGCAATACTATAACCACAAGACCCTGAAACATCAAGGAAAAACAAAACAACTGCCTTCAAATGAGCCAAGGTAATAATATTGAGCATCTCTATGGTGTTCCTGTCCTCCAAGGGGTGGTCCAAAATACCAAGAATATCGAATAGGCTAAATACCTTCAGACTATCATAGAGGCCTAATGGCTCTACCTTGTAGCCCACAACATAAAGAACATTGCTCAAAGAAAAGTACATGTCCATATTGTAGAAATGGAAAAGAAACAATAAGAAAACAAAGA
The DNA here is from genome assembly GCA_027943335.1 of Chamaecyparis obtusa. Lineage (NCBI taxonomy): Eukaryota > Viridiplantae > Streptophyta > Pinopsida > Cupressales > Cupressaceae > Chamaecyparis > Chamaecyparis obtusa. The sequence goes on from BSBK01007872.1 coordinate 1,206,950, forward strand.
AAAACAAATAAAAAAGAAAATACTGCAATTAAATAATCACCAACAATGATACACATAATACCATTGTATGCAGCCCATATTTAACATTTCAAATGCAAGAATGAAAGAAAACATGGAACTAAGCCCACAATTCATAGGCCCACAGAGGGATATTTATCATAGTCATAGAAATATGATTATTTTTAAATAGAATACACCAAGGGGTACCATCAGAAATATTGACCATTTAGAATATGAACAATGAATAATCAAATAGCTCATTTTTTTATCAACATGTGTAGTCTCTGTGTATATGAAAAATGAATGAAATATCAAGTTGAAATAAAACAGTGAACAAAAATTCAAATTCAAGGCCTAATTTATCAAGAGCAACAAACATTAGGACGAAAGAAAAATCATTAAGACTATAAAAAAATCATTAGGACTATAGAAAAATCATTAAGACTAGAAAATCAAGTTCTAGAAAAATCATTACGACTATTGAAAAATCATTAAGACTAGAAAATCAAGTTCTAGAAAAATCATTACGACTATAGAAAAATCATTTAGACTAGAAAATCAAGTTCTAGAAATGGATGGTTCTGATGCTTTGCCATTACAACAATTGAGCATTCATCATTTGGTACTTCTTGGTGTATTCCATTTAAGTTTTTCAGTTGTTGTATTTTTGTGCATGTTCTTTATGTGTTTGGCTTATGTCCCTCACAAGGGATACACCGATAGGTAATTGATTTGAAAGCATAATGATTTGACAGTCTTTTTTCAGGATAGGCGTAATCATCCCGCCAACCTTAATTAGCAACATTTATGATATATGTCAAGTACTTATAATTAGTATGCCCAACAAATAGAGACTTAATAGTAAAAGCATAAGGTTGCACATCCACATCCGCCCTAGTAAGTATTAGAGCCTTTCAAATTTGTAAAGAACACAAACTTTGCAAATCAAATTGATATTTCATTAAAACTTATGTTCTTGATCAAGTTCTTAAAGATTAAAACATGAAATAAAAAGAAGATGCAATGAAAATGACTTGTGCCTTCTAGTGAGGACATTCAAGAGAGGTTTGATGAGTATTCAGATTGCTCAAAGATTGAATTTGAATCAGCAATTGGTGAAGAACATGAAGTTGATATGGATAGGGATTCATTTGACACACCAACTCTTCTTCTCAATTGATAAGACTATGAGGAAAATCTAAATTAGTGGTGTGTGGTGAATCTGAAGATGGAAAGAAAGAAAAGTCCCAAGTTTTGAATTTGGACAGTAGAGGCTCCTTTCCTCATTCTCACAAGTTTGCAGATTTGTCACATGGATTAATCAGTAAAGAAGAGGCATCTAGCATTGGCATTCAAGATATAAAGGTTGGGCTTGACCATTTCACAAAAAAGGTGCTTGTATCCATTTAAAATTTGTCACTAGGGTATGTCCATAATTATGAGTTCATAACAGTGACATAACTCCACTACCTTAAGATATGGTAGCCTTTGGTCAAGAAGAGAACAATGATTTACATCCTATATTTGAGGGTACACATGATGCAAGCATGGGACATGATGGGAATGATACAACTCATCATAATTAATAAAAGAACTCTTGCCAACATTAGGGTACCCACAGATCAAAATAGTCCTGGTATTTGGGTCAATAGACGACAACCTTTGCATATGTTGCCTCACATGTTTGAGGTAAGCCAAACTCGGTCCAATTCTCTTAACAATGGTACATTTCCATCCAAGTGCAACAACCTTCAAAGATTTGCAGCGGTAAAGAGAATCCCCATATTTTATCAACCTAACATAGTCTTTGGCCACTTTGGCAATGAGAACCTCAAAATAGAGAAAATAAACTTAGTAAAACCAGTCTATGCCAATGTTTGTGAGGGTACAGTCATGATAAGTGCCTCTCAAACCTCTCCAAACATGTAAGATTGTCTTTAAATACTTTATTGATCTCTTCTAAACATTAACCAAATCAAACCTACATTTGAATCCACACACAATAACCCAAAATGAAGGGTTTTGTATTCTTTAATGAATCTCAGTCACTGGTAATGCATGGACAGTAAAACCAGTAGTCTCCAAAGCATTCAATAAGTGAATATTAATGTTTGAAAACTTTCCTCTCAACTTCCCCAACCACTCCTAATCAGTTAGAGGGATTAATTGAGTGTTTAGACACTAAAACTTCTCATGCAACTCCCAAAATTTCACATACAAAATAAAATTAAATCCATTTATGAATTAAATCCAGTATGCCAAAGGACTAGTCCCAACAATTCTTAAACATACTTTATCTGATATGATGAATTGTTAATAAAGGTCTAATATACAATGGTAAACTGATAAAGGTGTTATCTGCATTTAATATGCCAATTACTAATTAATTAAGCATATTATTACTATGCTTAATGTTCCATTTAAATGCATTTAACACAAAAAACAAATTTACAAAACTGAACCAATGACATGTTTACAACAAAGGTGTAATAGAACTCCCAACAATTCTTAAACATACTTTATCTTATATGATGAATTCTTAAACAATTAAGGTTGGAGTAGACATAGTTATCACACACTTTTTTGTGTGGTACAAGGAAGATTTGGCTAGGTCAAATCTTCCTTCCTGCTAGCAGTCTACAAAATTAGACCTTTATTAACAATTCATCATATCAGATAAAGTATGTTTAAGAATTGTTGGGACTGGTCCTTTGGTGTGTATTAAACAGAATAGAATTTTTAGCATATTATTATCATTCTATTTCTTTGTTGTAAACATGCCATTGGTTCAGTTTTAATCTACTGGTGTCGTGCCCTAGCCCATGCTTTATCTCCATTATTTGATGTTATTGGTGCTTGTGCTCAAGGATGATTCAATGTTTTGAAATGTTGACTGTGGTTATCAAATAGAAAAAATAGAAATTGTCAATAACATAGCATTTCACTATTGTATGAGTGGATTGTGTAGGAATAGTTAACATTAAACAAGGAGAAAACTCCTCAACACATCTTGGAAACCATTGAATTCAATAATAAATGAAACCTAAAACCAACACTGTTCCTTCTATTCACTTCTACCAAGAATAAAGCATTTAATCCATTCAACATTACATATAATCATTAGACAGTTACATTTCCTGACTGTGTACAGGAACAGTCACGACCAAAATGATCAAAAGTACTTTCACCCTTGCACAAGCTATTCCAAAATTCAAGTAAAATGAGAAATATGCTATATCAAATCATTCATATTCATAGTAACCATTCAAAGGATCATTTTGTCAATGAACCCTCTGACTGTACCCCTGCGGCAAAGAAAGGAAACCTCAAAATAGAGAAAAGAAACTTAGTAAAACTAGTCTATGCCGTTGTTTATGAGGGTACAGTCATGATAAGTGCCTCTCAAAACTCTCCAAACATGTAAGATTGTCTTTAAATACTTTAATGATCTCTTCTAAACATTAACCAAATCAAACCTACATTTGAATCCACACACAATAACCCAAAATGAAGGGTTTTGTATCCTTTAATGAATCTTACTCATTGGTAATGCATGGACAGTAAAACCAGTAGTCTCCAAAGCATTCAATAAGTGAATATTAATGTTTGAAAACTTTCCTCTCAACTTCCCCAACCACTCCTAATCGGTTAGAGGGATTAGTTGAGTGTTTAGACACTAAAAATTCTCATGCAACTCCCAAAATTTCACATACAAAATAAAATTAAATCCATTTATGAATTAAATCCAGTATGCCAAAGGACTAGTCCCAACAATTTTTAAACATACTTTATCTGATATGATGAATTGTTAATAAAGGTCTAATATACAATGGTTGTGCCAGTAATATCAACAAACGTGAATCCAAACATTTCAAAACAGTGAATTGATATCCTTGAGCACAAGCCTTTTATTTGATCATGAATGCTCACTGAAATGACCGCATTCTGGCACGACCATTGTATATTAGACCTTTATTAACAATTCATCATATCAGATAAACTATGTTTAAGAATTGTTGGGACTAGTCCTTTGGCATATTGGATTTAATTCATAAATGGATTTAATTTTATTTTGTATGTGAAATTTTGGGAGTTGCATGAGAAGTTTTAGTGTCTAAAAATTCAACTAATCCCTCTAACCGATTAGGAGTGGTTGGGGAAGTTGAGAGGATAAAGCACGGGATAGGGCACGACACCAGTAGAATGCAGTCATTTCAGTGAGCATTCATGATCAAATAAAAAGAAATGCATTTGAAATTTGTGGTCGAATATGATGCCAGAGGCTCGAAAGACGTTTCCCGTCAAAGATACCAATCAAAGATGAAGAAATCACATACCTTCTCTCGCGCTTAGCTTTCACGGAGGAAGATTTGATAGCCAAATCTTCCTTGTACCACACGAAGAACATGCCATTGGTTCAGTTTAGCATGTTATTATCATATCAGATAAAGTATGTTTAAGAATTGTTGGTAAGGATAGGAATAGTGGAGATTCTAGAAATATCATAGAGGAAACAGAACATAGTACAACAGACTCGATTGTGAACACATTTACTCCACAAGCTTAAGTTAAAAAAGAAATAGATATATTAGTAATATAAGTGAGTGTGGAAGAGAGGGATGAAAGACTAGAGAATGGGGAGGATTCATCTGCTTTAGCCAGGAAGATCAAGAAGATGGAGTAGGAGGACCATAATTTTAAGGGTGACATTGTGGTAGAAGAAGTATTTAAAGATATTTACATGTCCCCTATCAGTGAAATTGAGACTATAGGTGATGAAGACCATGTTGAGGATGAGGGGGGTCTTAATCATGGAGGGGCATAAGATAAATTTGTCTTGCGAGATGGGGAAGGAATTTTGGGAAATAGAACAATCAAGAAAAATAAATCTAAGTCCAAAAAGATAAATACAGGAGGAAAGAGGACGAGAGGGAGAACAGAAAAGACCAGAGAAAGTTAAGATCTGGGAGAGACTTGTTCTCTCTTGGAAAGAAATGAAGCTCATAACATGGAATTTTAGGGGTTGTAATGCCCCTAACTAGAGACGTTTAATCAAAAAGTATTTTGAGACAAAACCTAATGTAGTATGTTTAATAGAAACTAAACTAGAACAAGAAGCAACAGAAAAGTTTTCAGGAGTTTGGAACAACATTTCAGAATCTGTAATGATCCTTGTTAGTTTGTAACCTTGGATCTCTCATTTCTAGTTATCATAGTTGTAATTCATATAGATCTATTTAGTATTTCAACGTAATTAAATGAACTGATAATTTAAATAGAATTTATATTTCCTATTATGACTATATTGAGGGTCTCATGTCCAACTTATTACCCTGTCAAATTGGATAGGAAGACTTTAGGATGTGACCGAGGCGCTTAGATACCATTCCCAATAGGCTTTCTCAAGGTTTACAGGTCCAAGCCCAAACTATTGGGATGTTGACCCCCACCCTATTTTTCGACAGAAGCTATCGGCGGGATTTACACAAGCTCTCCTTGAAGACATCCTTATCTTCTTTCCTTCCAATCCGACAAGTGACAAATCGGAGCATAATATATATATATATATATATATATATATATATATATATATATATATATATATATATATATATATATATATATATATATATATATATATATATATATATATATATAATTTCCTCTATATATATATCAATAATGGTAGTAATACAATTTTTATAAACCAACCTATTAAGATTTTGTATACAATTATAAATGTTTAATTCATATATCCCATTTAATTATTGTTGTTCTACTATTATGAATTTGTGATTATGATCGCATCTATTTTAATACGTATTGTATATTCACATTTGAAATAAATATATGTATAATTCTTATTTCAATATTATTATCAAATATATATAATTTCTATTTCAATATTATTATAAAATTTATTTATTTATTTATTTATATGATCTATAATAGTTCCCTATTTTTAATAAGATTCAATATAATAACATGTGAATCAGTATTTAACTCAAAGATACATTACATCATAATTTGCTGCCACATAATGCTTACCAGCATTGTAATAATTCATTTCCTTTATTATCTCTTCCTTGAAGAGTTATAATTATATTGTATTTTTTCTTCTTTTTTTCATAATCCAATCATATACTATTGATATATATGATTCAGATATATAATATATGCAATTCTAATTATTAATACTGAATATAAGTTTACTACATATATTTCACTATATATATTATTATTTATAGCCATATGTATATATATAACTTCATGCTCACACGATGGCTTTTGCAATTCAATTTATTATTGAATAGAAATTTAGTTTGAAACACCCTTGATATGGGTTCCAACTATTTGTGTTGATTCCAGCAACCTCCCATGTACTGATAAATGTCTTGCTTAATTTATATTATCCAATCTCCTCTCATGAATAAATTATTAAATAGTCATTTCTCAGATTCTCTCAAATCGATTCTTCCTCCATATATTATCCCCTGGTAGAATGAGATTGGTTTCCAATTTATATCTTGTGCGGTGAGAATGGGTGTAATTGGAGAGACATGTTTGTTCAACTTCATTCCTATTCATAACATAGCCAGATTAGTTTATACAAATGATACTGATTAGTTTACTGCCTTATGTTATTAATTGTTGTCATTATCAATGCTCAACAATATTAACCACTGTTAACACTTGATATTGAGCATTAATCCATACTTGTCTACTTCTTACCAAATTGTCGTTATTGATCATTACTATTAATATTAATCGGTAATGTTTGCTAAGTCTGTTGATGTTCCTATTGTATTTCACCATGCATGATAAACATTGTATCTTTATATTGGTTTAGTCGATTGGTCATCAATAAAGACTATTTCATTACTATCACATAAATGATCAGTTTTAACTAATCATCCTTCCTCAATGTCGTGAGTTACTTGGATGAAGTTAATAATTAATTATTCTTCTCTGTTGATGAACATATTTGGTCTAAGTAAACTTTATTCTTCATGACAATGATAAGGATTACACTGTATTGTTTCTTCAAGCTAGTAATCCTTCTATCATCTTGCTCTACAAATCTACTGTAATTTTATTTCTTTAAAGACTTCTCAAAATTGAAACACTTAATATTATATTATAATTTATTATTATTTACTTATTTATTTTTATAGTTGAATTTTATTTATTATTAAATCTTACTTCTGAGAAGGGACATGACATAATTCACGAATGGTATGGGGAAGGTGACCTTCATTCTTGGCCGTGACTTTAATGAAACATTGGATATGGCTGATAAGAAAGGGAGTAAGGGGACTATGAGTAGGATCCAATTTGATTTTCATATCTTTGTCACCAAAAATGGATTGTGGGAAGTTAAAACCAAGAATTGGGTGTTTACATGGATGAATAGGAGATATGGATTCTCACACATCGCATAGAGATTGTACCATTCTTTTTAGAAAGAGAATGGGGTTTCAATTGTTCAAAAAAATATAGTATATCAAGAATAAGCGGAAGTGTTGGAACCAAATTCATTTCAAGGATATATTTGTGGAAAAAAACATTGGACGAGCAGCTATAGGTTTTAAAAAATAAGGTGATTCAGGAAGGTATGGATAAAATTGATTTCTTAATTGAAAAGGACTTGTAACAACAATATGAGGAAATTCTAGCTAGAGAAGAAATATATTGACGCTAAAAATCTAGAGAGAATTGGTTGAAAGATGAGGACTGCAATACAATGTTTTTCCATAGTTCGGTCAAGGAAAGACCATTAATTAATAGAATATCTTCAATAAAGAATGAAGTTGGTCAGCAAGTTGTGGAATTAGATGCAATCAACAAGGAAGTGGTAGACTTTTACTCATCACTATGGTCATCACAAGATGGAGTGATAGTAGAGAGCTATATATGGATGGTTGATAGTGTTCCTTAAGGGAAGGGGGATTGTGAAAGACTTGTTATCATTGTATTGTGTATTTCCAATATGTTTGGATGCAAGGTAGACCAGGAGATTGAAGGATCACTCATTGATTGCATGATAACCTGGTTTTGAAGGGTCGCTGGTTGAGGGGGCAATCAAGGTCCGGATGATTGGGCCATTGGAGGACCCTATTTCTTTGTATTAATTGCTATTCAAATTGGATGCATAGATTTCTTGTGAATTATCGGCTGCTATGTATCCTGCAACCACATCTGTAAATTTGCATAAACTTCTCTAGGGTTGTAAGCCACTTAGGGATCAAAATAGAGAAAATAAATCAAAATCGTTCTTTGTCCCATTTCCTTTTAACAAAGTCTCAACTATCAATGATACAATACATTTGATGCCTTAAGCTATCAATACAAATGGCGCCTAGCTAGAAGCTTACGGGCTGTCCATTTGATAACCACAATCAACATTTCAAAAAAAATTGATAACCAATAACATCAAATAATGGAGTCAAAACACGGGCTAGTGCACAACACCAGTAGAATGCGGTCATTTTAGTGAGCATCTCAGCAATATGCAATGGTGTCATTAAACGTGTCAGTAATATCAACAAACGTGAATCCAAACATTTCAAAATAGTGAAACGATATCCTTGAGCACAAGCACCAATAACATCAAATAATAGAGATAAAGCACTAGCTAGGGCACGACACTAGTAGAATGCGGTCATTTCAGAGAGCATTCATGATCAAATAAAATGCAATGCATTTGAAATTTGTGGTTGAATATGATGCTAGAGGCTCGAAAGATGAAGAAATCACATACTTTCTCTCGTGCTCATCTTTCGCTCATTTTCTCCTGCTCCTTTTCTCTCCAATTGAAATAAAAATGATTTGGGGCGTTTCACTTTTTTTTTCATCTATACCCCGAAAACTGTCAGAATTCCGGTGGTCAATTTAAAACCCATCGGAATACCGACACCATCGGGGCCTATTATTAAAAAAAATACCAAATTCATAATAAAAAATTACCTATCAGAAGTGTCTGTCGAAATTTGGCCCCAAATGTAGTAGTGTGGTCTTTTATTGCCATATCTTTCTTATGCTCTTGTACAAGGTTTCAGGTCCTTTCAAAACCTGATTTTACGTAATCAAAATTGATAGTTAAAGGGTTGAAAACAACAATGTTAGAATAACTGAGAGGGGGGCGAATCAGTTATCCAATGTCCCAATACAAAATGTATAATCCAAAACAAATCTTCAACTTTTGCTACATGGTAAACATACAATATTTTCACTGTCTATGTTTTTACCGATTATCAGTCTAAAACTTATAGCAGTTACTGATCAAATCTAACATGTAACATGCAAAGTATGATAACAAACAACTATCACAATCAACACATAACACAAGAGATTTAACATGGAAACCCTGTGAAGGGAAAAACCACCTCGGACTGACAACCCAAAAATTGTTCACTCTTCTGAAGTGAGGTCGTTGAAGACCCAACCCTATTAAAGGTTACAAACACACTGTTAGGTGTGACCTTGTTAGAGGATTTTAGACCAGAAGTTATCGTCCAACCAGCAGTCACTCTGGGGTTGACAGGATAACAATGTTCACTCTATGAATGAAACATCAAAAGACTTTCTTAATCCACTCGGTTAAGAGATTTGACTGTGTACAATGGTTAAATATGTAACAGTAGATGATCTGCCTTGAAAAAACTTCAATTGCAGTTTACAGATCAATGTTTAGCTCATTCAAATCTTTCTGATCAATATACCACTTCAGATTCAATACTATATCAACAACTGTCTGTCGGTAATTACTCTTTGTAGCTCGGTAATTGTTCTGCAACTTGGTTCTCATTAACCAGTCTGATCAGAATGCATGAAAACTTGTTCACGCGATAATTCTGCAGTATCTTCTTCTTTTGGCTCTTCTCAACAATGAAATCAATGTCTCTTATATAGATGAGTAAATCGTTTTCTTTTCCTCCATCAGATTTTGCCGCTTTAACCTTCTTCGACTGATGTGTCAGTAACACGTTTCAATCTGCTCCATTAGATCCTTCTTGAATTATGTTAGCCGTCGATCTTCATAAGAAACCTTATATGTTACCTCGATTTCATACACTTTACAGCTCATCACTTTATCGGCGAAACTGATCATTCAATTCCTTTCTGTTCTGCTCGGTTAACAAATAAATGTGTCAGTGAACACAAGCTCGGTTAACACTACACTCGGTATACACTACATTCCGTTGGTGTATACTGGAATGCTTTATTTACCGACAACACTGCTTTGTGTCTTTCAACTCTATTCTTCATCATAGATGAATGCAAACATAATACAGTCAATTTTATCAAGTCATAGACTCATCAACAAGTTACTCAGTGTATTCCTTATCCTCATCTAACATATACATCTTCCTCATGTAGATATTTTTGTTCTTCATCTCTTTCTCCTTTATTTAGATGTGTCGGTATAGTAACTTACAAGATAAGTATTATCAAGCTAGTTGACATAAATGACAACATAATATTGATTTAATCATCTTGCATTATCTAATCAGCAACTCCTTAGTGATCTTTCAATCACAAATTCTTCATTTAGTGTTCTAAATCAGTTGTAGTTCATCAAACAACATATTCATTACAACCCTTGACTTGTAGAGGATGGAACATATATGCATACCTTCATGGGAATAAGGTAATTAAAGTAAGGAAATAAGTTTTCTATATAAACATGATGGTGGGATTACCAAATGCAGAAAAGAGGCAGACTTGCAAGTGAAGGTATGGTAGGGAAGGTGCACTTTAGAGTATTACAAATATGGGAAGATCAATATAGATAAGCAGTTAGAGATGGTATTCAAACTGCAGGATGTCTCACTATTTCCTGCAATCAAGCTGATTATTGGGCCCATATCTTCCAACCACTACCACAATGGACAACTGCTGGAAAAAAATCTCACCACTATGTCAAAGGCCTTTGGGGCTTGTTACGAAGCTCAAGGATGGTTGAGGCCCTGCTAGAGGATGAATAGAAGCACGTTGTTGCAGTAGCTATTTCCAATATGAACATTAACAAGAAGAAATGATTAATTGCAAGAGTTTTTGATGTTGAAGTTGTGACAAAGAATAAGATTGTTGAAGCTCTTGCACTACATAGGGAGAACCTTGTTGATCTCAACATCAATCCATTTTTCAACATGATAGAAAATATTTTGTCTCTCAGCTGGAGAGGCTTCATGAATTGGCTAATGATAATGTATTAGTGGGATCTTTGTAAGATATCTACCCCTTTTGGTAGAAATGGTTTTTTGGATATAATGTATCATCTAACCTATAACTCTAATGTTATATAAATTTGTGGGTGCTTGTCATCTACGTTGGCAAATTGTGGACACCTTGGTCGAATCATCCTATCACATGGGGCACATAATCATTATAAAGAAATATATTTGATGATATGGTATTGCGGAGCATTAATGTTAGGGTGTGCATGTATAGGCCCCATGTTTGTGTGTGTGTAAAGGATGTAAATAAATAATAGTTTAACAAGGAGAATACCAAAAAAAAATTTAAATGATGACTAAATGAATTTGGCAAAACTCTTCCAAACCACAAAGTAATAATGACATGCTGAGAGAATTACTGATAATAGGGAGTGTCACCATTGTATAAAACCCATTGACATTGCTAATTGTGGGAGCCATGCTTTGGTATACAAGCAAACCACTTATGGTTTAGTAGCAAACACATTCTGGTACCCAATGTGTCGATGACTGGAAAATATGCAGGAGATGAAGGAATGAAGGCAAGATCAAACAACAAGAAGACAAACACATTGAATGTGTTTATGCTAAAAAATTGGGAGACTTAAGGGGAAGTAATGTGAACTAACACGTAGTTAATGCTATAGGGAGGAAGAGTGATGGGTGGCAACAACTCAAAAATGTTCCCAAGTTAGTTTGAATGGTGGTCACAAGAGCGAATGCCATGTGACCACCATCGCAGTTTTACACAACCAGTATGGGAAACTTCACGAGGTGGGCTAGCACACGTCTCAGTCAGCGAACCAAAATGCCCAAATTTGGACACCTTCGATGCTAATGCATCACACACATGGAAAACCTCGTCCATATTCCAAATTTTTTATGTTTTCTGTCAGACAACTTGGCGGTCTATGTGAACGGGGCAATTTTTTTTGTCAATGGGACCTTGATTTGATGGTGAAGTTGAAAGGTTCATAATGAGCCCAAAAGAGATCAAGTCTTGTTGAGTGCAAAGCTTTGACATCACAAGGATGAGGTCGAGATAGTACCTCACACAAATTTGGTGGAATGGATACTCCTCAATCCTGACTCTTAGTCGAAGAGGTTTTCAACTTGAGGCTCGTGCTCTAATTCTATAACAATCTCCAAATTTTCGAAGCTTTGTCATCTCAATTATACATACCAAATTGACATAAAAAATCAATAAGTAACCACCTAAAACAAAAACAAATTTATACTCTTCTCCAATATCAAGATACATAAAATATAATATTTTTGTACCCAAAGATGTTTGATGAGTTGCTAGTATATGAAAAATGGAGTAAAATAAAATATTTGTATAGCTCAATGTTTTATAAATTGTATATTTTCATATTATACTTTTGCATTATCAATAATTCATTAAATATATTTATAGTTCACAATGATTGACGACTTATAAAAACATTTAACATGTGAGACTGCCATATAATCCTACCTCGTATACAAATATGAGAATGATACTACCTTATACTCCTACCTCGTATCCAAATATGAGAATAAGACTACCTTATACTCCTAGTTTGATATCTTGTATGTTTTCATATTATACTTTTGTATAATCGATAATTTAGTATTTAATGAAACAAAATATTTTTATATAGCCCACAATGATTGATGACTTATAAACAACTTATAGCATACAAGACTACCTTGGACTCACACCTTGTATCCAAATATGAGAATGATACTACCTTCTACTCCTAGTTTGATAACCTGTATGTTTTCATATTATACTTTTATATAATCATAATTTAGTATTTAATGAAACAAGATATTTTTATAGCTCACAATGATTGAGTACTTATAAATAACTTATAGCATACCAGACTAATGCACACCTCATATCCAAATATGAGAATGATGATCCTTATACTCCCACCTCGTATACAAGTATGAGAATGGTACTAGCTTATACTCCCACCTCGTATGAGAACGAGAGTAATGAAACTACCTCATATCCAAATATGACAATAAAGACTAATGAGATTACCTCATATCCAAATATGATAATAAAGACTAATGAGATTACCTCATATCCAAATATGAGAAATCCAAAGTTATAAAGGAGAAGCCATTGGATTAGAAAAAGTTCAGAAAACGAGGATGAAAAAAAATAGATAAGAAAGATTTTAAAAGAGATAAGTTAAATAATAATAAGCAATGCAATTAAAACGAAACTACATGAAAGTTCCTTCAATTTAAACCGGAGAATCAAGAATTAAAATTAGACGCTTTAGTTGTGACTATACTATCTTCTTATATATATATATATATATATACTTTCATTGGGAGGAATTATTCTCTTTATAAACTTGAAATTTGTTACACCAAAAAAATGAATATCTTGAACAGCTGTTCTGATTATGTAATTTGAAAGGAAAAAATTGAATAACTCACAAGTTCTAATCCTTAAAGTTCATTTCAAAGTTATCTAACATTACCTACCCATCTGTCCGAGCTAAAACTAGTCATCTGTCAGTAATAAAACTACCCATCTTTGTTTCATTAATTTACCACACCAGAAATCGTAGTAGCTGGCTTTTTCTATAGATTTTCCTCCAATCTACACGAGTTATTCAGCTTTAAGAAGGAAAAGAAGAAATAAAAAATCGCTTTACTTGAAAGGAATCACTGATACAAATGGCAATGCCCATGAAAATTGTCTATTTTTCCTTCAAACATTTGAACATGACTAGTTGATAGAATAGACAATAAAGACAGCTGCTGCCTGTAAAAACAGTAACTATTCTCGAATGAGATTTATAAGTGGAATGCACAAATGCTTAAATTTCTTCAGAAAACAACAATATAATGCCCAAAATGGATTGGTCGATCCTAATATGCAAGCAAAACTGGAATTTGCATACAGATATCACTAAAAATAATATTGTTTGAGAATTGGGTATCAGCAGTAATTTTCAAATTTAGAGGTGGTGAATCTTTTGAAGTAGGCACGAGTAATGCTAAAAACAATAGCTAAAAAACAATTGGCAAGACCCAGTTACAGTGCTCGAAAATGCCTCGATTAATGGGAATCTACCATGTCTTTCTAAAATTAGGTTTTGTTCTTTTATTGATGTAGTGCTTCTGTGCTAAGTAAGTTTTGTCTGTTTCTTCGACATTGAAATCAATACATCAAACTTTGATTATTGCATTTAAAATAGCTCATAGATTGAATAAGGAGGATAACATACGAGACAAGGATTCAAGCTTTTCTTCGATTTAATACAAAAGGTGTACGACATATATATATGATTCACTCTGTTGAAACAAAGCATAAGCATTGAGTTGAAAAACCCTTTCAACAAAAGCCCAAAAGCCTGAGAGAAATATAGAGCTTAGCTTAGCTTGTGATGAAGTGAAGTGAACTCCAGTGGTGGGTTCTCCAAGAGATGTTAGAATGAATGTAGAATGAGCATGATCAATTGGAAGTGGAACCCATGATTCTCCCAGCACCTCCCCTTTCTGCAACACAATGAATACAGTCACTCGCACTGGATATCACTGCAAATTTTTAACATTAACAACAAATTTGCATTATGGTAGTAAAAGTATGATCCTTCCAACACAATGTAGAACATAAAACAATGTCTAGACTTCTGCCAACAGTATATATTACTGGGTCTCTAAAACAGAATGAGGAAACCATGGAGGTGAGGTGATTGTAAGGTCCTAAGGATCTTATATGCCCAAGAGGAAGAAGGGCTTATGAGGAGGCAATTTGGCTTGATGAATCTGTTTTGGAAGTGGCTGCACTGTTGGTGTCTGAAACACAACCAAATGTTTTCTGTAAAACACCTGTTGGGGATGATGCAATGCAGCTTCCAGGGCTCTGTCTAAGTTCCTCACTTTTGCTGCTGTTCTTGTTGTTGGTGTTGCTGTTATCGTCCTCCATGAGATTGAGCCCCGGCTTGTTCCCTCCTGACTGAAGAACCTCTGCTAAGGGACCCAACATCCCTATTGGATTGTTCTCCCATGAAATGGGTACCCAACTGTGAGGCCGATCATGCTGTTCTTCCACGTCAATATTCATATTCATCCCCACACCAAGACCCATTTCAATGGGATCCATTTCAATAGGATCCTCCTCGTTTCCATCCCCAGACATTGTCAATTTCAGAGGGGAAAGTGATAACTTGCCCCGAGGAGACCAACTGTTTGTGGCACTGGGAATCGATATGGAAAGCTGGGTGGTGGAGGAGTTGTTATTCTGTTTCGATCTCGAAGTTTCCTCCGTATCCGATCTAGGCCAATCATCCAAGAAATGCCTCAGCGGCCGTTCCTCCTGCCCACTCTCCTGCATGTTCCCATAACTTATGTTACCACACCCACCCAAAAATGAATGCTGGTGCCGCTTTGTATCGAAATTCTCAGCCTGGTTTCCCTCACTCATAAGCCCAAATTGCTGACCCATTAGGCCTTTCAGCTGGGGAGAAGACCCATTGTATTTGGGCGCCACCCGCCATTCATGGCTGCTCGAAACCTTCGCTGACAGAATATCATCCTCCACTTTGATTCCGTTCAAGTACCTGCAAAAGCCCATTGCATTCCGTTCCACATTTACATAAAATAACATTACAACAGATACAAAAAAAGTTTTGGAGCTCACAGAATTGGATTACGATGATTGCTGATTATGTTCTTAATGCCCAAGTTTACCTGCACTCTTTGGTTTCGTTTAGTGCGGCAGATGGCCCACCATGACCACCACCAGCATGTTGCACTGGAAAGTGCTGAAATTGGTTCCCATCACTGCTGAAGGACAGGTCTTTTCTACCAGGGCGAAGATTAGTACTAGTAGAAGAAGTATTACTGGCGGTTGGGCCTTCCACAGGCTTTCTTGAACCGCGATGACGGCCCCTGTGCATATGCCGTTCACAGTATTTCTGATCAGGAACCACGTCTCTGGAGCACCGCCATTTCTTCCCATCTGTTCTCCGACATCTGCCCGGCTCAGGATCCACATTTCCGCCATAGCCCATCTGAAAAGGACTCCACGCAGTCACTGCAACAACAATTAAGCCCTCAGTTACTCAAGTTTCAGGCACTAAAAAGCTTTACTTAGTTGGGTCTGCAGAAATTGTAATAGAATGAACTTACGTGTTGTGTGAGGAAGATGATGATAGGGCGAGGATCCTGCAAATGAAGGCAGGCTTTTCCGAAAGGAGATGAGCAGATCTGATGGGACTGTAATGCCTGCAGTCATGTACTTGAAAATCAAAGCCTGCTGCTCCAGTTCCCGCCATTGCGATGGGCTGAATGGAGAACGTACTGCTGCTACCATTGCCATATTCTCTCTTCCCACTGGTGGAAAACACAAAGGCAAAGGCATCGGCAAAGGCCCTACACAACAACAACAATCACACACAAAAACAACAATATATCAATAAACCAACCAGCCTCGTGAAACCGACAACCGGTGGGCCGTGACAGTACTCATATATGCCATGCAAGAATATTAAATTCGTTGTTGTTTTGCATGTGAAGAGCAATAATTTGCCGGCGGGGTTTCCTGTGATCACCAGCACAGCACAAAATCACTGTACCTGATACCACCTGATCTTCAAATCATGCATCTCAATCAAATGATTCATCTCAATTAAATGATTCATCTCAAGCACAAACCTAAAGGATGGTGAGAGAAGAGACCTAAAAGTTCAAATGGATTATGGAATTCAATTGTGCCCAATTACCTGCAGGTTTGTAGTGGTGTAGGTGGAATGGAACAGACTCGCTTCTGTAAAGCCTGCTGCTCTCACTGCCGACACTTTCATGACCGAATATGATCCCCTCAGAAGGAGTTGAATTTGAATTTTCTGACACAAGACAACTGCTGCTGCGCCCACTGGTACGCATCAGATGATACTGCTGATCAGTCTCAGTGGCAGTGACAGTGGAAGTAACAGAGCCCATTTCCATTTTTGACTCAGGACAGTTGAATGCGTCAGTCCGAGGCATCTTCCATTGCCCCCCGCCGCCCATCTTCCATGAAAATTTCTCCATACAATTACAATAACCCTAACATACAATACAAGACCTTTATGCAAGATTTTCGAATACCCACTTCTCTGCGCAATGCACCATCCCTTACAGAAGCCCAAAAACAGAACCAGACACCATTTTTATGCAAGATTTTCGAGTACCCACACAGAATTTCGAAGCTTTCTCCCTCAACATGGAGTTTCTCCTCGTCCCATCAATGCCAAAACCCTAAGACAACACAACACCTGCAGGAATGGAAGTGATTCGGTGGCAACCAAAACTCCTTTTGTGCTCATCCATACTCATCCACAGCATACCCATACTTCCAAAACAATGTCCATCATCATCTGTGAGGTCATCACAAAACAACAGTCCACAATCCCTCCATCAAGCAAGCTGGAATTCAACCGTACCTTCCATGAATACCCACATACATGAATGAATGAAAGAAGTGGGAAATGATATCATATCTCTACACCTCAGACAACTGGGAAAAGTATGGAGTATAAATGAATGGATGATTCAGGCGGCTATGCCACAGACGTGTTGATTCCAGATTTCTCCACGTGAGATGCCCAGGCCCACCCGTACAGCCAAAATCTAGCCACATCCAAAACTCGCCCTTTTCACAACCTCCTAGGGTAGTCAGGAGGTTTTAAGTGCATCCCTCCTATTCATCCATTATACCAGGCACGCACCTCTAGGCTTAACACAACTATTACTTTATTTTCTAGTTTATAGAGAGCTTGAAAGCGATGAGAGCCCCTTGGACCAGAGGGTATTGGGGTATTGTCCTAAACTAGAGGCGCAGTACCCACTGCTGCCCAAAAAGTGCCCTTTCACATGGTAAAAAGTATAAAAATAGAGCATAAAGCCTTTACCTATCAGGCCTATATTGATACCACCTAACTAGTTTATCAGTAGTGAGGACCACCTCCACCTTCATTACCATGATAATCACTATCATCATAATGGTAAGTAACTAGGGTAAGTAACTACTAGGTAATCAATAGGAGAAGAGTACAAATAATCGAATAAGTTTCAATAATCAAATATTTGACATGAACAAGTTTAGTAATTATACATTTGATGTTATATCAGGGGGACCAATCAAGATATCTTTGAGCGGTATGAGAACAATTTGAAGGAGGACCATCTAAACCAACTTTTTGACAAAGCAAGAATGCACAAAATCATTGATTTTTTGATAAAGAACATGAAAATGATCTAGGTTTTTTTGATGCGAGGTCCTTTAGATTGTTGGTCTCCTTGGATGTCATTAAAATTCTTTCATTAAGTCATGCTTACTTGATTTTTTAGCTTTTTTGGTTGGTAATTGACTCATTTGTGCACCAATATTGGAAATATTTGTGCACCACTACTCTAACACCTGTTCACAAGTAGTGACAATTTCGAGTGAAGGTTATTGGTGTATCTTTGAGTAGGTATCAAACAACACTTTTGAAAAGGTCATTTTTTTACCCTTCAACGCTTGACGATCTTTATAGGGAGTCTCGTTAATACCAAAAGCGTCAAGTCACTTACAAACACAGCAAAAAAAAACCATCAGTATCCAACGTATAATTTACACAAAATTAGAGTAAGTATTGGTGGTCTTCCAACAGCTTACCAGGTCAACACTAAGCTAATTTGTAAGGGTATTGATAATTCACTTGTTTGTGCACCACTATTAGGACATTTATGTAAGTCTATTGGGACATTTGTTCACAAGTAGTGATATTGGGACATTTGTTCACAAGTAGTGACAATTTCTGAGCTTGGTGCATCTTTGAGTAGGTATTAGGTAGCACTTTGAAATAGTCACTTTTCAACCCTTCAACGTTTGATGATCTCTACAGAGAATTTTGTGAAAACTCAAAAACCAAGAAATATTTTTTAAGGTATCAACTCGCAGACATCAAAATCTGACATATAATTTAAACTCTACAAATATACAAAATTGGAATATGGAGTATTGATACTCTTCCCCTAATAAGCGCAAGTAGATTTCTACAATCCATGAGATCATCTGTAATTAGTTGTTTCTGGATTCGATTGTGTCAAAGTTTTTGCATCAATATTTCGGATCACACTCTATGATCCATCATCAGATGAACATGAAAGAGAGATTATGGATCATTCCGATGATAGATTACCGAATGTGATCCAAAACATTGATACAAAACTTTGTCACAATCGAATTGAAAGCCAACTAATTATAGATACTCCTCCCATGAGTAAGCTCATGGTTTTCAACTCCCTAGTACCCTGTTTACTTACCTTACAATGCGATAAATAGTAAATGGGCGTCTGACATGCCTGTACATACAGAAGACCACCTCGGAGAAGGAGCCTGTTCCAGTGGGTCCTGCATCTGACCATTGCCGGGGGGTTAAACTGGGCGGTCGGTCGAAAGTTCTTACGGCGGTCCTGAAAAAGTTTTAACTCCAAAACAATTGGAGAAGTAAAAACATTACACGCAAACAATTGGAGAAGAAAAATTACACGATGGGATTTAAGTGGCTTTACTTTCGAGTATGATTAAAATAATTTAATGTATCCTAACATTTGAATGTACGAGAATAAAATCATATTAAAAGAAGTAGGTAGAATATTCTACTTGAGAGAATAGAGAATATAATGCAATGTAGACTATTGAAATTTATGAGCAATCTTGTATTTAACAATATAAATAAAAGTACATGGATAAGAATTTTGGATTTGTGTGTATATTTTCAAAAGAATAATAAGTAGAAGTAAGTCAAATTGTGATATTGCTATCACGATTCAAGTGTGTAGTTTTTTGAGTCAAATTCATTGACCTATGTTCCATGAGTAGTGAGTGGTTCACATGAACCCATCTTTCGTGAGAATGAATAAAACACTTAGTACTCATTGGATTTGGGTGATGCTCACAAAGGTGAAGCACCAGAACGTTCCAAGAGGTCACTCATCTCAGTACTACTCTAGCTCAAACACCCCAAGAGGTCACACATCTCAGTACTACTCTAGCTCAAACGCGCTTAGCTACAAAGTTTCCTCCATGGTTAAACCCACTCTACTTGCAACCCCATTTGCAAAACCTTCACCAAGTGTTGTAAATTATGAATAATTATTATGTTTAAAATTAATAAGTTTGAAGGATATTCCTGTTATTAGGTATAGTCAGGAAAGAGTATCAGTATAGTTAATTTTGTATATTCCAAGTTTTAAATAGTATATTCGGTTGTACAATTATTTTTTCAAATTATTAGATTTTTACAATCTATAAGAATGTTATGATAGTTTTTGGATTTGATTGTGTGAAATTTTGTTATTATTATTATTTTTTGTTTGTATGCGACTTAATTTTTTTATGATGGTAGTAAAGACGAACATTGTGGGATTTGTTGTTGGTTCAAGGGTCAAAAAGTGGTCATTTCAAAGTGTCATCTAATAATGTATTTCATATTGTCCAATAGCAATCCACATTGAAATCAAAAAATTTGCACAATTGATCTAATACTTGTGCACAAGTGTCCCAACACTTGAGCATTATTGGTACCAATATCTTTTTCTTAGTATTGAAATAATGAAAAAAAATACAAATAGAGAAGAGCAACATGCTTCATGAAATGGATTGGGAAACGACTATTTTGACATGTTAAATTTTATAAATTTGGTACCAATAAAGTTGCACAATTGATCCAATTACCATTTCCCCCCTAAAAGTAGGTTGTTGTTGGTCCACTAGATGCGATTTAGTAAGCTTTTAATTAACAAAATCCAATGCACGATAATTAAAACATGGATTGTTTCTCTTCCCCCACTAAAGAAGAATACAATTGTATTTTCAATAATAATTCTTTATGTTTTTTGTCTTGAAATATCTCCTTACAAACATATCTTAAATTGTGGAAATACAAAAAAAAGTCTAGGTGAAAGGCAGATCATGGGGAAAAAAAAGTGTGAGGAAAAATAAGGGAAAAAACATAGAATAACTCCAAGAAAAAGGATCATCAAAGTTTTATGTATTCTAAAGGGAAAAGGTATCCAATGCTATTTTTGTTTTATGTAGTACTTAGAGTATTGCAAGTCTTAAAAGACAATGTAAATGAATTGGTGGTTGTCACCATTTGATATGTGAATGTTGTTTGAAAATTGTTTTAGACTACCTTGTTACATTTTTTGTTGGGCATTCTACTTAAAGTACAACAAAATTCATCTTTTTTATATATCAAACAAAGTAGAAATGACTCTACTTCAGAGAATGTTCCATATGCAATATCATTCAAGCTAATCATAGAACAACCTATACAAGATGTCTATGTCTACCATTTTAAACTTTTTATGTGAATGATAAACATTTTAACTTATTTTAGCGATTTCTTGGTCTCAAGAGTTCAAATCATATGAATTTGCTTAGTGCTAATGGAAGGGATCTAATCCACCAAAGTTATTAGTGATAAAAAAAATTGTTGAAAAATGATCAAACTCTACAATAAGAGAATTAACCTTTGAAAATAGAAAGATAGTAAAGATTCAAACTAAATCTTAAGTAAGAAAATATTTTCTTAATGCACAAATAATCAAATTTGCTTAGTACTAACAATTAAGGGATACATATTCCAATAAAGCCATTTGTGACACAAAAGAGAAATGTTGAAATATAATAAAATTATAGATTAAGAGAAACCTTCAAAGGTAGCAAAAGGATAAAGATTTAAACTAAACATTAAATACATATTTTTGTAGTGCATAAATAATAATAAAAAATTAGAGCCAATGACTTAAGGATTTATTCTACCTATGACACAAAAGAAGAGATGTTGAAAGTTGATAAAGTTCAAACTAAATCTTAAACATAAAAATATTTTCTTAGAGAACAATTAATCAAATTTGCCCAAGGCTAATAAATAAGGGTTACCTATTTCACTAAAACTTCTAGTGACACAAAAAAGGAATATTGAAAAATGATCACATTTTGCAATAGGATAATGAACCTTCGAAGATAATAAAATAATAATAATTAAAGGGAATAACAAAGCTTCAAACTAAACTTTAAATTCACAAATCTTTTTTCCCAAAAACATTTGAATTCTTCAATTATAACACTTATTCTCAAAATCCCATAAATTATCTTTATAAAAATAACATAATTAGATAGATGTGCGCATCATCTTTATAAAATAAAGTGAATTATATAGAAATGTCTCACTTTATATCATTTGAGTGGATTACTATATTGTAAATTGTGACATACATCTAAATCAAAAAGTATATTTTAATTGAATTATTGAACAAGAGAAATCATATTAACAAACATAGAAAAAACTAAATCCAACCTAATCATATTTTTAAAAATTTATATTGTTCCGAATTGAAAAGCATAACATCATCTTCACCATATATTTCTATGATCTAATTGAAAAACACAACACCATCTTCACCATAAATATGTATGGTACAATGCAAGATCTCATTAACTATCTTTATAAAAACAACTTAATTAGATGGATATATGCTTCTCTATCATTTAAGTATCTATCACAACTATCTTTATAAAAAAGAAGCGATTTATGTAAAAATGTCTTACTCTATCATTTAAGTGGATTACAACATCGTAAGTGATAGACATACATCCAAATAAAAAAGTATATTTCAATTAAATTATTGAGCGAGAGAAATTAGACTGTCAAACATAAGAAAAATCAAATCCAACCTAATCATACCTTAAAAAGTTATACTTTTCACAATCAAAACTATACCATCACCTTCACTGTAAATCTCAATGATCTAATAAATAAAATATGCCTTCATCTTTACCACAAATCTCTATGATCCAATTGAAAAATATACTGTCATTTTCACCATAAATCTCTATAATAAAATAAAAAAACATAACATCATCTTCACCACAAATCTCTATGATCCAATGTGAAATCTCATGAACTATCATTACAAAAACAACTTAATTAGATAGACATATGCATCTCTATCATTTAAGTAGATTACAACCATCTTTATAAAAATGAAGTGATTATATAGAAATGTTTTACTCTACATCATAAGTGACACACATCTAACTATAAGAGTATATTTTCATTGAATTATTGAGCAAGAGAAATCACACCTTAAACATAGAAAAAATGAAATCCAACCTAATGATACCTTCAAAAACTTTACTTTTCACAATTGAGAAACATAATATCATCTTCACCATAAATATCTATGATCTAACTAAGAGACACACCATCTTCACTATAAATCTTCTATAAACCTCTATGATCCAATTGAAAAACACACCATCATCTTCACCATAAATCTCTATGATCCAGTCAAAAAAAAATCATGATCTTCACAAAAAATCTTTGTGAACCAATCGAAAAATCATACCATCCTCTTCACCATAAATCTTTATGATCTAATCGAAAAACATATCATCATCATCCCCATAAATCTATATGATCTAATTGAAAAACATACCATCATCTTCACCACATATCTCTATGAAGCAATAAAAAAATCATACCATCATTTTCATCATAAATCTATATGGTCCAATAAAAAAACATACCTTCATCTTCTCCATAAACCTCTATGATCCAATCGAAAAACATACCTTCATCTTTACCATAAATCTCTATGATTCAATCAAAAAACATACCATCATCTTCGCCATAAATCTCTACAATCCAATAAAAAAAACATACCACCATCTTCACCAGAAATCTCTATGATCTGATCTAAAACATACTACCACTTCCCTATAAATCTCTATGATCAAATAGAACCATAAATCTCCATGACCGAGTCTAAAAATATACTACTGACTTCCCTATAAATCTCTATGCTATGATCCAATCAAAAAACATATCATCACCTTCACCACAAATCTCTATAATCCAATTGAAAAAAACATACCATCATCTTCACCATAAATCTCTATGTCCAATCTAAAAAAACACTATCAACTTCGCTATAAATCTCAACGATCCAACAATTGAAAAACAAAACACCATCTTTACTATAAATCTATATGCTATGATCCAATAAAAAATATATCATCACCTTCACCGTAAATCTCTATAATCCAATCAAAAAGAAAAAACATACCACCATCTTCACCATAAATCTCTATGTCTAATCTAAAAAAACACTATCAACTTCGCTATAAATCTCAACGATCCAACAATCATAAAACAAAACACCATCTTTACTATAAATCTATATGCTTGATGCAGGAGCATCCTGGGTGTAAGAGCAATTTTGCATCACCCCAAAATATTTCTATTTTTGTATTCAATAAGGGCTATCTTGTGCAGAGCTACTATTTATGGAAACTTGCTATTTTTAGTAAGTTGGTCATACAATCTCGGAATGTTCTGATTTTACATGTGGAGGTTCATCTCAGTCATATCAAGCTGCCAATAAAGTTTCATGGCTATATTAGGTCTAGTTTTGAAGATATTGAAGATTTTCGGTATTGGCAACAGGGTATAGAAACTTTGAACTCAGTTTTGAAGGCTTTAGAGGCCCCGGATGAGGTTGAGAAATTGGGCAACAGGCATTTGCGCCAATCAAGCATGTAGAGCGCTTCATGGCCTTTCTGAAATGGGGTTATAATAGTTAATGGGGTCAACTGGTGATGACTTATGGTCTCCGAAAGTCAGGCCACCTGAAATGGCGGAAAATAATTTTCCTTCAAAATTTCTGTTCGGGTTTCAAAAGTTATTTTGAGCCAACTTTGATGTAATAAATTGAAAAATAAAATAATTCTAAGTTTGGTCGGCCCTAAGGGCTAAATTTCTAGAACCTTCTCGGGCGGTGAAAAATGCCTATATAAAGAAGGCCCGTAGTGTTGTCTAGGGCAGTTCTGGGTGGTAGATCTGGGTATTGATTTGAGGCTTTGTCCTACAAAATATTGTAAGGGAATGCCCATGTGGCTTTGCATATTGTAATTCTGAAAGTTTGTAATTCCACATTTGTGGAGATAATAAGAAGCCAATTTTCTGTTCTTGCATATTGTTGTTGTTTCTCTGTTTTTGTTATGTGTTTGTGGTATTAAGGGGAGCACCCTTCATCAATGCTACGATCCAATCAAAAAAAATATCATCACCTTCACCGTAAATCTCTATAATCCAATTGAAAAAAAAAAACATACCACCATCTTCACCATAAATCTCTATGTCTAGTCTAAAAAAATACTATCAACTTCGCTATAAATCTCAACGGTCCAACAATCATAAAACAAAACATCATCTTTACTATAAATTTGTATGCTATGATCCAATAAAAAAAACATATCATCACCTTCACTGTAAATCTCTATAATCTAATTGAAAAAAACATACCACCATCTTCACCATAAATCTCTATGTCCAATCTAAAAAAATACTATCAACTTTGCTATAAATCTCAATGATCCAACAATTGTAAAACAAAACACCATCTTTACTATAAATCTATATGATCTTCGCCTTAAATCTCTATTTCCAATCTAAAAAAAATACTATAAACTTTGCTATAAATCTCAACGATCCAACAATTGTAAAACATAACACCATCTTTACTATAAATCTATATGCTATGATCCAATCAAAAAATATATCATCACCTTCACTGTAAATCTCTACAATCCAATCATTAAAAAACATACCACCATCTTCACCATAAATCTCTATGTCCAATCTTAAAAAAATACTATCAACTTCGCTATAAATCTCAACAATCCAACAATCGTAAAACAAAACACCATCTTTACTATAAATCTATATGCTAGGATCCAATCAAAAAACATATCATCACCTTCACTGTAAATCTTTATAATCCAATCATAAAAAAAATATACCACCATC
Source organism: Chamaecyparis obtusa (assembly GCA_027943335.1). Taxonomy (NCBI): domain Eukaryota; kingdom Viridiplantae; phylum Streptophyta; class Pinopsida; order Cupressales; family Cupressaceae; genus Chamaecyparis; species Chamaecyparis obtusa. The sequence continues at coordinate 1,233,030 of BSBK01007872.1, forward strand.
TTCACCATAAATCTCTATGTCCAATCTTAAAAAATACTATCAACTTTGCTATAAATCTCAACGATCCAACAATTGTAAAACAAAACACTGTCTTTACTATAAATCCATATGATCTTTGCTTTGAATCTCTATGTCCAATCTAAAAAAATACTATCAACTTTGCTATAAATCGCAACGATCCAACAATTGTAAAATAGAACACCATATTTACTATAAATCTATGCTATGATCCAATCAAAAAACATATCATCACCTTCACTGTAAATCTCTAGAATCCAATCATTAAAAAACATACCACCATCTTCACCATAAATCTCTAAGTCCAATCTTAAAAACATACTATCAACTTCGCTATAAATCTCAATGATCCAACAATCGTAAAACATAACACCATCTTTACTATAAATCTATATGCTATGATCCAATCAAAAAACATATCATCACCTTCACTATAAATCTCTATAATCCTATCGAAAAAAACATACCACCATCTTCACCATAAATCTCTATGTCCAATCTTTAAAAAATACTATCAACTTCGCTATAAATCTCAACGATCCAACAATCGTAAAACATAGCACCATCTTCACTATAAATCTATATGATCCAGCTGAAAAACATACCATCATCTTCACTATAAATCTATATGATCCAATCGAAAAACATACCATTCTCTTCACTATAAATCTATATGATCCAATCGAAAAACATACCATCATCTTCACTATTAATCTATATGATCCAATCTAAAAACATACCATCATCTTCACTATAAATCTATATGATCGAGTCGAAAAACATACCATTATTTTCACTATAAATCTATATGATCCAATCGAAAAACATAAGCCTACCATCATCTTCACTATAAATCTATATGATCCAATCGAAAAACATATCACCATCTTCACCCTAAATTCTATATGATCCAATCTAAAAACATACCACTGTCTTCACTATAAATCTATATGATCGAGTTGAAAAACATACTATTATTTTCATTATAAATCTATATGATCCAATCGAAAAACATAGACCTACCATCATCTTCACTATAAATCTACATGATCCAATCCAAAAACATACCACCATCTTCGCCCTAAAATCCATACGATCCAATCTAAAAACATACCACCATCTTCACCCTAAAATCTCTATGGTCCACTAGGAGTCCACTTTTTCGACAGTCTACTCCCCAAAATCCAAAACGGTGATACGGTCATCAGATTCAACCCCAGTGCAGTTCAGGGGAGTTCCGTAATGGTAACGAAATCGTTGGGCAAGTCGATGTCAGCCGTCAGATTTATACTCGGGAAAATCCCGACAGTCCGCACTGCTCACGGACAACCCAAACGGAGAGCAGACCCAATTGTTTATTATTGTTTCTCATTGTTTTTCATTGTTTATTGTTTATTATTAAGGAAAGAATTTTTGGAAGCGTCGCCGGCATCTGACATGTGTCCCTGTACAAGGCAGAGCAGGTCAATATCGTAAACGCAAATGGAATTTAGAAATGGACACCTTAATTATTGTCTGCATTATTTTATGTTTCCGTCTGGGGAAGAGGAAGGAAGGAAGGAAGGAATATAATCTAATCTAATTTCATTTAATTGTCATTTCCAATGCGGACTTCAAAACGAGAGGCAAACCTTCACCTTCCACTTCCTCCGTAGCTTTTTGGGATTCTCTGTAAAACACACATTTTCGTTACCTCAAAATTCAGTTGCACAGACAAGGTGCAGCCTTGAGCCATCATTTGACCTACTTTTATATTTTCTTTGTACCTCTAGCAGATGGTATAGTTTAATTGTTGAGGGTGATGGTTTTTTAATAAATTTTGGATGTGATGTTTTCATGGTATGGGTATCAAGTATATAATAAAGTTGAGTGGGATTGTTTGTCTTAGAGCTCGGTCCGAAGTTAAATATGGTTGAATTATGTATTTCAATTTTGAAGAAATATTCTAATTTGATGTATTTGTAAATGTCATTTAGAGATAGGCTGCACGGGTAGCAGAGTTGGCTTGAGGTTGGGGGTAGTCCCCATGATCTTGGGTTCGATTCTACTCTCGGTTTAAAGTGGTGGGACGGCTTGTGGGTGGAGGATCTCACCCGCGGGGGATTAGTCTCGCCCTAGCTTGCACATGTACCCAAGATAAGAGCTCCTGGGCTTTGGGCTAGGTCGCAAGGATACCCCCATGCATAAAAAAAAGTCATTTAGAGACATTAAAGTTAAAATGAGTTTGTAATCGGAGATAACAATAGGAGATACTCAAATGGACTATGGAATTCTGATTAAATTAATTGTTGAAAGTCTAGCAATCTTGCTAGGAAGGAAGGCTAAAAACTTGAAGGAGCATTTGGAGTGGGATGATGGAGGGGAGAGTGAAAATAATGACAACGAGGAAAAGTGATTGTGAAGGAGGTATGTTTTGTCAATGTTAACAATTGCTCCCACATCTTAAAGAGCCTTAAAACCGAGTCTTTAAATGTTGCTCAAAATGTGGTTGTTGAGGGAAAGGCCATGTCACCCACTAAGGTGGGGGTAAGTCCCCTATTGATGTGAAGTGTGAAAAATGTGAAGGTATTTGGGAGGAGATAGATATAATTAAAAAGGGTATGGATGATATGGATAAAAAGTTCCAAGACGCCTCTCGGGTTGCCCTCAAAGTGATGCATAGCTTGACCACCACCCTATGTTTGATGTAGAAGGGTGTGCTTGGTGAGAATGACAATGAAGATGGTAAATTCAAGGAACTTTTTAAGTTCTTGACAAAAGATTGGGCAAGGATGACGCTGACAAAGACATGCAAGAGGAAGGAGGCAGAAGGATATGGTTTCTTTTTCTTTATTACACTATTGTTGATAGAGGCTTTCATGACCTTGTTTCAATTTTTGTTTATATTATTGATATTGCTATATATAACTATGGTTGTTTATGTCGTTTAGGCCCTATATGGCCTGCTCTAAAGACTTTTATTAGTGCTCTAATTAGTATGGTTAATTATGCTAGAAGTAGTTTGACTAGTATAAATGATGTTGATAGTAATAGGAAAAGTAGTTATAACAACAAATACTATGTTGGTTGTGCTATGTTGAATTTGTTGTGACTATTTTTTATGTTGGGTTTGTGTACTATTATGTGCAGACAATGTTGACTTTCGCCATCTGTGCTTTTTATTATAGAGACAACACCCTTGTTTTGTAGCTTCTAATATCAAAAATAATTGTTGAAAGTTCTTAGAATGGAATGGTAAGTTAAGTGGGTTTGAATTGAGGGCAACTGAAGTATTATTGAATTAAGTGGCCTCTTAAGAACCTTCAAAGCTTTATCAAGGTAACTATCTCTTAAATGTGATATGCATTAAGTGGACTAATCATATTCATAAAAGATAGGTTTGTGACTACACCATCTTAAAAAAAATTAATCAATTAAATTAATTAAAAACTATAAAATTCTAGATAAATAGCCTCTCAAGAATCCTCAATATTTTATTGTATAAATATCATTTAAATACAATATATATTAAATGAACTATTCATATTTATTAAAAACAAATTCATGATAACATCATCTTGAAAAAAATCAACAAATTTAATAAAAAACTATAAAATTATTGTTTAATAAAATATTATAAATAATTTCTAATTTAATAAATTTATTCATCATATTATAATCTATACTTCCTAAATTTAATCATATTAAAATCCACTTTAAAAAGTGGTTTTATTAAAAAAGAACATATTTAAAGTAGACAACAGTAAAGTGCGTGCATGCAATGCTGAAGAACTTTTTCCTAAGATCTCCAACACACCATGTGTTAAGCACTTATTTAACAAAATATAATTTTGAATTCTCTTTTTTAAATGTAAACTTTATCTTTAATCCATAACCTATACAAATTACTCTTAATATCAAACAAGCTTTAATCACGTGCTCACGTGTAAACAACACTTTTTGGCCGGGTGTTTGTGTACTCGTAAATTTTACTTTATTCGAACACTATGGTTAAATTGTTAATTATGTTAATAACTATTGAATTCATTAAAAATGGAATTATTATATAAATTGAAATATTTTTCCAAAATAAAATAAATTGTATTTAATAATAAAATAAAATAGTTATAATGAATAAAAATAAATTAGTTTTTAAATAATTTTAAATAAAATAAAATATCTTTTTAGTAAACAAAAGATATATATTTAAAAAATGTATGTAAAAGATGTTGAGAGTTGAAAGATATCATTTTGAGGTCTATATTATGATTAAATAATTAATTAATTATAATTTCATATTTACTTATAGTGAAGTAGAAAATAATTATATTTTTGTTAGCTATATTTTATTTTTAATTATATAATCGTATAATGTTTGAGAATAATTCATAAAATTGTAGTGTGTACATTTTTTTTAAAAATTGTTAAAGACAATTTGATTCTAATAATCTATTTCATCAAATTTTGAATGATAAAGACTTTCGACAATGCTTTCTCACGAAACTAATATCCACAGTAATACATTTTAACAATTCAAATCTTGTAATTATCTACAGTAACATAGTAAAATAATTCAAATCTTGTAATTATCTACAGTAACATAGTAAAATAATTCAAATCTTGTAATTAGTCAAGAGACAATTATTTGTGGGAAAGCACGCGCCAAAGGTGTGATTTCTCATACTAGGATTTTTTGTCATTGTCAATTTTCTCGGTGCCACCTTTAAGGTATTCTCTCACAACAATTAATATTATGAGGGAAAGCACATAATTGTATGAAGTCCTAAAATATTGGGTCGTTGTCATTTACTCATGAAAACAAGGCGAAGGTGTAATGATATTACAAACAACCCCTAGAGCTCAATTGATCCCATCTTGTCCAATTGAGTGCAAAACTTCAAAACTTAGATCATGGCAATAAAGGTTTATGTGTAATTGCACAAGCTAAGTCTTTGTGATACAAATTTCTTGGAGGCATTATTGTCGGAAAGGCTAGACAAGGAGAAGAAAAGTCACCTGCAAATATGGATGAGATGTGAGTAAATATTATTTGTTTGGAACATAATTTACAATTTTGAACATGCATAGATATAATAATTTCCTTGTTAAAGTTGAGCTTACATACTTTGGAGTGATAAGGTTGGTATTAGATCTTATTTGTTTGGAAAATATAGTTTGCAATTTTGAATGCATATATATAAGGATTTTGTTTTTTAATAAAAGCAACAACAAAACTAGGGTGTTGTCCCATAGTACAAACAAAGAACTATCCCAAAGGATTAACACTAAACTACCATTAACAACATGTTAACAACAACTAGTGAATTTTAGCCAAAATAAGAAACATCCTAAATCTACCTCTATAAAAAATAAAAGACCATTACAACTAGACCACCAAGCATAGTCATAGTACCACATAGCAGGTAAAGTAAAACAACCTAGTCTAATAGAGTTCATAGTCTTAGCAGTATTAAAAGTATATAACATGTGCCACGTAGGGCAAAACCACATAGAGTTAACCTTAGCATAAAAGCTATAAACTAAAGTATTAAGACTAAGGCCCCAGAGGCCAGTAAGAAGCCAAAAAAAAAAGGATTGACAATCTTCATCATTATTTCTTCTTAGTCAGTATCTTTGATACCAAAAATCTGGCCCACTCCTTAGAAGGAATTGGAATATATCTTTGTAATCTTCATCTTCCTTCAGCTTGCCACCTTTCACATGTTCCTACAACAAACATAAGGTGGTAGTGGAACCATGCATCGCCTTCAGTGTGAACCTACTTACATCTTGCAGAGGCTTGTCCAAACCTGCCACTTCAACCCTGAGGTTTTGAATGCCACTTTCAATACCAACAACCCATTGTTTAATTTTTCCAATGATACCACCTAGGGTATGGCTTGGACTAGGGGTATCTTTATCCTAAATTTCTTCCACAAAAACATTTTTCTAGACAATTTGAGGTGAGGACAGAGCAGTAGGAGGGTTGGTATTAGTTGTAGGGGCAGGGGACATGTCATGTTTAAGGCTCTTCAACATATGGGATGAGGAGTCATTCTTAAATTCATCTTCACCATTACTCTTAGTCTCCTCAAAATCTTCAAGGCTCAACTCTTTCATTTTTCTTTTGCCCTTTTCCTTAGGAATTCTATTGGAGCAATAAGGGGTGATAGCTTCCTCGTAATCTCTACCCTTGAATCCACCTATTAGTTGGAATTTTTAGCCTTTTATGGGGTTTAGTCTTTGGGCTAGGGTTATCAACTTTCTTCTTCTTTGATTTACTAGTAGAGTTGGTCATGGGAGACACCTCTATGAAACCCTTAATCCTAAGGGGGTTTTCGACACACCTCTTTCCACCTGTGCTCGAGGGAGGGAGGAGACTAATTTTAGGAAGGGAATGCGATGACAAGGACGTGTAGGGCATTGTAGAAGCTTGTTGAACAAAGACATTTTTAGGACACAAAGCCAAATGGAACTTAAAAAGGTGGTACATACCTTGATGTAAAATAACAAAGTTTTTCTTGGTGGCTTTTGCTTCAGCAATTTCATTAACATTACTTTCCATAGAGTGTAACAGGAAAAAGGGTATGGAAATGAAATCCCAATTCCGAAGGTGATTAAGAAAAGGGAGAAGCTAGAAATAGAAAGTATCATATCTACCCTCCAAAGTAAAATACTTCATAACTATTGCACACACCTGTGGCCAAACATCTGAGAGCTTCTCACGGTCATATCCACCCTGTCTTTTAACCAGGTGCTCATGAGGTTGAAAAAGCTAGTTCAGACTAGCTTGGTCTGGAGTCCGACTGGTTTTCTTCCACTTTCGTCCTTCAGTAGATAACCCCATGGCTTTGGCAATAATGTCCTCATTGATCCTGAATATGTGTGTGTGTGTGTGTGTGTGTGTGTGTGTGTGTATATATATATATATATATATATATATATATATATATATATATATATATATACAGAGAGAGAGAGAGACAGAGAGAGAGAGAGAGAGAGAGAGAGAGAGAGAGAGAGAGAGAGAGAGAGAGAGAGAGAGAGAGAGAGAGAGAGAGATTGTTAACTACAACCAAACTATGTCTTACCATCTTATGGGCAAAATTCTTTCAAGGAATCAAACGTTTTTATTTCTTTACATCAAAGTAATAGTGAAAATGGTTTTTCATCTAGACATATACATACATGTACATATATATGTGTACACACATACATATAAATATACACATGCATATACATACTTACATATACATATACATACACACACACATATGTATACATCCACACTGATCCACACACACACACACACACATATAGATACACAAATACATACATACATACATATGCATACACACACATATTATGTATGTATATAAACCCACATAGACATATATATATATGTGTGTGTGTGTGTGTGTGTAAATATATATACTGAAAGGAACATATGCTAGATTGATTACAAATTAAACACAAAACAAAGATATTTTTATTCAAATGATTCAATCTATAGATTTTACATAATATGAATTGGCTATATAATTATGTCATTATTTTCTTGTGTATAACTTCTTATGGGAATGAAACTTCCCATGTAACTAAAAACCTAATTTAGTATTTATTAATCTAAACTATAAAACTAAACTAAATTAATGTAAAACTCCAACATTCCCCCCTTAATACATTAATCTAAACAAGAGTGGGATATTGCAATGGTTTTGAACTCAACCCTTCCGGAGACTTTGATGAATCTCCTTCATCAATCTACCTCGCTCACCCAAAAGACATTGAACTAATTACATCATTGGATCTCATGATTGCAGAATCTCCAAGAAACATCAAACTGATTGCATCAATGAATCTTATGATTGTACAAAACCTACAACCATTTGCACAACATGAAAGTGTTCCCACTCCCCAAGAACAACAAGACACATTTCCACTAAAATTCCACACCTCTATCGAGTCTGTCTAATGTCTTCTCTAGTGCTACACATTCAAGATGCCTTTCCTCCTAAGCTCCACATCTCCTCTGAGTGTTTCTAATGCCACCTCAAGTTTTATGGAAATAATCCCTCCTCTACTGCATAAATCACCAACCACATGCCTACACATGAGATAACCTTTCCTCTGAAAGTACACATCTCCTCTGAGTGTGACAAATGCCTCCTTAAATTCTTGATAGATCACCAACCAATGTTAATACACCAAGTGCACCAATGTTACTACAAATTTGAAACCTACCAATTTTAAACTTTCAAATCTACAGGCCATAATTGATAGCCTTAGCGGTGAATTAAAAAGTCATCTCATGAATCCTAAATCTCTATGTTGAATTGGGTTACCAGACATTTTCTAAAGTCTGTGAATATGCAAACCTTGACCCTATTCCACACTTCTCAAGTTGCGCAATCCTCCTACCTAACATACTATTGGGCCCTTGACAATTTTGAATTGAGTTATAAACTTCCTATTTCCTATGATCCCCTGACATGTTGAAAGTGCTCTATCAGGATGATAGACCTTTTTCATCCCAGTTGCCGAAGGTGTAAAAGTTCCAAAGTTCAAAGATCGTCCAACCCCCGATATTCCTAAGGATGATAATTCTAAGGCTAGAATTTTTATGCAAATCTCTTCAAATCTAACATGGTATAGTTTCTTAAATGCTAAAGTTTAATCTAACAAATTTAATGAGGTGGAAATACATTTTTCCAAATAGAAATTATTATCAGTCGCTATCAACATTAAATAAGTTTAAAAGCTTATTTATCAAGGAAGGTGGTGGTATTTTTGAGTTAATTCTTCTTTGCAAAAACTACCATCCACTCTTCTAGAATGGTGCTTCTAACAGTTATAGAAGAATGAAATGAAGAACCCGTGCTTGTGGTCAACCGAATTTGAACAGGCCTGAATCAGGCCATCTTGATATCATGTTGATATCATATCTGACTTACGTCATTTGGCATGGAAAGAGACAACCAGTTATGTAGAGTATCATAGGGTAATCTTCATCTTAGAGGACGAAGAGTAATGTGCAAAGATTCATAAGCTTTTCATGGAAATCCACTTGGAAGTGGAAGGAGCTCCTGCACTTTAGGAACATTTAATTTTATTATTTTAGCATGCATGCAATCTTGGTAATTGGTAATTTTTGGGTTGGTGTAATTGTTCCCATCTTTAATCTTTCTTAAAACTGATCACTTTCAAAGAGTGTTACTTTTATAATTTGAAGCGTTTTGTTCATTTTGTATATATAGGCCTTAGGGGCTAAGTAAAGAAAAAAATACTTTTTTGGGGGGCAGATAAGAAGATAGAAAAGAAGTGATAGAGGGATAAATATAGAAATGTAGTAATTGTTAGAATAACTGAGAGGGGGGGTGAATCAGTTAGATCAGCTATCCTACAATCCCAAATACAAAGATGTAGAGTGTTACTTTTATAATTTAAAGTGTTTTGTTCATTTTGTATATATAGGCCTTAGGGGCTAAGTAAAGAAAAAAAAAACCTTTTTTGGGGGGGAGATAAGAAGATAGAAAAGAAGTGATAGAGGGATAAATATAGAAATGTAGTAATTGTTAGAATAACTAAGAGGGGGGGTGAATTAGTTAGATCAACTATCCTACAGTCCCAAATACAAAGATGTACCTTACAAAATAATCTCAACAAATTATGCAGCTCGATAACATAAAATATCAATCTATCTATCTAGTTTACTGATTACCAGTAATTATCCAAATGTGATTACTGACTAATTCAACTATGCAGTATGTAAAGTATGATAGCAAAACAATCATAACAAATAACACATAACACAATGATTTAACGTGGAAACCCTGCTAAGGGAAAAACCACCTGGGATTGGTAACTCAAAATAATTCACTCTTCTAAAGTGAGCTCGGTGAAGAGACAACCCTGTTAAAGGTTACAATGCACACTGTTAGGTGTGACTTGGTTAGAGGATTTATCACTAACAGTTAACTTTTGACCAGCATTCACTATGGGGTCAACAAGATAACACTTTACATTCGATCAATGTCATAGGGTAGTACATAAGACTGTTAAGTCCACTCAGTTAAGAGATTTTTTGAATCAATGGTTAAACTGATACAGAACTGATTTGATTCAAATACAACTCAATTGCAAATTTTTAGATCTGTGCTAAGCCCTTAAAATCCTTTGATCATTAATTAATTTCACTTCCTCAATATTTCTCAACTTACTTTCACTTGGTAAATAGTTCTCTGACGCTTGGTAATGTCTGCAGCTCAGTTCTTTCAATAACCATTTTGATTAGGCATGCATGAATGTAGTCTTCACACGAAATCTCTGTAGTCTCCTTTTTTCTGGCATGTTTCAATAATGAAACTCATATCTCTTATATAGACAAGTAAATCATTTTCATATCAGCCATTAGATTTTGCCTCTTAATCTCCTTCATCTATTTTGTCGCTTAAACCTTACTCGAGAGATGTGTCCATAACACGTTTCAATCTCATCCTTTAGATCATCTCTGAATTTTGTCAATTGTGGATCTCATAACTAACTTCATCCATAACCTCAAAATCATAATACTTTCCAACTCATCAAATTCAGTCGGCTGTTCTTAGCATTTAATGTTTTCATCCATACTCGGTTAATATAGAAATGTGCCAATGATAACTAGCTAACTAGCTCAGTTATAACTGTCACTTGGTATACACTGCACTGGCTTGGTGTATACATAAATCTTCAATTACTGACCACATTGACTTGTTCAATTTTAAATCTTTTCTTCATAATAGATTAATGTAGCATGCTCAAGTCAACAATATAAAGCCATAGACTCATCAATAAGTTACCCAATGTTTACCTTATCCTTATCTGTCATAACCATTTTTTCCTCATGTAGATATTTGAGTTCTTCATCTTTTCTTCCTTCAATAGATGTTAAGATGTTTGTAACTATCATAATAAGTACTGTCAAAACTAGTTGACATGAATGACAACATATTAACTGATTTAATCATCTTACATATCATTTCAGTAGCTCGATGATCTCTAATCACTGTTTCTTTAATTCATTAGATATACAATCAGTTGTAGTTCATCAATCTATCCCTTTGGCATTGATGGCAACACAAGAAATATGAAAATATGCCATACACATACCAAACATGTATTCTACAACTATGTAAGTAAATGTTGTAGCTTGGTAACCTCTCCCTAGCTTGATATTTAATATGTTTAATCACTACAAAACATAACAACATTACAAGAAAACTCTCCCTATGGATTTGATCTTTCCACTTCTTAGATTCTTGTTCTCAGCAACAAATATTCAATTCTCTCCCTTTCTGCAATCTCTCTCCCTTTTTGTGTTCTCACTAACTGATTTTCCATATTCATTCTCTCTCCCTTTGACAACAATTCCAAAGAAAATATACAAACAACTCTTTAGCAGCCAAGTAATTCTCTGTTGTTCGGTTCATATCTTGTACCTTCAGTGTATAGATAAACAAATTTATGTTCCATCTTCTACAATCTTCCACAACCTTAGAAAAACTAAAGTGTGAGCTATGTGCATCAACATGAATGATCTTCTGATAAATATAGGTTGATGCAACCTCTAGATCACCTTAGTGACCGACAAACAGGGGATGGACCCCAAGTCTAGTCCTCAAATATTCAAATGTGTCCTTAGGTACGGGTTTGGTAAAGATATCAGCAAGTTGTTCCTTAGATGTTACAAATTCCAGTTTCACTGACTTCTCTTGAACTTGTTCCCTTAAGTAGTGATACTTAATAGATATATGCTTTGTCTTTGAATGCATCACATGATTTTTAGAAATATTTATAGCACTAGTGTTGTCACAATATATAATCATCGGGTCAGTGATTACCTCATGCATCCCTTCCAACACTTGTTTAATCTAAGCAATATTTGAACAATTTGTAGCAATAACAACATACTCTGCTTCAACATTAGACTGAGAAATGCATTCTTGTTTCTTGCTTATCCAAGTCACAAGCCTTTCCCCAAGAAAGAATGCTCCATCGGTTGTGCTCTTTCGGTCATCTATGTTTCCAACCCAATCTGTATCGGTGTAAACTCTAAGTTCAAATTTGCCTTCCAATGTGTACCATAAACCATAGTCTTTTGTCTTCTTCAAGTATCTCAAAATTATTTTAACTACAACCATATGTGAATCTTTAGGATTGGCAGAAAATCTTGCCACAATCCCCATTGCATGTGCAATATCAGGCCTACTGTGTACAACACACATCAATTTTCCAATCATAGATCGGTGCAATGTCTGATTTACCTCTATAGATTCATCATCCTTTGTCAATTTACATCCAGTGATCATCGGTGTTCCTACTGGTTTTGTATCTTCCATGCCAAAATTTTTCAACACTTCTTTAATGTATTTTGATTGAGTGATGAAAATCCCATCTTTCTGTTGTATAATTTGCAAACCTAGAAATAATTTAATCTCTCCAAACATAGACATCTCAAATTCCTTTCTCATTTCATCAGCAACAGATTTGCAAATTAGATCTTGTCCTCCAAAGATTATATCATCAACAATCAAAATGTTATCATTAGATTCTCCTTTCCTGTACAAATTACTATTTTCACTAGTTCTTACAAAACTAATACTGATAAGATAAGCATGTAGTATTTCATACCATGCCCTCAGTGCTTGCTTCAATCCATACAAAGCTTTGTGCAGTCTACATACCATGTCTTTCTGATTCAAATCAACAAACCCTTCAGGTGGTTCTATGTAGACCTCCTCCTCAAGAATTCCATTCAAAAAAGTTGATTTCACATCCATTTGATATACTTTGAATCCCTTACGTGCAACATATGCAAGTAGTATGCGAACTCCTTCCAGTCTAGCAATAGGTGCAAAGGTTTCACCATAATCAATACCTTCTTCTTGTGCATATCCCTTGCAAACAAGTCTTGCCTTATTTCTACTGACCTCTCCATTTTCATTCAACTTATTCTTGAAAATCCACTTAGTACCAATAACATTTTTATCTTTCGGTCTGGGTACTAATGTCCATGTCTTATTATTTTCAATTTGTTCAATTTCCTTGTTCATAGCATTGATCCATTCCTCATTTTCAAGTGCATCCCTAACATTCTTAGGTTCAAACTCACAAACTAAGCATGTGTTTTATCTTAACTTACTTTGGTTCATCATGTCAGCTTGCTTATCTCCAATGATTTGATTCTATGGATGGTGTCTTCTAACAAATCTTGCTAGCACTTGATCTCTTCTCTACTCATCATTCGGTTCAAGTTCATTTTACTGCTCAGTGGCTTCTTCCTGATTCTCGGTTTCCATTTGTTGATTCTCGGTAGCATTTTCCTGATGCTTGGTAGACTCAGCCTGTGGCTTCAGTAGATAATCTAGATCTTCAACATAAGTAAACCTACCATAGTCTTTCGGTTCCTTCATGCTTTCTTCATCATTCTTTTTCAGCAAACTCATCAACTCTTACATTAGCACTTTCTATCATCTTATTAATAGCCTTGTTCAAACATTTATAAGCTTTAATCTTAGTAGAATATCCTAAGAATATTCCTTCATCACCTTTAGAGTCAAATTTAGCATTCCTATCATCTTTTAGAATATAATACTTACTACCAAAGATTCTGAAATAACTTACACTCAGTGTGTATCCAAACCATAATTCGTAAGGTGTCTTGTTTGTGTCTTTCTTCAATTGAACTTAGTTTAGGACGTATAGTGTTGTGGTAACTGCCTCTCTCCAGTACATCTGTGCAACATTTTTCTCAATGATCAATGTTCTAGCACAATCAACAATAGATCGGTTCCTCCTTTCAGCAATTTCATTATGCTATGGTGTCCTAGGTACAGAACCTGCCTTTTGATTCCATGCTCATTACAAAAGTTAGTGAATTCATCAGAAACAAACTCACCTCCTCTATTAGATTTTAAGCATTTCAATTCTTTTCCGGTTTCTTTTTCAACTTTAGCCTTATACAATTTAAATAGTTTGAATGCCTTAGATTTTTCTTTCAAGAACTTAACTGTCATCATTCTAGTATAGTCATCAACAAACAAAATAAAATATCTATCACCATAGTAGATTTGAGTTCTCATAGGACCACATAAGTCGGTGTGTACTAACTCCAAAATGCCTTTAGATGAATAGTCCTTACTTTTAAAACTAGATTTTGTCATCTTTCCTTTTTGACATTGATGGCACATAACATGATCAGGTTTGGTTAGACTAGGGAATCCTCTAACTTTTCTCTTTCTACTGATCTTAATCATGTTATCAAAATTTACTTGACATAACCTCTTATGCCATAACCATGCATCTTCATTTTTCACCAGCAAATAAGAAGTTTCAGCATTGTCGAGATAAAATAAATTACCTTTTGATTGTTCTCCAATAAAAATAAGCTTTCCATTTTCATCATAGATTTTCACCTTCTTGCTTTCAAATGCAACTCAATGACATGATTTATTCAGCTGTGCTACACTCAACAAATTGTAGTTAAGTCCTTTTACCCAGTATGCATTATCACATCTAATTCTGTCATTCAATAAAATAGATCCTTTTCCTTTTACCATGCAAGGTGTGTCATTTCCAATTTTCACCGATCCTCCATTATAATGCTCAAGATGATAAAACTTATCTTCATCACCAGTCATGTGATGTGTACATCCACTATCAATGATCTAGGTATCATTCTTACTAACTTTAGAAATAAGTGTTGTTTCTACATACCTTTCATCCTCTTTTGAATCATCTTTCATTGCAACAAATACTACTTCAATATCATCATCAGTGTTGGTGTCGGTGTCATCTTCTCCAACAAGGTAACAAGCCTTTTTCCCTTTATCTTTGTAGTCTCGATTGTCTATGTTGTAGTGTCGGTTTCCTCTGTTATTCCTTCTGCCATATTTTCCATCACCAAATTGATCTTTATCTTTATCTTCCTCTTTCATGTTAGGACATCTAGCAGCAATATGGCTAACCTCTTTACAATTAAAACAAGCTAAATGTAACTTTCCCTTATATCTTCCTTTACCTTTCTGTAGTCTTCGGGCCATAAGTGCTTCAAGCTCATCAAGCTCATCATCAATATTACTATCACTTTCATTCCTTATATTATACTTACTGCTAGATTTACCAATCTTAAGAGATGACATAAAAGAAGACTCAACACTCAGTACAACACTATTATCAAAATTGTTTAGCTCAAAAGTTGTTAACTTTCCAATCAGACTATCAAGAGTTAGAGTTCTATTAGGTGCAAACCTCATTTCATGAATATCAGATATTTTGATTGCATAAATAGGCAACAAGGTTCTTAGTATCTTACTTACCATTGTATCTTCATAAATAATACCTCTCGCTCCTCGGATAGTATTGCCTACTTCTTTGATTTGGTTTGTGTACTGTGTGATGTTCTCTCCTTCCTTCATCTTCATGTCATCAAATCTGCCTCTCAAGCTTTCAGCTCTGGCTCTCATCACATTTACATCACCACCATAAAATAGAGAAAGTTTATCCCACATTTCCTTCACTGTAGTGCAATTCTTGACATCCTCAAATTCAGCATCAGATAGAGCAGCAACAATCTCTATCATAGTATTATTGTGTTCATGTTGGTCTCTCAGTTGATCAAGAGTGAAAGGTCCAATAGTCGGTTGTATGTAGCCATTGTCAAGTAGAGTTATAGCAGATTCACCGATTCTAGATATGTGAAGTCTCATCCAGCTTTTCCATGTGGTAAATTTGTCTTTGTTTAGCTTCGACACTTCCCTCTTATACATCTTGTAATCTTTCTGCTCAAGTCCTTAAAAATTTCTTCCAAGAAATCAATACGCTCTGAAACCAATTGTTAGAATAACTAGGGGGGGGGGGGGTGAATCAGTTAGATTAGTTATCCTACAGTCCCAAATACAAAGATGTACCTTACAAAACAATCTTAACAAATTATGCAGCTCGGTAACATAGAATATCAATCTGTCTGTCCAGTTTATCGATTACCAATAATTATCCAACTGTGATTACTGACTAAATCAACTATGCAGTATGTAAAGTATGATACAAAAATAATCATAACAAATAACACATAACACAATGATTTAATGTGGAAACCCTGCTAAGGGAAAAACCACCTAGGACTGGTAACCCAAAATAATTCACTCTTTTGAAGTGATCTCAGTGAAGAGCCAACCTTGATAAAGGTTACAATGCACACTGTTAGGTGTGACCTAGTTAGAGGATTTATCGCTAATAGTTAACTTTTGACTAGCATTCACTATGGGGGCCAACAAGATAACACTTTACATTCGATCAATGTCATAGGGTAGTCCATAAGACTATTAAGTCCACTCGATTAAGAGATTTTTTGAATCAATGGTTAAACTGATACAGTACTAATCTGACTCAAATACAACTCAATTGCAAATATTCAGATCTATGGTAAGCCCTTAAAATCCTTTGATCATTAATCAATTTCACTTCCTCAATATTTCTCAACTTACTTTCACTCGGTAAATAGTTCTCTAACGCTCGGTAATGTCTGTAGCTTGGTTCTTTCAATAACCAGTTTGATCAAGCATGCATGAATACAGTCTTCACACAAAATCTCTGTAGTCTCCTTTTGTCAGACATGTTTCAATAATGAAACTCATATCTCTTATACAGACAAGTAAATCATTTTCATATCAGCCATTATATTTTGCCTCTTAATCTCCTTCGTCCATTTTGTTGCTTAAACCTTCCTCAGTAGATGTGTTTATAACACGTTTCAATCTCATCCTTTAGATCATCTCTAAATTTTGTCAGCAGTGGCTCTCATAACTAACTTCATCCATAACCTTGAAATCATAATCCTTTCTAGCTCATCAAATTTAGTCAATTGTTCTTAGCATTTAATGTTTTCATCCATACTCGGTTAATATAGAAATGTGTTAGTGATAACTAGCTAACTAGCTTGGTTATAACTGTCACTCGATATACATTGCACTAGCTCGGTGTATACATAAATCTTTAATTACCGACCACATTGACTTGTTCAATTTCAAATCTCTTCTTCATAATAGATTAATGTAACATGCTCAAGTCAACAATATAAAGCCATAGACTCATCAATAAGTTACCCAATGTTTACCTTATTCTTATCTGTCATATCCATTTTTTCCTCATGTAGATATCTCAGTTCTTCATCTTTTCTTCCTTCAATAGATGTTCAGATGTTTGTAACTATCATAATAAGTACTGTCAAAACTAGTTGACATCAATGACAACATATTAGCTAATTTAATAATCTTACATATCATTTCAGTAGCTTGATGATCTCTAATCACTGTTTCTTTAATTCATTAGATATACAATCAGTTGTAGTTCATCAGTAATTTTTGGTAGTGGAAATAAATCAAACTGTGTGTCATAAATTTCTTTGCAATCATCTTGAATGGGAATGCATGTGTTCAAAGCTGTGCATTTTTCATGTTCTCCCTTATTATGAATTAAAATTTCTTTTACGCTAGTATTCTATGATATTTTCCTACTTAAAATAGTTATCACACTCTTGATATCAGAAACTTTGTGTTCTCTATTTAGAAGAATTCTCCCCCTATTCTTTCATATTAAATTATAAGTGAATTCAACTTTGTGTCAAATCATCTCACTTCAAGTGTTGTCTAAAATATTTCTTTGCATCTATAGTGTAGTTATGCTCGGATGTTAGTTTTCCTTTTTTGATTTCCTGTTAATGTTGGATTAGGAGAGATAGGGTACTGAGAGGGGAGGGGTGAATCAGTGCCCACAAAAACTTTCACTTAAAAACCTTTCAGATCTATAACAGTAAACAATGTAACCTTCCAAAATAACTTGTATCTAATGCATGTATCATTCATCTATTCAACTTGTAAAAGTAAATAACATGAAATCAACAATATAATAGTCCCATAACACAAGTATTTTGGTAAAACAGAAACCCTTGTTAGAAGGTAAAAACTGTGGTGGGGATGACACCCACAAATTCTTCACTACTGCAGATAGAAAAGGTTTGCCTATTAGGGCTACAAGTTTTGATCACTTTTGGTGATCTTACCCTATTAGGAGTAACATATTAGATCAACTAGATCTACCTAGTGATAGGATTTTAGCAACACTACTTGAGTGTGCACTCGGTTAAGAGATTTACAAAAAGACTGTCAAGTCTAATCTGTTAGGAGATTTTAACAAAACTCTATTACAATGATTAGAAAGCAATAGGTAACTATCTTCTAATGACAACTTAGATTGTCTGATACATATCAATAAAGTACTGAATGTATATCACCTTTACTATGATGAATCTCTGCTCTGAACTACTCGGTTAGCTTGCTCTGATTCTGCTCAATCTAATTTCCTCTGAATACTGATCTACTCTATCTGACAATTGATAAACTTGAAGGTTGTCTAGTGCTTCAAGTGCTTCTTTTCTCATTACAGTTCACATAAAAAATGATGTAAAATACAAATATATAGCATACTGCTTTATGTTGCTTAACAAAATTAGGTTAAAATATATTAGAGAAAAACCTAAAATCAACGGTGTATAAAAATAACCTAGATCTAACATTTACAAAAGATCTTCATCGTATCTCAACAATAAAAGATCCTCGATCTTGGTAAAATGTTTTCTGATTTTGTTGTAACTGTTTGCATAAAAGAATGTGCCATTCCTGATTACTATGCTATTTTCCTGTGATCATCAGTAAACACTGTATAAACTGCTCGGTGATTATACTAACACTCAGTGTTTACTATCGCTCGGTATCGATGTCTGATGCTCAGTAAAACTGTCTGGTGCTTGGTAAGAAGACTTAACCAACTAGCTCATGATGCTCACTTTTACCGACTAGGATAATATAGGTAACTGATTGATGTCTTTGATAACCTTTGATACTAATGACAACTTTTAATGCTCAATAGAGATAACAATCTCCCCCTTTGGCATTAGTATCAAAACTTGAATGTATATAGACCTTATGTCTCAAAACTTATATCTCCGCCATATACATATATCCTTATAAAAAAAGTTTCTATATACTCCCCCTCGGTGCATGCTCTGGTAATGTGTAGTATACTTAGCAAAAAGTTACATATTTGGCATAAACATGTTATCCCTCTTTGTCTTCATCTTCTATATACATGTTTTCCCCCTTTTTGATAGTAATGCCAAATATAGAAAGAAATGTATACTTACAACTTGTCAAAAATGTGTTGATGGGTTTTCTTCAATGACTCCAAGAGGTTTTCCCATTCCTCTTTCAAGTTGGTGAGAGAAATGTGCTCAAGACTTACTTGTGCATGCATATCAAATATGTTGTCCAACATAGAAATCTCTGGTGTTGCAACAAGTGTTTGTGCCCTTGCTATGTGCTTCTCAAAGTTTTTAAGGTATGGTAGGAGTTCTATCTGTAACTCAGTAACCTAATCAGTTATCCACTCTTCTTGTTGTTATACACTGAATTTGCACCCTTAGTTCAAGCTCTCGTAGTCTTGATAACTCAGTATAACAAGGGAATCATCTCAAGGTTGTGGGACCTTTTGCTAACCGAGATGAGACCTCCAGATTCTAGGCTGGTTCCTCTTGGATAATCACCCTAATTTGCTCTTAATAGGAAAGTAAACTTTTGAGGGAAAGGGATAGAAGGAGTACATGAAATGTAAATGACTGAAGGAAAATCTACCTACTAGGTGATGCACCGAAGTAGGGTTTGGATTTCAGTATAGGGGAATGAGACCAATGGAGGAATTAGGTCTAATAAGTCACCACTCACTAGATAGGTTTGCATAAGTATTTCATAGGAAGGCTTGAACAGAATACTCAACCTATGACCTGCAAACAAACATCCTTTTCTGCGACTAGGTGTAGGAATGAGACAAGGCTGCTAGAGGTTGTAGTATACCCACAAAACACCTAAATCAGATCAGACATAGGAAACACACAAATTTGTAGAAAATGAGAGGGACCATGAACCCCAATTTCCATTGAAAATATGCATAAACTTCAATCCAATAAGAGACAAGCCAAACAAGGAAGGCATGAGGACAAGAAAAATGTCACAGAATGCTTTGCAATATTTGAATTATCAATGAGAAATTACAGGATGTGAAAAACCAGAGAGCAGGAAAAATGCTACAGATAGTTTTCCAAGAAAAAGCCTTTCCTTTTTTACAAAATGCAAAATCTAAGCACTACAGGCTCCAAAAAACAATATATACACCACTCAACTACACGCAGGCAGGAGTCAAATTTTTTTTAGGGCTACATAGATTTTACAATATAATAATCAACCCTAAAATAGGTCACAATCTGATCATAAATGTGTTCTATGAATATCATGGCCGATCAGATATCTTTTCTCCTTGCGTGCCCATCCCTGAATTGATCATGCCTTGCCAGGACAAAAACCTCATCCATCTACCTCTTTGCAAGCCCACACTGCCATGAATGCTCAAATCCGATCAGATCTAGAAAGGACTCAAAACTGCGCCCAAAAGATCTCTGCAAACATATCTAACTGCAACCGCCTCTAGAAAATATCATCAATTCTCAGCTACCCGCGCTTTGCAAACACCTTTGCAGAAGAAAGCTCACCAAAACAATCGCACCACCCTTGAAATGAACTTGGTCGCATGATCACATGAGCTAAAAAAACTTC
Organism: Chamaecyparis obtusa; assembly: GCA_027943335.1. Lineage (NCBI taxonomy): Eukaryota > Viridiplantae > Streptophyta > Pinopsida > Cupressales > Cupressaceae > Chamaecyparis > Chamaecyparis obtusa. The sequence continues at coordinate 1,253,726 of BSBK01007872.1, forward strand.
ATGCAATCATGTGACAACTTTCTTTGAAATTGCCACCGCTTTGCCACAGCAATGGTCGCATGATCGCATGAGGTTGAAAGGCTTCATGCGACTACGCGACAACCTTTGAAAACCTACCTCTGCCTACACAAGACACATGGGGCCCGCAAGATCCGCGACCTACTAAGCTTGCCACGTGGCCTAGCCGGAGCTGACCACATGGCTGGACCCATGACCACATCACTTGAAAAGTCAGCGGTCGCATGATCACATGAGGCCAAAAGGCTTCATGCGATCATACGACAACCCTTTGAAAACCACAAACTTAACCCCGGCTCCACCCTGGGTTCAAATTTCCATTTAGTCACCAAGCCGTGCAATCTTCCTTAACCCCGGGGTCACATCCAGCGACCACATGAAAATCGTCGATCCTTGCTTCATCCAATAGCAGTCGCGGAGTCTCGTAACACTTTAGGCATATTCCCTTCCATCAGGAGATTACCCGACTAAGGGAAGTCACTGAATCGCTAGATAGAAGGAATATTCTTTATTTTATTTCAAGATTGCCCGACCGAACAGAGAATTGGGCCCACCTCCAACTGCGCAACTACGCAAAGCTTGCCTTTTAAATCCTGGGCCCAGAATTGCCACGTGTCACTCCCCCATTCAGTCTGACTACCACATAAGCATCACCTCGACACCCCTGGCATAGGACCCACCGCAACTGCAGATCCCCATCGGACGATTGTCGCATGATCGCATGGGATCGAAAGATCCCATGAGATCATACGACTACCATCGATCCTCGTCGCACCTACGCCAATGAAGAGACCTCGGCCCCACTAATTTCCTGTCGTTAACTATCGTACCATGAACCACCACCACCAAAACCACTGATGGTTTGTGACATGGTCACATGGGCTCGGAAGAGCCCATGGGATCATGTGACTAGTCGCATGATGCTACCCGATAACCGCTGACGCTTGGAGTTGACCGCTTGTCCTTTGCCTACTGTTTGTCACATGATCGCATGCAGCCAGGAAGGCCCATGTGATCATGTGACCGACTATGTGATGCTTAACCAATGACCGCAAACCGCTGGAGTTGACCACCAAAGATCCCTTGTTGACACCGCATCAACGGTTGTTGTATGATCTCATGGGATCGGAAGATCCCATGCGATCATGCGACAGCCGTCGATCCTTCTCTACACTGGCACGGCTTTAGGCACTGGGACCCGCCTGTCAGAGTTGCGCGCTTAGGGCCAAAAACATAGAAGGGTGTCAAAAACACAGAGGGTTTTCGAGCCAGGGTCGAAAACAAACCAAATTTTTAGAGCAGAGAGGTCGAAAACACACTGGGCTTCTGGACCGAAAGGTAGAAACATCCCGAGCCTACAAAGAAGAGGTCGAAAACACACTGGGTTTTCAACATTTAAGTAGAAAACACACTGGACTCTCGACACTTGAACATTTCACTTGGAAAATAGGACTGTGGCCGAAAATGAACGACAAGGAATTTTTGGGCAACACTTGCTTCTTGAGATCTGCTATCAACCACCTGAGTTCTTGCACTTTGAGTATATGCTTTGAAAAAGCTTGTGGCTCGATTGTAGCTGCATTTTCACTGACTGTGATTTCATTCTCAAATTGTTTAATCTTTTCACTAATCTCTGCAGTTAATGTTCTGACAGTGCATAGCTTAAACAATATTTAGCAAATAGAATTAGTAATACACTGAATCTCAGTTATTACCTTTGAAAGTTTAACCTTGTTAATAGCCACTTCTTGGCTGATTCTCTCTGCAAGTTTATCTTGTATCTTTGACTCTGCCCTCTCTTCAATTCTCTTGTCAGCATCAACATCTAGGGAATTTATTCCTTTAGCGAGAGTAGCAAGTTGGTCCATAATTAGAGTATCTTCATCTATTTTTATCTCAGGTACTACCTGTTTAAGATATCTAGGACATTTTCTAATATTTCCTTGCTTTTGCTCTCTTGTCTCAACTTCTCCTATGCTGCTTTTATTTTGCATAACTCCCCATATTTTCTTAATTCTTTGAGGCTAAGGGTCCTCGGGTCACACTTGGGTATCACAATTACTTCATTTAGAGTGACCGACCCTTTTCCTTTAATTTTCTTCTTCTTCAGTTCCTATGGTAAACTCTTGGCAATGGTGACAATAGCTTTGTCTTCTGCCCTCAAAGTGTTCTGCCCTGTTGACACACTATCTTCCTTCTTCTTCTCCTCGGTAACCTATGTGTCGATTGAATGATGTGGAGCCTTGGATGTGGTGTCAAGTGGGGTATCCTCAGTTGCCTTAATCTCTTCTTGTGCCTTCGTTTCTGTTTCAATGGCCTCTTTTCCTTCAGGCTCATTTGTCTCTACAGGTATCTCAGTGCTTTGTTCCCCTGTTGTATCTTTAGGTTTCTTGGGGTTTGAGCCATCGGGTTGTTCCTAAGATAGAATCTCGACAGCTTCAACAAGTATAGGAAGCTCACCCGGTAGTGATGGAAATGCACACTTGGTAACTTGTGCTTCATCCTGTGTGTTGTCTTGTGCATTATACACATCATCATCTTCATCCCTGTCATCAGGATCATCATTTGTGATGTCCTCAATGAGTACATCCTTGTCATTTGTGTCCTCAATCTAAATCACTTCTAGATTCAGTGCATCTTGTGAACTGTTCTTAATTTCTTGACCAATTGTTGTATCAATTACCTCAGTAAATGATACCTTTGACTCTTTAATCTTCTTTGCTACATTATCCTCAATGAATATTCCTTTACCTTTTGAATTCTGTCTCTTTTTAGACAAATTTTGAAATCTAATTTTCTCATTTTTCTCTCTGAAAACTAAAAGTGAACTCTAGATAAGTTGACTAGACTCATCAAGATCTGCCAGATTCTCATCTATTATTTGCATAGTTTGGTTCTTGACTTTGAATCTCTGCACATAAGTATCAATAAGCTCTTTAATCTCATCAAGAGATACGTTTGGTGCAATCGATACAAGGGATTTTTCCCTCATCCTCTTCTCGGTGTCTAAGGCATATGACCACTTTTGATTTATTTGGTCCTCTAATGTCTTGGGCAGTGATAATTCAAACTCTAATGGAACTCGTTTGAAGCGTATCATCATTTGGATGACTGCTTCCTCAATTTTGTTTTGGTCTTCATTTGACATGATGTCAAACTTACTAAGTTCCAGATCTGCAAGATTTCCATTCTTGATTATATCTGCAACAACCTCATCTATTGACCTATTCTTATTACTGACAACCTTGAATTTATTGTTGTCATCTTCATCATCCTCACGGTCTTCTCTGTTTCTTATCAATTTTCTCCTTTTCTTTGGTGCTTCTGCTACAGCCTTGGGTCCTTACTTTACATAAGTCTTTGTCAGTGTAGCAGCCTTTCATTTTTCTACCTTCACAGCTATCTTCTTCTATGGTGGTGAAGCTGTAGTTGATGACCTTGTGCATGCACCTATTTGCACTGGCAACTACCTCTTCTTTAGAGCTTGAGTGGGAGAAACCGGTATTGGTTCTTGTTCTTCTTCGGACTCAGTTTATTCACTGTCATATGGTTTGTCAGCCAATATTAACTGACCTTCAGTTTCTGCCTCAACTGGTGACTCCTCAGATGAGTCAGATACATTCTCAAACTTCTCAGACAAATTTTTTCTCATTTTCTTTGCTTTTCTTGTCATTTTACCGATGACATGACCAATTTTAATTCTTGACTTAGCTTCTTCAAAGGTTCCAAACCCTTCGGCCTTTGTGTCCTTTAATAATGCTAGTAGTGTCGTGATTGATTTCAGACTGAAATCATAATTCATTTCATAGCCCATTGGTGCTAGCCATTTTATTCTTAGTTCTACGACTTTAATCATTGTATGGTCAGTGTTCACTAGGAAACAAATATCCATCTGAAATTTCTCGACCAATTCATTAGGAATCCTACTTCTCAGATTCATCTTAGCTTTAAACTCTTTAAAATATTCATCGAGAACTTTGTTCATATCATCTCCCAAACTATTCAACATCTTAGAAATTTGTACAGTGATCAGTTTATCTATTGTCCAGTTCATTTTACCAAATCTTGGAAAATACTTTTATAGATAGAAAAACAAACAAAAAAGGAGTGAACCAAACTTATACACATTTGTCTTTTGTGACCTTATTGTCTTCATGTTCTCCTTTAATTGTTTCAACAATACTTCTGCAAGATCTACCTGGTGATCTTTCTTTATCAGTTTGTATGCCATGTCGACTGCACTACAGGGTATGCTGTTTAATCTACTCGACTGAAATATTTTGTACCCAATTACATGTGATGCAAATTTTACTGCTGGTTCTTTGATTGTAGATATCTTCAGTGCATGACCATCCCATGTTTCTTTGGTACTCTTTTCAACATCAGATCCGGATGAGCTTCAAAAATCTTTTGCTTTGTCGATTGTAGGATAACCAGTAACCCTACTGATCATTTTATTTGTAACCACAACTGGTTTATCCAACCAAAACTTTCTGTCATGGTATGGACTCAATACAACTCTAATCCATTCTATTTTGAATTTCTATGGAAAATGTATGGCACATGATAAACCTATTTTCTCAATCTGGTTAAATTCCGGTTTTAACTTCCCATCGTTGCCACACAATTGTTGATATGCAACAATAGTCTCAAAATCTCCTACTTCCCCAATCTTACAGTGAATGTACGAATGTATGTCTTTTGTTAACAAAATCCTAGGTGTGATGCTTGAGAAAGCGCCTGCTGAATCCATTTTTGATGCAACTTCAGGGTGGGGCTTGTACTTTGGTTCATCAAAATTTGCTGAAACTATTAAATTAACTTCTTCTTCCACAACTTTAGAAGAACTCGCAGTAGATGCCATTTCAACAAACTAGGTTTTCCAACAAGTATGAGAAATATGCTTGGTAGGGTTTCAACTTACTCAGAATATATCGAAGAGTGTGCTTAGTTCGATCTACAACTGCTTGAATTTGTTTGAAAGTTTCTTGCTTGAACTCGCTCTGTGAAATTTTAGCTCTCTAAAATCGCAATGTGAAAAATAAACTTTGTCTTCCGTGTATACATAGAATTTTTGATATTCCCACTCAAAACTTTATGCAATAAATGCTTGACCTACTTTCTAGTTCATGACAACTGTCAGCTCGGTGACAACTACAATCTTTCATCAGGTCGGTTAACACAAGACTTCTTTTCTCAGTTGATACTATTATTCAGTTAACCTTGAATAATGATTATTGATGGGTAACCAATGTTCGGTCTAACTTTTACCGACTATGTAACTTTGTTAGCTCAAAACATATAAACCACAATGCATCTTTATTCATACAGATTTGGTATGTGCACAACATGTATAAGGAACTGTATGTAAAATGTGATCATTTTGAAATGTCAGTCCCATACATACCTATTTCACCTTAGGTGGAAGTACCAATGTCACCCAATCCAGTGGATGAGGTTTCACTGACAGCATTACTTGACTCAGCATTCTCATTAGATGCCTTCTTCCACATGTCATTCCTTATTATCATGATATCTGCAATAGTGTTTCCACTCTCAAATACATGACCTACTTCTGGTGCTCGATCTTTGCAGTGTTTGCTTAAATGATCGACCTTATGACAATGCAAACATGCCATTCCAGTGCTTGTCTAGCTTCTTGATTGTCTAGCCCATCTTTTCCTATTACAATTAGCTGCAATGTGCCCATATCTACCACATGCAACACATTTAACCCATGTGTTATAATCCCAAACATAAGAATTACCTTGTCTCTTCGGTTGATAAGGCTTGCATTGTGTCTTTTGCTTAGGAGTCCATACTTGCTTCATTTTTGCCTTACACTCTCGTGTAGTGTCCATGCTTATTACAAGTATAACATAACTTCTCCACAATAGTATTGTTAGCATTTTGTTTAGCTCTACATTCATAAGCTTGATGACCATACTTTCCACAATAATAGCAATATCCATTGAACTTAGGAGTGACAGGAGGTTTACCTTGTGCTTTGCTTCTACACACATTAGATGTATGTCCCGGTTTGCCATAGTGATAACATGTCAACACTCTAGGTCTCTGAGTTTGATTGTTGTTGACCTGTTCAGCTTTTTGTGATGATTCTCCTTCACCGGTATAGCCTAGTCCAGCTTTGCTTCCAAATCTTCTTTTATTAATCAGAAAATCATCAATCTTCTTGGAATTGTTCTTAGCTAGCCTCATCATCTCGTTATGTTTTTTTTGTGTCTTTATTTCATTTCTTATTTTTTCATTCTCTTCTCTGAGTATTGCAACATCTTCAAGTCTTCTAGACAATTCTCCATTCACTCGGTTGACTTCTTGATTCACATTCATCATCTGATTAGATACTTGAAAGTGACGATCGGCGAGTCTTTGTATCTCACCCTCTTTAGCTTGTAGTTTTTTAGTTGTCTGTCTTCAGTTGTCAATAGCTAGATTCCTTTCTTGCTCAGCCTGTCTAGCATTGTTCATTATTTCTACCATTCTTACCATTTGATATTCTTGACCGATTTTCAGTGCTTTCACTTGTTCGATTAAATGTTGATTCTTCTCAAACAAGTTAGAGATTATACTTTTAGATCCATCAGAAATACTCCCTGAACTAGATCAAATGTGGTCAAATATATCATCAATTTCTTCTTCATGGTAGCCAATCTCATTTTGCAAAATAGCTAGGTTCTTCCTTTCAACCAATAATTTCTTTAGTCCTTCATTGGCTTGCTTATCCTGTTCAACAAACATCTGCATTTGAATCTTCTGATTCTCAATAGTCTTATCTAACTTATACGTCTCCATGACTTAGATCTTTACCCTTCAGTGGTTAAACTTTCCAATAAGAGAACTGTGCTCTGATACCAATTGTTGGATTAGGAGAGATAGGGTACTGAGAGGGGAGGGGTGAATCAGTGCCCACAAAAACTTTCACTTAAAAACCTTTCAGATCTATAACAGTAAAAAATGTAACCTTCCAAAATAACTTGTATCTAATGCATGTATCATTCATCTATTCAACTTGTAAAAGTAAATAACATGGAATCAACAATATAACAGTCCCATAACACAAGTATTTTGGTAATGCAGAAACCCTTGTTAGAAGGTAAAAACTACGGTGGGGATGACACCCACAAATTCTTCACTACTACAGATAGAAAAGGTTTTCCTGTTAGGGCTACAAGTTTTGATCACTTCTGGTGATCTTACCTTGTTAGGAGTAACATATTAGATCAGTTAGATGTACCTAGTGATAGGATTTTAGCAACACTACTTGAGTGTGCACTCAGTTAAGAGATTTACAAAAGGACTGTCAAGTCTACTCTGTTAGGAGATTTTACCTAAACTCTATTATAATGATTAGAAAGCAATAGGTAACTATCTACTAATGACAACTTAGATTGTCTGATACAGATCAATAAAGTACTGAATGTATATCACCTTTACTGTGATGAATCTCTGCTCTGAACTACTCGGTTAGCCTGCTCTGATTCTGCTCAATCTAATTTCCTCTGAATATTGATCTACTCTGTCCGACAACTAATAAACTTGAAGGTTGGCTAGTGCTTCAAGTGATTCTTTTCTCATTACAGTTCACATAAAAAATGATGTAAAATACAAATATATAGCATACTACTTTATGTCGCTTAACAAAATTAGGTTATAATATCTTAGAGAAAACCCTAAGATCAATGGTGTATAAAAATAACCTAGATCTAACATTTACAAAATATCTTCATCGTATCTCAACAATAAAAGATCCTCAATCTTGGTAAAACATTTTTTGATTCTATTGTAACTATTTGCATAGAAGAATGTGCCATTCCTGATTACTATGCCATTTTCCTGTGATCCTCGGTAAACACTGTATAAAATGCTTGGTGATTATACTGACGCTCGGTGTTTACTGTCACTCGGTATCAGTGTCTAATGCTTGGTAAAACTTTTTGGTACTTGGTAAGAAGACTTAACCGACTGGCTCATGATGCTCACTTTTACCGACTAGGATAATATAGGTAACCGACCGATGTCTTTGATAACCTTTGATACTAATGACAAATTTTAATGCTCAATAGAGATAACAGTTGAAAGCACACCTAGAAAAGAAAATTAAATCATAAGAGGGGTATCTACCTCTAAAATTTAGAGGAAGATCATCTATTTAACAAAGATCTCTCCAACTGTTGGTTTAAGTCTTGTCTTTAAATTCTATGTATTGTGAGTCATTTTTAAAACTATTTTAGAAAGATAAAAATCTAAACTAACACTAGTACATTTGTGGCCATATTCTGATGAGCATCTGTCAGATTTGCAATGCCTATTTTTTGACACTTCGACAGATGTGTCTGTCGGCATTTTTGCGGTGCAAATTGCAACAGAAGTGATAACCGTCGGTATTCTGACCTCACTGTCTGTTGGAACATGCCATATTAATAGAAACTTTATTATGTGATTTCATATGGTATATCTATCAGAACTCTGAAAAACCACTGTCAGAATGGTGATGCATATGCAATGATGGTCCAACAGAAAAACTTGTCAGATTGATAGCATTCCCATCACAAATATCTATCAAAAAGGGACTATCTGATAGGACAACCCGTCAGATGTATAGCAGTCCCGTCGCACAGATCTATCAAAAAGGGGTTCTCTTTGACTTTATACCTATTGGGAAGGTGACAGATATGCAGTAAATCACCGACAGGAGAACCCGTTGGATGTAGAATAGTCCCATCACCCAGACCCATCGAAAAGGGGTTCTCTCCAATGTTATACCTATCGGTAAGGTGATAGATATGCACATTAAAGATAACAAAGCTCAAGAGACCATCGTAGTTGGTCTCTTTTTTCAGTCCATATTATTGACAAAATGGTTTACCTTTTGTTAGCTCATCAAATGCGGGGATTTGAAAGAATTTAATAGAATATTTTCATGATAACATATATTATTTAAGTTGATGTTGCACGAATTTATCGACTTCATGCACTTGTAGACTACGAGGACATCGATAAAAAAACATCTCCTCACATGGCCTACATTATTCAAGCCATGGGAGAGGATGCTTCTTTATGGCTATACTCGTAGTCCAGAAGTACAGGAAGTAGATAAATTTGTTCAATGTCAAACTAAAATAATGTACGTTAGTGATGAAAATATCATCTATTAAATTATTTCAAATCCCCGCATTTGATGAGCTAATGAAAGGTAAAACATTTTGTCATTAATATGGACCAAAGAAAGAGACCAACTATGATGGTCTCTTGAGCTCTGTTATCTTTAGTCCTAGCTACTGGGTAAGGCCTAGAAGACTTATACCTATTGATCGTCGAGAATAATCACCGCCTTGCCTTTATGTACACTGCACAATATCCAATATAAGAGAAGGCATAAAATATGAATGGATAAAAGAAATGAAAGATACAATAATATTATCTTTTTGTTTACCTTCTCATAATTGATCCCAGTCTCACAAAAGTAATTTTATACGATCACTAGCACATTTCGTGCATGGATGAGAAACAGTATCCAAAGTTTCTAGATTCTAAGAAGAGGTCTGAGTGGAGGCCAAAGAAGGGATATTTGTGAAGGTTTTATAGACATAGGTTACTGAATCATCATCTCTACACTGGTACTCAATCTGGAAACCCTCGTATGTATATAGCCACTTTAGCAAATCTCCACAGCTAGCAAATCTCCACAAAAATCCCTTCTGGCCTCCACTGCATATACGTTTTCTCATAATCTAAAAACTCTCCATCATTGATTCCCATCATTTTTTCAACATCTCCATGGACTGATACCTTAAATTATTTAGCTTCTCTTTCTTTCGAGAATAGTTTAACATTCTCTACTTAACATGGCCAACCACGTGAAGGTGGAAGCTCATTTGGCCCCTCCTAGGAGCCTCTTATGACCCTTTACGACATTTTAAGACCTCTAAGATGTATTCTTAGGGATCGTAAAGGGTCATAAGGGGTCTTGGGACACAACAACTGAGAAACATAAATGTAGGCATCATGGTCACAATTTTTTGGAGACACAACATAATTGAGTGGTATACCCAGACAATGCAAAGCAACCACTACTTTGGTTCCAAGTCGACATTGCGGGATCCAAAAACCATAGATAAGGAATAAATTTAGAGAGTGGAGGAGGGCCATAATGACCAAAATAATATAGGGCCATAACGACCAAAATAATACAGGACCTTGTATTATTTTGGTCGTTATGGCCCTCCTCCGCCCTCTAAATTTATTCCTTATCTATGGTTTTTGGATCCCACAGTGTCAACTTGGAACTAGAGGAGTAGTGGTTTCTTTGCATCGTCTGGGTATACCACTCAATTATGTTTTGTCTCCAAAAAATTGTGACCATGATGCCTACATTTATGTTTCTCAGCTATTGTGATATCTACATTTATGTTTCTCAACTGTCATGTTTATGTGCATGTTCTTTATGTGTTTAGCTTCTCTCCCTCACATCCAAAATAATATTTTTCCACTCTGAATCAAGAATGCACGTGCAACACCTATCCACAACAGAATGGGAAGACATCTTTCTAGCCTGGGTCTGGATCCTTCGACGATTAGCTTCATAATAAATGAAGTAGATGAGAGCTGAGCAATTAGCTTCCCAAGAAAAATCTCATAAATGAACTATGTGTACCCCAATTCCTGTGCCCTTTATGTGTACCTAAATGATATATTTGAAACAACAAGGGTAAGGCTTAAAGAAGTTAATTTTGCATCACAATCTATAGTTGTTGTAGCAGCATAGCATTAGGCGCCACCTTCAGCACAATATGATCACCTATCCACAATGACCAAACTTCATAAAACATACAGACCTATCTAGTGATCATATTGTGCTGAAGGTGGTGCCTGATGCTCTGTTGCTGCAACAACTATAGACTATGATGCAAAATTAACTTCTTTAAGCCTTACCCTTGTTGTTTCAAATATATCATTTAGGTACACACAGAGGGCACAAGAATTGGGGTAAACATAGTTTATTTATGAGATTTTTCTTGGGAAGCTAATTGCTCAGCTCTCATCTACTTCATTTATTATGAAGCTAATTACTGAAGGATCTAGGCCCAGGCTAGAAAGATGTCTTCCCATTCTGTTAAGCCATATTCCTTGTTCTTGTCAAACTTCCTTAGTACAGCATGCCTACTCTCTATAGTACTCTTCTTCAATTTGTGTTCGACGATAAGCATCTTCTTCTTCTTCCTAATTACTGCTAGAGTTTCCTTTTCATTAGGATTCAACTCCACTTCCCCCATCTCATCATCCTCATCACCCTCAGCTACAATCCTAAGTCCTTCTTCCCTCTCCAGTTCTTCAAGCCTCTGCAAGATATCTGGATCAATAATGTCTGCAACATTGTGTCCATCCATGATCTCAAGAATATCATCTTCTTTCCACTCTTCATTTTCCAAAATATACCGCTTCTTCAAGCTTGTAGAGTAAACTCTAGCCCCACCATTTTCATTCTCAATATTCTTCTCCAGCTTCCTGGCCTCCTTGGCAACACGCACCCTAGCATCCTCAACAGCTGGAGCATTGTAACATGAATCCTATTGTGATAGCTACTGATCTTCTTTGACTTCATCTTAATTTCCACTCTCTGCTCTAACAACCTCTCGCATGTCGCATTCTTCACCATCCAAGTGCAACAACCTTCAAAGATTTGCAGCGGTAAAGAGAATCCCCATATTTTATCAGCCTAACATAGTCTTTGGCCACTTTGGCAATGAGATTGCGAGCATTATTGATCTAGCCAAGGGCCAACTTGTTCCTGAAATTATACTGCACCATTTTTTCTCTCTTTCTCTTTGCCTGTGTTGATTCTTCCCCAAATTTGATCACTCAGTCAGAAAACAGAATGAGCAGGGACCTGCTGGCAACAAGTAGCAGTCGTGATGTTTGTGGTGACTTAAATACTCTCCAACTTAGCATAAACTTTTGTCATAAATCATACATAGATGAAGAGTAATTTTCACTGATTTTTAGTGCCTTTAATTGAATATATGATAAAGGATGACTAAGCACATGAGCTAATTTGCAGTCCAAAATTAATAAGAAACCTATCCACAAATGCCTTGCCTAATAAAATTAGCACATAAATTTTTTTGAAAACCACAAATTGTCTACATTAAAAGAAGCTATACTGCAAGCTTTTATGAATAAGAAAATAAAATTAAAAATTCATTACAGCTTGCAACTACAACATTAGAGAAAAGTTGAATTTTATTTATGCTTTGATGGATATCTATACCATGTCAAAAAATCTCCCATTTTGACATAGGATAAGAGCATAGTGATAGACGATAGATCCATTTTGTGCATGACCTGAAGTCATCGTATTCCATGAGAGTGCATCTTTTGAGAAATTTTTTTTGAACATTTCAAAGGACCAGTAGTTCTACAATTAAATCATGATAACTTTCCAATTACTTAGCCATCACACATGGCACAGACTATCTTCAAACTCACAATACGTTTCATGTGTTGTATAAAACTATTAGTAATTGGCAGATTAAATGCAGATAATTACTAATAGATTAAGCATATTATTACTAATAGATTAAGCATATTATTACTATGCTTAATGTTCCATTTAAATGCTAGTATATAAAGAAGACAATCATAAGACAATGAAGATTTTTCTGACCAATAGTCTACAGAATTAGACCGTTATTTGGCTAGGTGAAATCTTCCTTCGTGCTAGCAGTCTACAGAATTAGACCTTTATTTTAAATGCATTTAACAAAAAAAAAATTACAAAACTGAACCAATGACATGTTTACAACAAAGAATTAGAATGATAATAATATGCTAAAAATTCTATTCTGTTTAATACATGCTAAAGGACCAGTCCCAACAATTCTTAAACATAATTTATCTGATATGATGAATTCTTAATAAAGGTCTAATTTTGTAGACTGCTAGCATGAAGGAAGATTTGACCTAGCCAAATCTTCCTTGTACCACACAAAAAATTGTGTGATAACGATGCTACTCTAACCTTAATTTTTTAAGAATTGTTGGGAGTTCTATTAGACCTTTGTTGTAAACATGCAATTGGTCCAGTTTTGTAAATTTGTTTTTTTTGTTAAATGCATTTAAATGGAACATTAAGCATAGTAATAATATGCTTAATCTATTAGTAATTGGCAAATTAAATGCAGATAACACCTTTATCAGTTTAGCATGTTTAATGCATAGTAATTACAAATTGATTCTTATCTGCATCGTTATAAATTTACTGTTAGACTAATTCTATAGGGCACTGGACTTTTTCTTGGTACATAGTTATTTGTGTGGTACAAGGAAGATAGTGATGAAATAAAATAATAATGTACCACCTTTGTGTGGTACACGGACCTGTTATACATTGTGAGTTTGTAGAGAGTCCGTGCCATGTGTGATAGAACTATTTAATGCTAAATTTACTATTAGACTAATTCTATAGGTCAAACCCTAGGTGACTTTAGTTAATAAAGTATTAAACTAGATTAAACATACTTTATCTGAAGTAACCGAACCTACTTTATATGCTTTAAGAGTAGACTATTGAATTAAACAATTGGGTATTAATTGTAAATTCTATTCTTTATCTAAACATACTTTATCTTAAAACTAAACCTACTTTATTTGTCAGCCAATATGCTGTAATTCTAATCTATAAGAATTGTTTAAATAGATTAAGAATTTTCAGCATATTATTATAAGATACTAAAGAAGACTTTCTATTTATCAGATAAATCTTCATTGTCCCCCACAATGAAGACAATGAAGATTGACCTATTACTATGCTTAATGCTTAAGAATTGATGATTTTATAAGATTAAATGCATGATAATAATATGCTTAACTAATTCATTGAAGATTTGTCTTCAAACTATCTGCATTTAATTTGCTAGGTCAAATCTTCAAATTATAGCACACCTAGCAGTCTACAAAATTAGACAAAGCTACAGATAGAGGTCTGATTTTGTAGATTGCTAGGTCAAATCTTCCTTTGTGCCAATAGTCTACAGAATTAGACCTTTATTTTAAATGCATTTAACACAATTTTTTTTTACAAAATTGAACCAATGGCATGTTTACAACAAAGAAATAGAATGATAATAATATGTTGAAAATTCTATTCTATTTAATACATGCCAAAGGACCAGTCCCAACAATTCTTAAACATACTTTATCTGATATGATGAATTCTTAAACAATTAAGGTTGGAGTAGACATAGTTATCACACAATTATTTGTGTGGTACAAGGAAGATTTGGCTTATTAAGAGTGAGGCCTTCTTTAGAATCTCATGAGTTTTGTATTACACATGTGACGTATTGTGACTTTGAAGAGAGTCCGTGCCATGTGTGATAGAAACTACTTTATCTAATATGGTGCATTGTTAAAAAAATTAAGGGTAGAGTAGTTATTACTTAGTTTTTTGTGGGGGACAATGAAGATTTGTCTGACAAATAACAGGTCTTCTTTAGTACCTCATGAATTATTACCACATATGCATGAAATGAATATGTTATTTTTCATCTCCAATTAGTTAATGCTTTATAGCAACTCTAAAAGTATATTTAGGAGTTCCCTAGGTGACTTCTTGGAATGAATTACAGAGAAGGACAATAACCTTATAACTCAAAATTTTAGGAGTGCAAGGCCTTTCGATTTGACATACTACAAATTTTGACAATTTTTTCTTTGTCATGCCTTCCATCCAATATCTTCCACAATTTCTTTGTTACATTATTTCCAATACACATAGTATCAAACAAATGGTGAGACTTTGAAAGTTTGAAAATCTTATGTTTTGGAAGATCTAGGAAGACTATTTCAATCCTTTGAGTCCTGGAGACAAGTGGAAATAGGAGTTTCTTTGTTGAGTGAGGGCTAATTAGGCCTAGGAGAAGAGCATTTGGGGATGGAAGTATTCACCAGTAAAAGGATGGAAGACTGAGATTGATATGGTGTTAGTAACTCTTGAAAGGGTATTTGAAAAGGTAAGTACTTTGCCAGGTTGTTTGGAGACTTTGGGTGTAATTTTCTTATCTATGTGTGTGTAGGGCTACTAGACATGCCTAGAAGGGCTATAGAAGAAGAATGGTGTAAGTTGAATAGATCAGAGTGAATGGGGTATTGAAACATGGTGAATAGACCATGATGAGATGATCAGGGTGAAAAGCCTAGTTGAGGTTTTTACACGGTGGAGGCACTAGGTGTCCTAGGATGGAGATGGTGCTAGGAGGAATTGCCAAGAAATGAGGAAGTGAACTTGTGTCGCAGGGTTGTGGAAGTGATTAACAAAGTCAGGGAACTCTACTTAATCCTTAAGTTGAGGCTAATTCCTTGAGTGGATTCCAAGTTACTTGTTGAATCCTCGAGTTGAGTTGGTCTCCTTAAGGTGATAGTAGAGGGCTCTGCATCAAGATGTATGAAACAAAGAAGAACATGAATATCAATACACGATTAAATTCTCTGCAACTCTGGTAATCCACTTTCGCATGGAACAATGAATAGAATAGTGAATCCATATGTGTGTTTGAATGTGATCTTGGTTGGGTGATGATATAGGAACATTTCCTTTTGTTATATTTACACGTTCATGAAATCATTATACTATTTTTGTTATTAATAAAGTTAAGAAATTGAGTGGTGTTTGTGACTGTGACTGGTAAAGGGGTACAGTCAACGGATTAAGGGTTGTAAACCTCTATTATGTAAAATTGAGAGCATGTTTGTGTGCAACCAAGGTAATGCTCTTGAGGAGGAAAAGCAAGTTGAGGCTATTGGTATTGGGTTAGGGTTGAGCAGGGTAGGGTTTATTTTTAGTCAGACTATCAGTCAGGGAAAGAAAGATTATAATCTTCCAATTTAGAAATTTGACATGTTGTGGAACTACATGCCAAGAGTGAGTTGAAGGAGTGGGTGACATTTTTGGTGAAATTAGAGGTGAATGAGGGAGGTAGTGTTGATGTCCACTTATTTGAGACATTCCAATTGAGTGATCAGTGTATTAGACTTTTTAAGGATATCTGGTTTGCAGAGAATTGATAGGATTTGTATCCTAAGATTACCCAAATGATGAAAGATGTGATGAATTTGCAGAAGGATACCAAAGATGTTGACAATGATTTATTTTTTATGTTGGTGAAAATCCTCAATCATTAGGTACGCCTCTAATTTTCTCTTTTCTTGTGTGTGAATAGGTTCTTCTATATGATTTGATGCTCCTAGACATGCAAGTCCTCATAGTTTACTTTTTATTAATTCATCAAAATAAAATGAATCAGTGAATTTGGTAATATAGTTTTGATTCTAGAAAATGATAGGATCATTAAATCTCCTTCTAGTGTTGGAATTTTTTTCTTTGGAAAACATCAAAGATCATTTTTCTCTTAGGACTGCTTACTTTTCCACACCTTGTCAATTTATACATCCCTAGAGTTTGGAACTAATGCTTGGGCCTCTTTGTGGTGAGTTTATGGGCTTCCTTATTATGGAGTGAGTGAGGTTCACACACTTCCAAATATGTCATCTTTTTATGTTATTTACTTGATTCTGATTAACTGATGATGATATGTAATCCTATTTTATATTTGGGGATTATATTAACATATAATTACCTTTTTTCCAAACCAATTGTTAAAAAAGAAAGCAGTAGCAGTGAGGAGGGGTCTTCTTCTGAGGAGATTGATGAAGATCGTGCACCTTAAAAACCAATTCATAAAGGTACCAATCATGTTTTCTATTCACTTATATTTTTGGATTGGTAAATCTCCTTAGTTTCATGTCCTTTCTTTTGATTACTATTGTATCATCTTAAAATGGAAGCACTTCCATGAGAAGAGCATTAGGCCCTCCAAGTAAGTGGTCTGGAGTCATGTTAAACACCTTGATTGGGTCTTTGCATGTATCTGGCTTTTCTCCCTGTTCTGCTTTCATCTGCACCTGATTTTCACTTTATATCTACATTTCCTAGCATTCTAGGTCAGGATCCTGAGGTTTTTGACCACAAGGTCAAATTCGACCTTGACCCTGACTTGGTCAGATCCAAGCTCATCCTTGACCCCCTATCCAGATTTCAAATTTCCTTGATTTCTGGGTGTCGGGTTTTGGGGATATTTGTTTTCTTGCCTCCGGGTCGGCCATTTCGAATTTCAAAATGGTAAATCCTTAAATTTCATTTAATCTAGGTATATTTTCTAAAGGTTAGGACCTAATTGGGATTTAATTCTCCAAGGTGGCCCCTCTAGAGGATTGTGCCCTAGTTCACTATAAAAGGAGGCCTTCCTCTCTCATTTTCACATCCATCATTCACATATTCTTTTGCCATCAAGCTCTCAAGTGCAAGCAAGTGAATTCAAGAAAGCCTTCAAGCATTCAAGTGTTCAAGCATTCATCCATCAAGGAGATCCATTATTAGCCATTAAAGGATTCAATCTCTTTGGAGCCCCCTTGAAGATCCATCCTTCTACATTCATCCAAGCCTCCTCATATGCAAAGATCAATTCAAGATTGGTGTTGAAGATCAAATGCCATTGATTGGAGACATCCTACATTCATTCTACATCCATTGAAGCATTCCTACTTGTGGATTTGAGGATTCAAATCCTCTACAAGGACTTCAACATAAGCGAGGTGAATTGTTTCAATTGCTTTGTTTATGCATACTACATTTCAATTCAATTTCAAGGTTAATTCCTAAATTGGGGTTTGACCAAGGCAAACCCCCCATACAAACAAAACCCCCATTTTTTGCAGGTACAGGTGCAAAATTTTATATCTGAGAGAAGATTTGGATACCCTTTTCAACGAACTTCCAGGATCTGCGAACAAAGTCAAAATTGACCTTCAAATAAAGAATGTAGCCTTTGACCTTTTATGAGGGTCAAAGACTACCTACCGTCGAAAAGAGAAAATATTTCTGGGTTTTCTTCATCTCGACATTTCCAGTCCAAAATAGGTTTTAGAATTGCCTGAAAGTACACATAGACATCAGAAATTGGCATTTTCTAGATTTGCCCTATTTTGAGGTTAGTACTTGTATTTCAATTATTTCAGATTTCAAGCATAATTCTCCATAGGGAAATATAGGGTTTTTCTCTCTCTTTCATATTCTCCATAGATTGATTTGATTGTGTATTAACCTTTTGGTTGATCAAATTGGATCTCTCCTTTGGGAATTTGGATTTAGGAGTGGATCTCATATTTCCCCCATACATTACATTAAACAGAGGTGATTCCATTTTACCACTATTCATTTTGGTGAACCTGACTAGCTTACTCTCTTTCTTTTTGGTGTTAGATTTCCCTTTGTCTTATTGTGTGTGTTCACCTTCACTATTCATTTTGGTGAACATGACATACTTACTCTCCTTTCTTTTGTGGAATTAGATGCCCTATTGTGTTTTGTGGTGTTAGATTTCCTTTATCTTGTTGGTATTGGATTTTTCTTTTGTGTTAGATCTTGAATGCTAATTAGATTTCAAAAATACAAAAATATTCATGCTTTATGTGGTTTTAGTTTAGTTCATTTGCATTGCATTGGTTTATGAGCTTTACTACTACTAGTCCTACTTATAACATTCCTGTTAAAAGAAGTCATAGACTCATGGGTTCCTTTGATCCTGAATCTTCCTCTCCTTTCCTTAGGGTCCCGAATGATAATTTCATTCTTCATGATTCCAATCCTACTATGGAGCAAAACTCTTCTCACTCATCTCATAATGAGGATGACGCTTTAAGAGTTCCTCCTGAACAAGTTCAAAAACTTTCAACTGAACTTGATAAAATGGGTAATTGGCTTATTCAAGAGAACCATAATCAAGATTCTATTCAAGCTATAGAGGCTCTTAAGAAGGTTCTTCATGATAGTGATCAAGGTGTTAACCTCTTGCGTGGTATTACTCACCTCATGCATTCAAATGTTAAACCTTTAGCTCAAGATGCTCAAGATTTAGGGTTGATTCCTCCTATCACTAGTGTTGAACCTCCTTCTAATCCTTTACCTAGTATTCCTACCTATACTCCTTCTTTGGTGACTGTGAGAGTTCCCTTTGTTCCTATGAGTGTTCCTACTGTGTCCCTTCCTACATCACAACCTTCATATCATAATGTAACTTTTACTTATTCCAATCCACTTCCAACTGTAGTTCCTAGTGTTCCTCCAGTTGTGTCTTCTATTCCTGCAGCTTCTTACACTTTCCCTAGTGTGTCTAATGTTGCTACTCCTCCTATTTCCTCTAATGATTCAAAAATCATTAGTTTGGCTGAAACTGTATCATCCTTACAACAACAACTTGCTTCCTTAACTCAAAACAAGTTTAGTATCCCTACATGTGACATGGGAAGTCCTTTGTCCTTGGATATTATTCGTACTCCTGTTCCTCAGCAAGTCGATAAGCCTTGTCTTGAGAATTATAACGGAAAAGGAGATCCTGTTCATCATGTTAAAACATTCCAAATCCTTTGTAGTGATTATGCTCATGACCATAGGATTTTAGCTAAATTTTTTGCTAGAACCTTCTGTGACAAGGCCTTACAATGGTATTGTTCCTTGCCTCCTTATTCTATTGATTCCTTTCCAAAACTTGCTAATGCCTTTATTCAACAATTTCAAAACAACATTGGCCCGCAAGTGTCTTTGATTGATTTGATGCATTGTAAACAAAGTGCTAAAGAAAAATTAACTGAATTTATTGGTAGATTTAAGCATTTGCATGCTCAAATTTCCTATCTTGTTCCTGATATTGATATTCAACGTATATTTATTTCAAATTTGCAAAAGGATATTAGAGATAATATTCTGCTTACTGAATTTACCTCTTTTCAACAACTTAATTTGTGCAGCGTTTCATCATTATCAATTACAAGTGAGTCAATTTGAGAGCAACACTCCAATGGCTCCTATTCCCGTTGATAAGAGTGATGCTACTCCTAATCCAAACAAATTTCAAAAATTCAACAACTATGTCAAGATAAACAAACAAGTGAATGCAATTGCTGATCAAGTTGTTGTTGCATCTCACAATGCCACTTCTGCATCCACTATTTTTCGATTAAATCGTATGTTTACTCCTCTTTCTGAACCTTTACATGAAATTATGAATAGGTTGTTAGCTGCTAAAATGATTACTTTTTACCTCCTATTCGACCTCTTTTACCTGTTACAACTGCTTCTAAATCTTTTGATCAAAATGATTTTTGTCAATATCATCGTAAGAATGGTCATGATACTGAGAAATGTTATTCTTTAAAACATAAGGTTCATGACTTAATTGACTCTAATACCTTATATGTTGATAATCTTGATGGTAGTGGGAACAAATCCATCTCTCCTCCTAATAAAAACCTTCAAATTTATACGAATCCTTTACCTATGCATGATACTAATACCATTGCTCAACCATCTACTATGGAAATTATGTATGACTCAAAGATGGATGATCTCAATCATGTTGTTAATCAAGTGGAGCATGTTGGTCAATCTATATCTCCACCTCAACCTCATATTCAATCTCAAGTTCAATCTCAACCTCGACCAAAACCTAAACCTAAACTAAAAACTCAACCTAAACCTCGACAACAACCTAAGAATAAAATACCTCAGGAACTTTTGATTACCTTGGATGACTCTCAGACTATTAAAGCTCCTGATGGTCCCCTTTACATTTATGCTAGGATTTCTCAGAAACCTACTCGTGGTTGTCTTGTTGATCCTACATCTTTAGTCAATGTTATAACTAAAGAAAATATTTTTATGAAAAGCTTGCAACATGATTCTTATGATACATTGGATGTGTGGATTCAAACTTGTAATGGTTTTCTTTATCCATCCTTTGGTTCTATTACTTTATAGGTTGAACTCTGTGGAAAAATTGTGAACACTACCTTTGTTGTTGTTCCTACTTTTGATCAATTTCAAGTTAAGCTAAGTTTTCCTTGGTTGAATGCCATGCATGTTGTTGCTTCACCTATCCACAAGTGTCTTAAATTCATTCATGATGAAGAAGTGAAGATGGTTAATCATAGTTTATATCAACCTTCTAGGTCTAGAGATTGTGCTGCTCTTGATTTATTTTGGCCTTCATTACCTAATTCATGTCCTCCTCGACTTGATAATCTTTTCCATTCATATCAATCTTATAAACATCATAAGATTCTTGAATTAAGCATACCTCCTATGGATCTTAATCATGGTCTTTTTCCTACACCTTCTATACCTCCTTTAGCTATGGCTTGTAGTTATGTTAATCAAGTTCCTTCTATCGCTCTTCCTAAAGAACCTAAGAAAGATCCTGTGATTGTTCCTCCTATTGTTGATTAATCATGAATTATAAACATCATAAGATTCTTGAATTAATCATTCCTCCTATGGATCTTAATCGTGGTCTTTTTCCTACACCTTCTATACCCCCTTTAACTATGGCTTCTAGTTCCGTTAATCAAGTTCCTTCTATCGCTCTTCCTTAAGAACCTATCAAAGATCCTGTGATTGTTCCTCCTATTCTTGATAATCCTATTGATCTTCCTAAAGAACCTGTGAAGGATCTTGTGATTGTTACTCCTAGTTCTCAACCTATTTCAAATAAATCAAAATGTAATCGATCTGCTAATGAATGTCGTAAAAAGCATCGTGCTCATGCTAAAGCTCATAATTCTATTCTTCAAAGATCCCTACCTTCTTCAGATAAATCTATGCATGATGTGTTAGAGGAAGTTGTTACTAATAATGATGTTAATATGCATGATTATGATGATTCTATTCGTAGCTTAGATCCTATTTTTATTAATTTGGATGAAGAAGATACTCTCAATGATACTGATGATGTTAATGATGAATATGAGACTATTGACATTGACATTGATTTACCTAATATGCTTTCATCACAATTAACTCTTACACCTAGTGTCGAACATTGTGATTCTCAAGAGGATCCCTGTTTGGAACTGGCTATCATTCCTACTGTGTTGGATATAGTCCCTCTTGTGAGTTACCCACCTTCCCTAAATGATATACAATGAGATGGGGAGATTAGGTGGCATGCTTGATTGGCTTGTCCTTCGTGGTAGCTTTTTTGTGTGTTTTCCTATTGTACTGTGCTTCTCTTGTGATGTGTTTGCTAAATGTTGTTAGATTCTTTTATACGATCCTTGTTACTTAGTTGGTACAAGGTGATGAAGGAATCAAAACTATTGTTCAAATTCCTCTATATGTATCTCTATTCTTCTATGTGTTGTTCCATGTTATGTTGTAATTGTGCTATTGTTCATAAATGTTTCCTTGTGTAATCTGCTTGGATTTGAGATATGGTAGCACTAAATTCTTTTTGGTCTCCATGTCATGGTTCGAAAAGATTCTCCTTCGTATATCTTATGTGATCTTTCCTTCTTTGTGATTGTAGTTCTACTTTCTTTAGGGAATGATGTCAATTCATTTGCAATAATATCATATATATATTATCTTATGATCATACTAACCCCACAGTAGGTAGATCCCTTCTGTGTTCTCTATATGTTTTTGTGATATTTCCCTTGATTTGTCTTTGTTTGGGGGCATCTCGACATGGAAACGTAATCAGTGTAGTTGTTTATGTTTCCGTTAAAGCCATTGCTCTTGTTAAAGTGTTAGTAATGACTTTAACGTGGGGGCATACACTCTGCTCACTTGTTGCACACACAGACTTTTCAATACGCACATATTTTTCAAGATACTTTTTTCTCCCTTTTTGGATTAGTAACTAATCCTTAAAGCATGGATTTATATTTCAGGATCTCTTGATCCCTCCAGTTTCAAACATACATATATTTTGATCCCTTAAGGTCAGAGATGTCCTTAAGAATGGGTCTCTTTAGTTTTTTGGTTTTATTCTTATGGAATAGAATATTCCTAAGGGTGAATCCTTGATGGGTTGACTAGTGAGTAGCCACATTCACTAGGCAGTTCAATTCCATCTTTCCAGTTGTGTTGTTTCCTTGTGTGTTCACAATGGGACATAGGTTCTCATTGGGCAAGGTAATCACACCCTTTCTCTCTCTCTCTAGATATGTCTCTCTTATTGTGATGTGGGAGTCGATGAAGACTTGAGTCCCTGGGGGCTTAAGGTTTCTCTTTGTCCCTTGGATTACGATAAGATTATCTTTTCATTCTAATCTCCTTTACCAAGAGTTTTCATCAAGTCCATACTCTTGCTAAAGTGGGGGCTTAATGTATCATCTTAAAATGGAAGCACTTCCATGATAAGAACATTTAGCCCTTCGAGTAAGTGGTCTGGGGTCATGTTAAGTGCCTTGATCAGGTCTTTGCATTTATCTGGCTTTTCCCCCTGTTCTGCTTTCCTCTGCACCTGATTTTCACTTTATATCTGCATTTCCTAGCATTTTGGGTTAGGATCCTGAGGTTTTTGACCATAAGGTCAAAGTCGACCTCAACCCTAACCTGGTCAGATCCAAGCTCATCCTTGACCCCCTGTCTAGATTTCAAATTTTCTTGATTTTTGGGTGTCAAGTTTCGGGGATATTTGTTTTCCCACCTCCGAGTCAGCCATTTCGGGTTTCAGAATGGTAAATCCTTAAATTTCATTTAATCTAGGTATATTTTCTAAAGGTTAGGACCTAACTAGGATTTAATTCTCCAAGGTGGCCCCTCTAGAGGATTGTGCCCTAGTTCACTATAAAAGGAGGCCTTCCTCTCTCATTTTCACATCCATCATTCACATCTTCTTTTGCCATCAAGCTCTCAAGTGCAAGCAAGTGAATTCAAGAAAGCCTTCAAGCATTCATCCATCAAGGAGATCCATTATTAGCCATTGAAGGATTCAATCTCTTTGGAGCCCCCTTGAAGATCCATCCTTCTACATTCATCCAAGCCTCCTCATATGCAAAGATCAATTCAAGATTGGTGTTGAAGATCAAATGCCATTGATTGGAGACATCCTACATTCATTCTACATCCATTGAAGCATTCCTACTTGTGGATTTGAGGATTCAAATCCTCTACAAGGACTTCAACATAAGCGAGGTGAATTGTTTCAATTGCTTTGTTTATGCATACTACATTTCAATTCAATTTCAAGGTTAATTCCTAAATTTGGGTTTGACCAAGGCAAACCCCCCATACAAACAAAACCCCCATTTTCTTGCAGGTATAGGTGTAGAATTTTGGATCTGAGAGTAGATTTGGATACCCTTTTCAGTGAACTTTTGGGATCTGCGAACAAAGTCAGAATCAACATTTAAATAAAGAATGTAGCCTTTGACCTTTTATGAGGGTCAAAGACTACCTACCATCAGAAAGACAAAAGATTTCTAGGTTTTCTGTCTCGGCATTTCTAGTCCGAAACAGGTTGTAGAATTGCCCAAAAGTACACAGAGACATTAGAAATTGGCATTTTCTAGATTTTCCCTATTTTGAGGTTAGTATTTCAATTATTTTAGATTTCAAGCATAATTCTCCATAGGGAAATATAGGGTTTTTCTCTCTCTCTTTCATATTCTCCATAGATTGATTCGATTGTGTATTAACCTTTTGGTTGATCAAATTGGATCTCTCCTTTGGGAATTTGGATTTAGGAGTGGATCTCATATTTCCCCCATACATTACATTAAATAGAGGTGATTCCATTTTACCACTATTCAACTATGGATGAGATATATATCTTACATGTTTAACATTCAACTTCTTTACATTTTAGAACATGTAGTGTGTTTTCTGAGGATTTTACCAAATCAACTTTTAACATAAACCGAAAACACCAAACTGATTTCTCACCCTTTTAACTTGACAAAATATTTGCATTTAACCAATAACTGCAAGCAACTGAATGATAAATCCACATACCTGTATCTTTGTAAAATACCTCGAACATAAAAAAGATGGCTAAGTGGCTGCCGCCATAATTTTTATCTACTGAATATGGGAAAAAAAGCACCAAAAAGAATTGTGTTCTGTTGTAGCTCAATATACTGAAAACCCTAGTGAAAACACAACTAAAATTCTATCAAAGTTGCACTCAAAATAAAAATCATGGCGGCAACCACTTATGGATCAAGATAGAGAAAATAAATCAAAATTGTTCTTTGTCCTTTTTCCTTTTAACAAAGTCTCAACTATCAATGATACAATACATTTGATGCCCTAAGCTATTAATACAAATGGTGCCTAGCTAGAAGCTCACAGGCAGTCCATTTGATAACCACAGTCAACATTTCAAAATAGTGAATTGATATCCTTGAGCACAAGCACCAATAACATCAAATAATGGAGATAAAGCATGGGCTAGGGCACAACACCAGTAGAATGCGGTCATTTTAGTGAGCATCTCAGCAATATACAATGGTGTCATTAAACATGCTAGTAATATCAACAAACGTGAATCCAATTTCATGATTCATGATCAAATAAACACATGCCATAAAATCAGAACAAAGAATTCAAACAACAAAGGAATGATGCCCTAGCTCGCAAGCTGTACATGAAAAAACAAAGTCTCAAAATAAATCAAATAAACTTTTGAATTCCATAAGTAAAATGCAATGCATTTGAAATTTGCGATAGAATATGATGCCAGAGGCTCGAAAGTTACCTGTCAAAGATACCAGATCAAAGATGAAGAAATCACATACCTTCGGATATGTCTTTGCACTAAGCTTTGACCCGCTGCTTTTCTTCCACTCCTTTTCTCTTCAATAGAAATAAAAATGATTTGGTTGTTTCACTTTTTTTTTTCATGTATACCCCGAAACTGTCAGAATTTTGATAGTCTATTTAAAACCCATTGGAATCTCGACACCATCGGGGACTATTACAAAAAAAAACCCAAATTCATAAAAAAAATTTATCCGTTGAAAGTTTCTGTCGAGGTTTGGCCCCAAATGTAGTAGTGTAACAACTAATAGAATAAAATCTTTCCCCCTTTCTCTTTGAAGAGACAAACATGATGTCAAGCCACCTCTTTTCTTCAATGAAACAAATAGGGTGTTTCTCATGTAATCAATCATCCTTGAGTGAGAAGCTAACTCAGGATGATAAGTATCCTCCTTCCTTTATTGCCTCCAACCTCTGTAACTATCATATTTTCTATTCTCTAAAGCACTTGAATCTTTCATCAATTCTTGCATTGCAAGGTGAGTTTTCATCATCAAATGAGTCATTTCTATGTGTTACAAAACCAAAAAATTATGTTTCATTTTCAATTACAATGAAAGTTGTATTGTTCTTCAAATTTCCATCGATTAGATCTTTGGGCCACTAAATGTAATTCATCTAAACATGTCCAATTTTTTGACAATAATAACATTCAAATTATTTTCTTGTTGAAATATTGTATTTTTTTCTTTTCAAGAAAAACACTTTCCTCAAATATTGAACGACTCTTAGCAACTCTACTTCCTTCATCAATTAGAGAAGAAATTACAATTTCCAAACTAAGATTCATTTTGTTCAATGCAAAACAACATGATCAAAGCTTGAAGGCATACTACTTAGTAAGATCACGTTGACATCATCATCATCAAATTTGGAGTTAACACTTGCAATTTGATTAAGTAGAAAATGAAACATACATATATGTTGAAAAATGTTATCTCCCTCTTCCATCTTCAACCCAAACAATTTCTTCTTTATGTTTATTTTTGCACTTGAAGCCTGTGAACCAAATAAAGCATTAAGTCCATTCTATATTTCCCTCAATGTCTTTGTGAGATGAATGTGATGCAAATAAGAATATGATAAACCTGACCAATTAAAGCAGTGGCCTATGATCTTTAGCTATCCATTTTGTTGCTTCATTTTTATTTTGTAGATTTTTCACAATTCCACTTATAATATCCCATGAATCTTTTTCAATAAAAAGTAGTTGTATTTTTATTTTCCACGTATGAAAGTCACTACCTTCAAATGTGATAATAGTAGTTAATTTCTCCACTTTCAATAACCTTATCGCCCCTCAAATAATCACCTTAAACAAAAATAAGCTTCCAAAAGATATAAAATATTGCTTTTTGTGGCTACAAACTCCCATTCATTTTGTTTATAATCGACATTCAACATGTTTCGACCATATGACACTCCAAAAGATATAAAAGAATTTAGAAACGTGCATTTCACATTATGACATCCCTAATGTATTTTACTATCAAACTATAAAGAAATACCAAAGATTAGATATGCCACAATAGTTGCCTCATATGAAAGTATTTCCTCCTTCACAACCCAACCACATGATCTTTGTTGTGATCTTCCTAAGGCAATTTTCTGATTCAAAATTCATAAATCCTTTGGATAAATGTCTTCTTTATGCACTCTTTTCATCTAGCCTTTATCTTCTTTTTACTTGCACCATTTTTCATTATAGGCCACGTGAGTTGAAAATTAGGTGCAAACTCTAAGATGAAATATTTTGTATAAAGTTGAGTCCAAAAATACTCTGTGACACTTCAAACTCCTACTTCTATTATAGTAATTCTTTCTTCCTATGTTAAGTTTATGTAGGAGCATCCAGGGTGTAAGAGTAATCTTGCATCACCCCAAAATATTGTTTAGTTTCAATAAGGGCTATCTTTGGACATGGTTACTATTTTTGAAAAGTTTACTATTTTTACTATAAGTTGTTCATTTGAGCACATATTGTTCTAATTGCTTCCTTGGAGGTTCATTTTGGATATATAATCCTCCTGGTAAAGTTTCATGGTAAGATCAAGTCTTGTTTTGAAGTTATTGCCTTTTCTACTTTGGTAGGGTGGTACAAAATACTTTGGACTTAGTTAAGGCTTTAGAGGCTCCAAATAGGGGTCAAACTTTGATTAGATGGTGCTTCGTGGGCTTAAGGAATAGAGCACTTCATGACATTTCCAAAATGGGGTTATAATAGCCAATTGAACAGTTCACAAGTTATAGTTTTTAGAATTTGTGCCATTAGAACTTCAATTTGAATACAAAAGGAAAATATAGAAAAATCACTTGAGGAAGAAAATTAAACCATTGGGCACCGAAATGGGAAATTTTACTTTTCAAAATATTCTTAGATGGCTAATTGTGCTACTTATATAGGGTTGAAGGGGGATTTCGGGGTTCAGTTCTAGAAGTGTAGATTTTGGTTCTGTCTTGCATATTATTGTAATGAAAATACCCATGTGGTTGTAGCATGTTGTTTTTCTAAATATTGTAATGTCATTTCATTGAGAATAATATAAAACAAGTGTTTCTATTCTTGCCAATAATATGTTCTTGGAATTATCTATTCATTTCTCTATTATGTTGTGTGTGTTTGGTTAAATAAGGGGAGTGTCCTTGATCATAAGTTTAGTAGTTCATAACAAGAGTAATAGGAAAGGGAAGAAGTTGTTCCCAAGTTTTTTATGTTGCAAAATTTTTTAGTTCATGAACTCTACAAACATGTGACAAGGTTTGTGGAATGACAAAATGTTTGACAAGTTAAACATTATAAGAGAGGAAGTATAATAAAGAAGAAAGAAAGGGAAAAAAGGTGAAAATTTTCTAAATGCCACAAAATTTGTGACTTTGCAAACTCTTTGAAAGTGCAATAAGTTTTTGAAATGTCAATATTAAAGAGGAAAATAGTGTCAATTAATTTGGTTGGTGCACATGCATGTTTTGAGCCACCCATTTAAGTGGGGTTCATTACTAGCCATTAATTTCATATACTTAAGTAGATGGATGCTTTGATGTGGGGTTATCTTTGATTTTATAAACTCTTGTTAGAAATTATTCTAAGCTCCTTCTAAGCTCCTGTGTTCAAAATTTATATCTGAGGATGAAAAACCTTAGGTTTGTTAAATATCTCAAAGGATAAAAACAATTTGATTTCAAGAATTGGAAGACAACACCCCTTTTTGTCTGATAATCTCATCTAAAGATTGTTAATGTGCTCCATGAGACACAGGTTATATTTGTTATTAGTTAATGTAATTGATAGTTGTTTGTTGTGAACTTTAGCATAACATTTCAATTTTTTCTTGTTCTTGTGTATAATATTGTTACAATATATTTTGATGTATTGAACAAATCTATTTATTAACTAGAAAAAAATGTTGAACTTTTTTTTATTAATTTCATTTATAAAGTCTAGGAACCTATCAATGTAGGTGTTAAAATAATGAATAAAATGTGGGTATTGGAAAAAGTTAAGTAAAAGTGTAAACCAAAATTTTGTTTGCAAAATTAATTCATTTGGGTTTGTTACAACCTCATAGACAAGAAATCTCTTAGTCAATATTATCCCTATCACAAATGCAAAAGATCTATTAGACATAGTTTGGAGAATATTTTTCTTTTCCTTGAGAAGACACAAGGAGATGAATACTATCATGGGTGGAGATTGCCTATGCAATTTACAAGAAAAGGAACCATCTTCCAAAGAGTATGTCAAATAATAACAAACAACCATCAACTTAAATGTCCTATAAAATTTGATCCCTTCTAAGATATTATTTAAATGTGAATGAAATTTATAAAAAAATTCAAGGTCATGTGGTCATCTAAGGTTTGTAATGGTTTGTCAATTTCATAAGGAAAAAAAAACTATTGAGGCCCCTATTTACCTTTGAGGTTTAAATGACATTTTACATTAATTTGTTTAACATGCTTTAAATAAACTCAATGAAATTGAACAACATAGTACAATTAAATTCTTCAACATGTTAAACCTTTTTTATGGAAATATGTCATCATACATAGATGTTTGAAACCTGGCCCAAACACACCTCTAGAGGTTTGAATCTTGGTGGATGGCTTTCTACATCTCATGCCATCATCCTCAACAATTGTGCTCAACTAATTGAGCTAAAACTCTTTTAATACAAGATTCCAATGAGGAAAATATCACGCATCAAATAAGCTCAACGCAAATAAAATATCACCCAGCATCTAAACTAATAGGACTATGTAGTCAAATTAATGGACCATTTAACCTATATCTAGGAGGGCGGTTTATAAGAAACTTGCTCACGACCTTATGTTCTAATTGAACAAATCTGAATTTTATTCTTTATGTAATAAAAAAATATAATTATTTATATATAAAGAATTTAAGAAAATAAATTATTTCAGAATTTGACTATAGGATTTTTTTCCCTTACTAAGATTCATAAAGTTGGTTTCTTTTTAGATTGATAGTAGAGCATGCTACATATTTGGTCCGCCTATCTATTTAGCTTATCAAAGAAAATCAAGTGATGTTGTTTCTAGATTCGATTATGTTTGAGATTTTTGCATCAACGTTTCGGATTGCACTCCGTGATCTATCATCGGAATGAAAGAGAGCATAAGGAGAAGAAAGATAATTCTTATCTATCAAGTCAAGATAAATAAAATCAAGTCAAGATAACTCTTATCCATCAAGTCAAAATAAAGAAAATCAAGTCAAGATGATTCTTATCCATAAGTCAAGGAAGACTGGAAAGAAAGAATTTTCATTTTTTATAATTTAAAGAGGGGTCACTTCATCATGGAATAGAAGACTTATTACAAGAATCTTTGCATTTTGAAAATAATTTGAAGATAGACCATATAAATGAATTGTTTGAGAAAGCAAAACTTAATCAAGATTCATAACTTAAAAAACTGATATTATAAATAAAAATCTGAAATGATATTGTTTCTAGAACTCTTGATCCACTACACCACTTTGATATTATAGACATTATTACACTCCCTTCATCATTGTATGGATGAAAACTCTTCAAGAAGTCTGGTTGTTCAGGTGTAAATCGCAAGCCTGCCCAATAAAAACTATAAAAAACCTCAAAAGGAAAGTTCTTCAGAGCATGGAAACTGGGGAAATTAATGAAATCATCCAAAGATAAAAAGATGATAAAGACATGTTACTGGTACAGCACGCCATGTCAGTGAAACTGATGGCCATCAAATTCATAGCTTTTTGTCTTCTTTTAACGTGTGTTTCACTTCAGGGATTCATGTAAATTATATATACCTAGGTGTCCATTTAACGTACATTCCTGGTTTTTTCAAGTTTCCTCCAGAGCCCATTCTTGTGTTTCACGTAAGCACGTTTGAATTTTTCTTCTCTTTTTTTTCTCTCCTTGACTTGATAGCTAGGTATCTCTGATTTGATGTGCTTGATTTGATGAGTCGAACATGATTTTTTTAAAAAAAGTTGATATAAACCGTACATTTCGCATAATTAATCCTTGGAGACTAAAATTAATGGAGTAAGATTTTGAAGAAAATTGAATTATTCTCAATGAAGTTATAAATAAGGAGTTCTGTAATGGAAGATAAAGTACATTTTTT
This sequence comes from Chamaecyparis obtusa, assembly GCA_027943335.1. Classification (NCBI taxonomy): domain Eukaryota; kingdom Viridiplantae; phylum Streptophyta; class Pinopsida; order Cupressales; family Cupressaceae; genus Chamaecyparis; species Chamaecyparis obtusa. The sequence goes on from BSBK01007872.1 coordinate 1,285,047, forward strand.
TTCTAAGTTCAATTGTGTAATAATTTTTTAGCATCAATGTTTCGGATCACATTACATGATCTATCATCAGGAATAATGTTTTTGCATCAACGTTTTGGATCACACTACATGATTCATCATCACGATGCAAGAGAGCTAAAAAGAAGAAAGATTCCAAACATTGATACTTAAAAAATATTACACAATCAAACCTAAAAAAAAGTATTTTATCTGATAGCTTTAAAAAATAAGTAGTTATCCTTCTTAAAGAAATTGTTTAACAAGCTTTAAATCTTATACCATGTTTTCTCTCAATATTGTCTGTTTTATAGACTATTTTTAGTTTGGTGAACGTTAGAAAGATCTCTATTACAGTGAATACACAGGCAGTTGTTTCAGATTTTCTTGCTATGTCACGAGCACCAAAATACATTGGAAAATGAAAGAACCAGAAGTATTTCAATGTCTTCATACAAGATTTTATTATAGTTTCCTATGGAGAATTAATGTCGTAACTAAGCTGGCAGCTTGCCTTTTCTTCAGTAATTTACTCAGAGTTGTTCTCTCTCTATATAAAAGGTAGCAGCCAGATCATAAATGGTACAGATTTTGATTATTTTTCTGGTAGTTTCTAAATATAATTTGATTGTTTATAGCTTTTGTTCTAATTTATGGGTAGTAATGATATGAGTTGTGGGATCTGTTATGAGTGCAAGGGCCAAAAAGTGGTCAGACAAATAGCTGTGTACTACCACCACTTCAAAAATTGCAAATACTTATGTACAAATGTACAAGTGGACATGCAGGATATATTTATTAATGGACTTCTGATTTTTTATTTTAGTTTTTTTAAAGTTAATAATCAGAAGTTGAGGAGCAAGGAGTGAACGATAATTTAAAACATGTGCGATAATTAGTGCTATTCCCCTAAATGATTTATATTATAAAGAAGTATTTAATTGTAATTCAATAAAAAAAAAATTTCTTTTCTTTTTTAAGAATTTGAATTTTTTTAATCTTTCATTTAAAAATATGAACTTTTCATCAATGCATTAATTCAAAAATAAAAATTTAAAAGATGTTTCATAAACAACTAATTCAAGTAAATATAGAGGCATAAAAGGTATGTGAGAATTACTTGGGCTTTTTTTAGTTTGGAAGTGCCTCTCAAGAGTGTTGTTTTCTCTTGTACATTGATTTTTTTATTTTAATTACCAACACTTGTACGAAAAGGAGGTGCAATGATTACGTGGATAGTGAGATATACTGTGTAATATATTGGAGGGTAGAAGAATTACAAGAAAAGAAAACTATTGTTGTTAAGAGTTATTATTTCAATTCAACTGAGTCTATCTTGAAACATAAAAAAAAATACAAACGTATTCAATTTACTATTGTCTGATAAGTTCTCCAAAAATATTTTTGTAGTATAAAATGGTTGTATAGTGTAAGAAAATGATTAACCTAAGAGAGCTATTACATTGGATACACTTGTTGCTATTTGGTGAGGTCCCTTTCCATGTATCTACTACAACTTCAAGCATGTTGTTTGAGAAGTTACATTCATTGAACATAAGTGTCAAACCCTAACAATATAAGTTGTTACCAAAAGCCAAGACTATTAACTCTTGACAGGGTACATTAGAGTTTAAGAATGTCTAAAGATCTTGGTTTTGAGTAGCCACTTTAGATAGCATTTTGTACAAACCAATAATTGAATTAAGATATTATTATTCAAAGAAATAATTTGGACAATTAATAATAAACTGTATCAAAATGAGTTGTTACCAAAAGCCAAGACTATCAACTCTTGATAGGGTGCATTAGAGTTCAAGAATGTCTAAATATATTGGTTTTGAGTAGCCACTTTAGATAGCATTTTAATTGAATTAAGATATTGTTATTCAAAGAAATAATTTGGACAATTAATAATAAAGTTTATCAAATAAAGATGAAAAGTTGGTTGTACCTTCTACATTAAGGCTTAAATCTTGCAGAGTCTAAGTGTACAAATAACTAGATGCCTAGAATAGATGTGAAATTTTGGAAGGAACATTATAGTTGAGTAAAGAGTAAATGAAAAGTTTTGCAAGAGAAAAAATTGAGAGAGTTTTAAGTGTTGATTTTGAATTTCTAACTTTACTAATGAAATTTCTAATTTCTACAAGTGGGCATGCACGATATATTTATTAATGGACTTTTAATTATTTTTTTGAGTTTTTTTAAAGTTAGTAATCGACAGTTGGAGAGCAAGGAGTGAACAATAATTTAAAATATGGGCGATAATTAGTGCTCTTCCCCTAAATGATTTATATTATAAATAAGTATTTAATTGTGTTTCAACAAAAAAAGTTTTTTTTTTTTCTTTTTTAGAATTTGAATTTTTTATCTTTCATTTAAAAATATAAACTTTTCATCAATGAATCAATTCAAAAATAAAAATTTAAAAGATGTTTCATATTTACACCTAATTTAAGTAAATCTAGAGGCATAAAAGGTATGTGAGAATTACGTAGGATTTTTTTTAGCTTGGAAGTGCCTCTATAGGGTGTTGTTTTCTCTTGTACATTGATTTTTTCAATCTTAATTACCAACACTTATAGCAAAAGGAGGTGCAATGATTATTTAATACCCCTCCCATAGTTTGATTTTCAGGTTAATTGGCCAGACTCTTTTAGGCCATTTTTCATGTATGTATAAATCCTCAGATAGATTTGATGCTATTTATGTTTATGATTTTACCGGCCCCATACTTGCATGTGTATGGTTAGCATGTATGTTTTATATTTCTGTTTGGCGTCCCTGATGTGGTTGAGGGACATAGTCATAGTTACTTTCTTGCGAGATCCACATGATCGACCAACCCCTACAATTGCTTGTTTATATTTATACATGTATGTACATGTAATGCCTCGCTAGGGAACCCATGAGAAATTAACCTAAAACATGTTACTAAGTTTACTGAATAATTTTTTTTCTTTAAGAGTTTACAATCAATAATAAATAACAATGCAGAAGCAATATAACATAATATAAAGCATACTCATAAATGTAACCCATTTACATATTACAAGTCTCAAGGGTTCCATGACATAGAACTACATAAATACAAATTAATCTATTAAGAACAATCCAACACAAAATCACATGATATATCTTAGGTTCATTTTAAAACCTAAATTAAAGTATTCCCAATCCTTTACTTAATCATAATGAAAAAGACACAAATTATAAAGTATACTAACATATTCATTTCAACTGAATGATAAGATACATCTATTACATCAATGAATTCAAAGTACATACAATAAGATACAAACTGATACATCATAGTCTTCAAGATAATACAACTTTCACTGCACATGTCACTGAAATAACAATAATACATTACAAAAATATATACATCTCTAGAATCAAGGTCACTATCCAATACATAAAATGGAATACAAGATATACATCTCATGAGAAAGTCTCCAAGAAAAGAACAGTAAGATAAAAGCAACATCAAGGATCATCCAAGCACCAAGTCACGAACATCAGATCTCAATGGTGATGGACCATGTGGAACCAAGAAGTCCATTCCCATCATGTTGAGGAGATAGCACCAAGCATCAATCAAGGAAACAACCAAACAAGAAAGACTAATAAAATGGTAAACTAGTGCAGGAGCACCTAGGGGTTAACCAATATGCCCCCAAAAAATTGATGTGCAAAATTTTGATTTACAGAAGATGTACATAAAGTGTTCAAAATTTGGACAATCCGTATAGCCTAGACTGATATCATGATTGGCACAACACATACCGATCATAGTATTAGGTCAGTCAACATGAGAGGCAAATGCATTTGGGAGTTAACACTATGACCAATAGTGCGATCAGGATAATTCAGGTCGACGATAGTATCAACAACCAGTGAGAAGCATTTTGTGTTAGAGCGATCACCAATGAAGATGTTGGGGTAAGGTATGCCGATGAGGACATCGAGTAGTGGTGTACAAATTATTGATTTAGACCGATGACCGATGGGTTCATCAGAGAGAGTGTTGTCGATGGGTGACCGATCAGTGAACCAACTAGAAATCAGTTAGACCGATACACAATAGAAGCATCAGGCAAAGCTATGTCGATAGATGACTAGTTTCTGGAGGAGCCAAAAATTAGTTAGACTGATACCCAGTCATAACATCGGAAGAGCATATGCTGATAAGCCCATTTTTCCTGCATGCAGAATGGATGAAACAACTAGTTTTGATGGTAGTTTTTGTAATGAATTCATGGCCGATATAAGGCCCGTGAATTCCTAATTATAGGTTTGGTTCAGATAGTCTGTGGAGTTCGTAGAATAGACGTAGAAGTTGAATTTGCAGTGTGTTATTACTAGTTGAAGTTAACTATTTTTGTTACTAGTTACCATGTGTATTCTTTCTATGTTTGTAGTTTTGTCTTTGTTTATGTAAAATTCAGTCTTGTCCTTGGTTGGATTCTGAGGAAAAACCAAGCTATGAATCATGGATTCTATTTGATCTCTTCTATTTAGCATTGTACATAGAACAAATGGAGCCTCTGTACATTCTTTCTTCTTTTGTTAGTTTGCTAGTAGGAATGCAGGAAAATGTAATTCTCTTACCCTAGGTGAGCTTGGCCATAGTCCGAATAGGGAAGAGTAATAGAAACACACTTGTAGGAGATCATGATGCTAGAGTCAAGAAAGATGACTTCCAGAACAATCAAGAAGAGTTGTTCAATGAGTGATCATAATGGAGAGGAGCCCTCATCTCCTGCAAGATAATTGGGAGAGGGACAAGTAGTTGATAGATGAACTTATAGTTGTGAGTTCATGGGAGAAGATAACACTTGAATTGGTAGGGAAACTCCAGGTTTAGGAGGATAGAAAAGTGAGCCTCCTATAGTAATAGGGTTCTAAGAGTGAGAAACCCTAAGAATTCTAAAAATAGACTAGTGAAGAACTAGGATAGTTCTTGGAGGAGTCTCCCTATCAGATTGGTATCATAGCCCCAAAAGATTTGGAATTGGAAAAGTGTATGTCAGAATGTGAATATACAAGATCATCCATGATTGTGACCAATGCAAAAACTTGTAAAGAAAGTAGAGGATCAAGAAGAAGATAATAGATTATTGAGAGAAAGGTTGGCCCAATTGGAGCAAGCATTGGGTGAAGTTCAAGTTAAGACTGAGGAAGTTAGTGAAAATATTGAAGAGAAAGAAAATAAGGACAAGCCAGTGGCCATAGAAGATGAAGTTCCTGAGCTTGATCCAATATTGCAAGAAGAACCCTTCCCTAGGGCACTCAAGGCTATGAGTGGAAAAGCTTTGGAGGGGATACCTATTTTTAGTGGGAAAATGGAACCAAATTTGGTACTAGATTAAATTGAAGGTATTGAGAACCACTTTGAGTGTGATTGGATTAGTGAAGTACACAAGCTAAAAGTGGAAAAGTCTAGGCTTAGAGGATCTGCCTTGACATTGTGGAAGTTCATCCAAACAGAGAGAGAGAGAAGGAAGGTAAAAATCTCATTGCTACTTGGAAAGGGATGGTTTCCAAAATTAGAGACACTTACATGCCAGAGGATTATAAAATTCAGCTGCACAAAAAGAGACAGAGTTTGAGGCAAAAGACCTTGATGTCAATACCTACACCAAAGAGTTCCATAAGCTTTGCATGAGATCTAAGGTGGTGGAAGATGAAATAATTAAGGTTGCTAGATATATTAATGGCTTGAAGTGGTCCATTCAAGAGGAGATGAGTCTCCTAAGTCCTATAATAGTTCACCAATACTACCAATTGGCACTAAATATTGAAGAGAAAGGTATAAGGAAACAAGATTCTAGCTCAAGGAATAGAGGAATAGGTAGAGACCAAAGAGGTCATAGAGGTGGTCACCAAGGAAAAGGAATTGATCAAAGGAGCCAAGGAGAGTCTAAACTTGTTGAGCAAGGTGGTGAGACAAGTTCTAGAGGAAATTATGGCATAGGTAGAGGAACTCATGGAGGCTCTAGTAGAGGAAGAGGTGCAGGTAGGATTAGCTCATATTTTGCCAGCATGAAGTGCTATAACTATGGGAAGCTAGGATACCCTTCTTATAGATATCCAGAGAAGGCCTCCTCTTCAAATTCAGAGAAAAGAGTGGCTTATGCACAAGAAGACACATCAAGTGTCAAGTCACGAGAGGTGAGTCACATAGAATCAAAGATGGGAGAGAACCTCATGTTTAGAAGGGTCTTGATAAGATAACCAGTGAAAGAAGAACCTAAATAGAGAAGAGCCTTATTCAGAATTAGGTGCAAGATGCTTGGCAAGGTGTGAAAGGTGATTGTAGATTTTGGTTCCACATATAATATCATTGCAGAAGAAGAAGTTAAGAAACTAAATTTGGCAAAGATACCCCATAGCAATCCCTATAAGGTGACATGGTTGAACAAAGGGAAAAGTGTCCTAGTGAATGAGTAGACACAGGTTGAATTTTCCATTGGAGGATACAAGGACAAGTTGTTATGTGATGTGTTTCCTATGGATTCCTACCATCTTCTATTGGGTAGACCATGGAAATATGATAGAGAAGCCACATATGATGGAAATGAGAACACCGTTTCATTTAAGAAGGATGGAAAGACCTTCAAAAGATAGTCCTTGTTGGATGAAGAGAAGTTCACACAAAGACTCCTAGTGTGCTACTTAGTAGTGGGAAAGAGTTCATGAAAACAATTCAAGAAGAAGGTAGTGAAGGTTATTCCATAGTTGTGAAGCCCAAGAAAGTGGAGAAGCCAAAACAAACACCCATACCAGTGGATGTTCAAGATTTTCTTGATAGATTCAAGGATATTGTCAATGATGGTATACCTACAACCCTACTTCCTAAGAGGTCTATAAGTCACCAAATTGACTTTATACCAGGGGCCTCATTACCAAACAAAGCAACTTAAAATCTCACAATAGAGCATAACTAAGAAGTGGTAAGGCAAGTGAAAGAGTTACTTGACCAAGGATTGGTAAGAAGAAGTATTAGTCCATGTGCAGTACCTATGGTTCTAGCATAAAAAAAGGAGGTAAATGGAAGCTTTATATTGATTCTAGAGAAATTAACAGAATTACTATTAGATATAAATTCCCTATACCTAGGATAGAGGATCTAATGGATTTCCTTGGAGGAGCACTACACTTTACAAAATTGGACCACAAAAGTGGATACCATCAAATTCAAATCAAGAATGGAGATGAGTGGAAAACAACCTTCAAAACTACTAAGGGGTTGTATGAGTGGCTTTTTATTCCATTTGGGCTTACTAATGCCCCTAGCACATTCATGAAATTAATGAATGAAGTGCTAAAGGATTACATAGGTAAATTTGTGGTGGTATATATCTGGATGATATACTCATTTTTAGCAAGACAAAGGCTGGACACTTAGCACACTTGGAGATAGTCTTAAGGAGGCTACATGAAGAACACTTGGCAATCAATTTAGAAAAGTGTGAGTTCTTCAAGAAAGAGTTGGTTTACCTAGGATTTGTGGTGTCTCAAGGCACTTTGAAGATGGATCCAAGAAAGGTTGAAGCCATACTAAACTGACCTACACCAACCACAAGAATAGAGGTAAGAAGTTTCCATGGATTAGCCCAATTTTATAGAAAGTTTATTAGGAACTTTAGTGGGATTTGTGCACCAATGTTGGACACTATCAAAGGTGGGTTGAAAACCAAGTTTAGGTGGAATCATGAGGAAGGCCAATCATTTGAAAAATTGAAGCAACAAATAGCCACCCAACCTATTCTCCTATTACCAAGTTTTAACAAGTTGTTTACTTTGGAGTGTGATGCAAGTGGAGTAGCAGTAGGTGGAGTGTTGAGTCAGGAAAATAGGCCTACGAATTTATTTAGTGAGAATCTTGATGAAGCTAAGAAGAAATACTCAACCTATGATTTAGAATTATATGCCTTGGTGCAATCACTTAGGAAGTGGAGACATTATCTCCTACCTAAGGAATTTGTTATTTTCACAAACAACCAAGATTTGAGTTATATCCATACATAAGACAAGTTGAGCAATTGGCATTTGAAGTGGATGGAATATCTTCAAGCCTTCACATTCACCATAAAGCATAAGAAAGGGCAAATGAATAAGGTGGCAGATGCTTTAAGCAGGAGATTGTTGATAGTCCAAGAAGTTCAGCTCCAAAGCATTGGTATAGAAAGTTTTACAGACCTCTACAAGGATGATGAGGATTTCTCTGAAGCATATAAGGTATGTTCCAATTTTCAAAATCATTTCCACTATAAATTTGTAGAATATACATTGCAAAGTGGCATTTTGTTTAAGGGGAACCAATTGTGTGTATCCAAAGGATCAATGAGGGAAAACCTCATTCAAGAGAAGCACAATGGTAGTCTTAGTGGGCATTTTGGCCTCAACAAGACATTGGAACTTGTACAAAGGTTCTACTATTGGCCTAAGAAACCTAGAGATGTGAGAAGGTATGTGGAGAAATGTGTAATATGTTATAAGGATAAAGGAGGAGCTAGCAATGTAGGCCTATACCAACCTTTACCCATTCCCAATAGGCCATGAGAGTGCATTAGTATGGACTTCATAGTAGGACTTCCCATGAGCAAAACAGGGTCAGATAACATATATGTGGTAGTGGACATATTTGGTAAGATGAGTTATTTCATTCCTTGTAAGACTACCCATGATGCTAGTCATATAGCTCAAATATTTTTCAAAGATATTGTGAGAATACACGGACTTCCCCTAAGCATTGTGTTAGACAAGGATACACCGTTCATGGGACATTTTTGGAAAACATTATGAAATAGATTGGGAACTAATTTGGCTTTTGGATCAGCCTACCATCCAAAAATTGATGGTCAATCTAAAGTCATCAATAGGGTGTTAGGTAACTTTCTTAGATGCCTAACCAAGGAATATGGCCAAACATGGGATCTAGTCCTCCCACAAGAAGAATATGCTTATAATGACATTGTTAATAGGACAAATGGAAGAAGTCCTTTTGAAATAGTATATGGATTGCACCCTAGGGGAGTTTTTGAACTCAAATATTTAGGAAATATGGAGTATAGGAGTGGTCATGCAGAATAATTCACTCAAAACATGAAGGAGATCCAGGAGCACGTTAAGAAAACTCTAACAAAAGCTACCCAAAAATTGAAAGCCAAGGTGGATGGGAAGAGAAGAGATGTTCAATTTGAAGTAGGGGAAAATGTTATGGTCTATTTCAATAAATCTAGGTTACATAAAGGAGTACCTACAAAGTTGCAAATGAAAAGAGTAGGACCATGAAAAGTTCTAGCCAAATATGGGATTAATGCATACAAGGTTGAGCTTCCTTCAGATTTAGAAATCTCACATTTGTTTAACATTGTAGACCTAGTTAAATACAAAGGACCACTATTAGAAAGAGATAAAAATAGTCAGGAGATCATCTCAAATGTTGGCACAGTTGCAATACCCCCTACAACTAAGCCCCAAGTAGAGAAAATCTTTGACTCTTGAGTAAAAAAGAAGACCAAGCATAAAACGTACATGGAGCACCTTGTTCAGTGGCAAAACTGACCATAATCTGAGGTTACTTGGGTAGATGAGAGAAATTTACCCAAGGTCGGTATTGAACTCTCCTTTTTGTCCCCTACTTTGTCGTAGCTTGTTTTTTGTAGAGGGGAAGTATGGTGTAGGAGCCCCTAGGGGTTAACCAATTTGCCCCAAAAATTTTCATGTGCAAAATTTTGATTTACAGAATATGTACATAAAGTGTTCAAAATTTGGATAATTAGTATAGCCTAGACTGATATAATGATTGACACAACACATACTAATCATAGTATCAGGTTAGTCAACATGAGAAGCAAGTGCATTTGGGAGTTAACACAATGACCGATAGTGCAATTGGGATAAGTCAAGTCGACGGTAGTATCATCAAGCAGTGAGAAGCATTTTGTGTTAGAGCGATCACCGATGAAGATGTTAGGGTAAGGTATGCAGACGAGGACATCGGGTAGCGGCACACAGAGTGTTGAGTCAGACCGATGATCAATGGGTTCGTTAGAGAGAGTGTTGTTGCTGGGTGACCGATCAGCGGAACAACTAGAAATCGGTTAGACCGATACGCGATAGAAGCATCGATAAAAGCTATGCCAATAGATGACCAATTTGTGGAGGAGCCAAAAATCAGCTAGACTGGTCCCCAATCATAACATCGGAAGAGGATATGCTGACAAGCCTATTTTTCCTGCACATAGAATGGATGAAACAACTAGTTTTGATGATAGTTTTTGTAACGAATTCATATCCGATATAAGGCCTCTGAATTCCTAGTTGTAGGGTTGGTTCAGATAGCCTATGGAGTTTTTAAAATAGATGTAGAAGTTGAATTTGTAGTGTGTAATTACCAGTTGAAGTTAACTATTTCTGTTACTAGTTACCATGTGTATTCTTTCTGTATTTGTAGTTTTGTCTTTGTTTATGTAAAATCTAGTCTTGTCCTTGGTTGGATTATGAGGAAAAACCAAGCTATAAATAATGGCTTCCATTTGATCTCTGCTATTTAGCATTGTACATAGAATAAATGGAGCCTCTATACATTCTTTCTTCTTTTGTTAGTTTATTGGTAGGAATGCAAGAAAATGTAATTCTCTTACCCTAGGTGAGCTTGGCCATAGTCTGACTAGGGAAGAGTAATAGAAACACACTTGCAGGAGATCATGATGTCAGAGTCAAGAAAGATGACTACCAGACCAGTCAAGAAGAGTTGTTCAGTGAGTGAACAGAATGGAGAGGAACCCTCATCTCCTGCAAGATAATTGGGAGAGGGACAAGTAGTTGATAGATGAACTTACAATTATGAGTTCATGGGAGAAGAGAGCACTTGAATTGGTAGGGAAACTTTAGGTGTAGGAGGATAGAAAAGTGAGCCTCATGTAGTAATAGGGTTAGATAAGAATGAGAAACCTTAAGAAGTTTAAAAATATACTAGTGAAGAACTAGGATAGTTCTTGGAGGAGTCTCTCTATCATACACTGGATAAAATGGTAGTAAAGGATATAAGGTTATCAAGTAAAAATGACCATGACACAAATCAGGTGTACCAAATGCAATGTAGGAACCTAGGATGCATATAAGGAAGTGTCATCACATGAGTCAACTCTAAGGTCACTCTCTTTGAACCCCAACCCCTAGTAGTGACTCTATGCGGTATTAGAAGTCCTTTTATATAGACAAGGAAAACCAACTATGCCAGACCTCACCGTCTCTCTAGATGGGAAAGTATCTTCTCTCACTCCTATCCTAGTTTGTACTAGCACTCAAGGAATGGGAGAGGAACAATTATATTTTTAATGTTTCTATCCTAATAAATTTATTAAGTTATCACTTATTAAGTCAACTTACAAAGGATACCCAAGCAGTCACAATAGGGCTTCGACGCCTCCAAGGTAAACTACTTCCCTTCTATGCTCCTAGATAACCTTCCCTAATGCTCCTAGCAAAAGAACCAAAGAAAAAGAAAAATTGACACCATAAAAGACTTCCATAAATATGTAAACCATGAATATCATCAAAGATAAGTGTTGGAGCATGACAATAATATATGATCCTATACAAGGATCTAAACTGTCCATCTCATACTGGACATAACAATCACCAAACCATATACACATGGTCTCATAACACAAATTCAATAATCATCAAGAGCATCAATAACATCACTATCCAAACATGGAGTACAACATAGATCCACAATATCATCTATTAGATCACAAAATAACTATAATAAAAGAATCAAGGTGACCAAGTTAATTAAGACTCAACACAATAATGGTCATCACCTCTTCAAGGTCAAATAGAGTAATGATCGAGACTAAATAGAAACATGACATCACATCACATATATACCCAAAATAATACTCTTATAATTGAGACACCAAAATGGTTATAAATTTATTACATATGAACTCAAGTGCGAAAGAATTAATTTCACAAAATAATTTAAAGTTCAAAAGACAAGATTCCACCCATGACATCACTATATCCTTACTGACCTTATTCAACAAGGCCAAATAAAACTCTAATAAGAAAACATTGTATTATATAAAATACACCCACATCAAAATTCCAATAAAAGTAAAACAAACATTTAATTTTCTTTTATAAATTAATTTATAATTTTCATTATATAAATTAATTTATTAATTATAATTACTAATTGATATTGTAATTAAAATTCCAATAACCATAAAAAAGATTTACCTCTATAAATTAATTTATAAAGCTCCTTATATAAATTAATTTAGTAAATATAATTACTAGGCAACAAGATAATTAAATTACATTAAAATAAATCTCAACTATAAGTTCCAGTTGACTATGACATTCCTTTTGTTATCAGTAGTCCAATTAGACTCTTCTTTCTTCTTCTCTTTCTTCTTGTATTTTTTTATTTTTTCTTAATTCCAAAAATTAATAAATAATAATAATAATAATAATAAATTTTTTATATAATTTATTTCCAAACAACTTTTCTATAATCTTATTTAATATATATATACACTATATATATATTAAATAAAGATAAAAACTATAATTAATCTCTTATTCTTTTTAGAAATTGAATTCAAATATAAATTTACCCGACCCATTTTCTAGTTCCAATTTTGACATATTCACAAGGATTTTTATCCAAAATTTAGATCAAACCCTAGTTGATTGAATTCTAAAGTTTTCTCAATTATTTTGGTGTACAATTCCGTTTCAAAGAGAGATTAGGGGTTTCAACTAGATTTTAACATAGCCATAAAATCTCTTACACATAAAGCATCCACAATTTGATTTTCATTCAATTTCCACAAACAAGGAAAGACATGCATTTTAATTAATCCAAACACAATAACTAACTGGAAGACACGAAGAGAACAATCTTTTCAAAGAGGAAAAATTTGCAAATGTTTTCAACCCCTACCTTAATCTCATAAGCTGAATCTGAAACACATGCAAAGGCCAAAATACAAAAATTGAAAAAAAACCTCTAAGATCCAAAGCTTTACAAAAATTCCTTGAACTCCAATCCAGAGCCAAACCTGTGTGTCTAAGAATGACCAAAAATGACTCTAATATATAGAAAACCCAACAAACTCCCCTCAAATATGCAACTCACAATCAGAAATAAGAACTCAACTATTAAAAATAATAAAATAGTTAACTCAAAATCACAAAAATCAAAACTCAACTCTAACCTTGTTAATATCAATTCTCCATTTAAAAGAATTATATATTTAATTAATAATTCTAATTCATGCAAATCACTCAACTTTTAATTTAAAACTTATATCTCAATTTTATTAACTCGATGTGCTAATTTAATTACATAATAATATTTAATATTTTTATCATATTAATAATATGCAAATTGATAATTAAATATCAATTTATTAAAAGAATTATAACCAATCCCTCAGTTAAGTCTCTTAACTCAACCTTCTAATTTAGAACTGATAAATCAATTCCTTTTAACTAGTGTGCATATAATTGCATGATTATATTTTAATTATAACTAATATCTTTTGGACCACTTAATAAGTAAATTGATAATTAATATCAATTTATATTGTTTGAACATTTAATTTAAATTTTGATTTAATATTTAATTAAACCTTTATTTTTATAATTAGACTTTTAACTAAGTCTTTTAAATAATCAATGATATTAATTAATTTTCATTAATTAAATATCTATATATTTAATATTTCATATTCATAAGATATAATTATTTTAAACTCATAATTAACCTTAGTTAAATCTTTAATGCATTAATAACACAAAATTCACATCAAAACACTCGACCAACAAACACAAATGAAAACTGACCAAACCCATAAAGTAATAATCAAGCTCAAAGAAAGGGTTCACGAATGATGTCACCTTGATGAATTCAGAGGGTAGTTGATATTTGAGGACAATAATTAACTTAGGTTGAGATTTAGACTTGGATGTTATCTCCCCTCTCTTACCATTGAGATATTGTGATAGGGAACGCTCATCCCGACAATTCAGGGAAGTCGATCCCCAATACTTGAAATCTTGCATAAAAGATGAGTATGTACACACACATAACAAACAATGGAGGGGATTGACCAATCGTGTGGATCTCTCAAGAAAGTAACTACGACTATGTCCCTCAACCACATTAGGCACATCAAATGTAGAAGTAAAACATACACACCAACCATATGCATGCAAGTATGGGGTTAGTAAAAATCATAACATAAGTAACATCATCATATGTGAATAATGATCATCATCTAGCTAACATGATATAAATCAAACGATTTAAAGTATCATAGAACTGAATCATTAAATGTAAGTGAAGATCTAATATTCATAAATTTTTTTCTAAATGGGTTAGCATCATAAACATAAATGATAGTAAAGGGGTGGGCACTAGAGTACATGTTTTTTTTTTTATGCAGGTTTATAGGTATCGGGCATCAACTTCCCTGAATTGCTAGGATGAGCGTACCCTATGGCAATATCTCAATGGTAAGAGAAGGGAGATAACACATAGATCCAAATCCCAACCCAAGCCATTGATTGTCCTAAAATAATGGACAAGTATTTGTTTCTACCCATTTGAATTTTTAAAGGTGATGTAAATTCGTGAGCCCTTCCTTGGTGTTTGTTTGATATGGACTTAGTTGATTTTCGTGTTTTGTGAGTCAAGTAAGTTTTGTGTGGATTATTTGATTTAAGATAATTAAATTAGGAGTAATTATGAGATTTGAATAATTATATTTTATGAATATGGAAAATATTAAATATAAGGATATTTAATTGTTAAGAGTTAATTAAATACCTTTGTCTAATTAAAAGACTTAATTAAAAGTCTAAATTGGAATAAAAGGGTTTAATTAATTAATTTATTTTTGGTGAAACTTTATATTTATATTAAATAAAACTAGTTCAAAAAAGGGTCCCAGAGAAAAGAACCAGCAAGAAAAACTTTGTTCATCACCC
The DNA here is from genome assembly GCA_027943335.1 of Chamaecyparis obtusa. Taxonomy (NCBI): domain Eukaryota; kingdom Viridiplantae; phylum Streptophyta; class Pinopsida; order Cupressales; family Cupressaceae; genus Chamaecyparis; species Chamaecyparis obtusa. The sequence continues at coordinate 1,300,065 of BSBK01007872.1, forward strand.
ATTGAAATACAAAAAATTAATGCAGGAATATAACATCTGCATACAAAATTTGAAAATGCCATTAGGCATTAGAAAAAGAACACTTGCTAAGAAAAATAGCCCATATACAAATCCAATACAAAGGAGAGATCGATAAATGATCTAAATACATAACCCCCAAAACCTAAAATCTAAGAACTACCCATACAATAAAAATCCCATTGGGCCAAATATACAAAAGATATAATATTACAAACAAAAGTCCATCGAGACAACCCTGCTGGCAGTAACCTCCAAAAATTCCATTCCACTATAGAAAGGAAAATAACATGTACTAGCAGAGCATCCCAAACGATCATCTAGCAAAGCATATTCAAAGAAGACCGATCCTCCAAGTAAACTAGCAAAAAGAAATCACCAAATGATGCAATAGAAATAGCATATAACCCTACATGATCCATCGCGGTAGTACTATTACCAATACATCAAAATTTTCTCTCATCTATGCTAAGGAGAAGAACATGAATTGGAAGAGGAAACCTAAAGCAATCTTCAACTCTTAAGAGTTCAACGAGCATGATGACTGGCCCTCCAATTAAAAATGTATCAACTAACATGCTAGAAAAAACATTAACAAAATGCCACCCCAAAGAAGTAGTCATCGATAGCCATGATAAATAAACAAAATGTGGTTGGCAAGATTAAAAAAAGTAGCCATCAATCATTGTTGATAGCCTAAGAGGGAAAGATAATCCTCTTAGCATGAGGGAGGAGCACATTTTACCCAATAAGCCTCCTTATACTATGCCTTTGCTGATTAGAGGTCCCAACCATGGATGAAACAAACCTTGCAAAAGCTAAACTTGCCAAAATACATCAAAGTAAATGCAACAAAGACTAAAAACCATCTTTATAACAAATGACCCGTACAACAAAAAATGATAACATATAATCATTAATAAATAGCTCCAAACCATAAAATACAATTGGATGCCACACATGTTAAACAAATGATCACCATCAAATTTGAATAAAAAAGTACATGCAGATAAACAATAATCCCAAAATAAATCCCTTCGTCTCAAACAATATATGACAGGTGTTCCCAATGTATAGTAAAACAATGCCAGTACATAAGCAAGTATTAAAACCCTAATGAAATAATGGTGATGAAAAATCACACAAGAACCCTCACAGCCAATAATCGTGCCACCCAAATTATGCATTGGAGTCATCAAAGTACATGCCTGCAACCCTTACAAACTAAAATAAAATAGATTTAATTTCTTATAGTACCATGTGATCAATAAAGAAATGAATTGAGGAACATAAACTTCCTCACAAAATGTTCACCACCCTTATTCATGCAATAGATGAAAGAAACCCAAATAGCACAAAATCAAATTCAAAATGCCACATAACCATGAAATGGACTTAGGAAGTCTTCTCATTATTAATTAAATTGGCAATGCATGAGTAGGTATCAATGCTAAAATAAGGAGAAGGGAATTCATTCTTGAGCCCATCCACCCCCATATTAGCAAGCACATCAACTAACCTATTACCTTCCTTGTAAACATGTGTCACATAACACTTAGTCATTGAATCCAATAGATCCTAAATTTTTAACAGAACATAATGAATGTGCCAAGAAAAAGAGGGTCTATTAATGTATGCATTAATATTATCAAAGAATCTCCTTCAATGTGAAAATTATTAAATCCCATCTACTTAGCCATCAAAATCCGATTTAATAAGGTCAAAGATTCAGCCATATGGATTGTCCCATGAGGAATATAACATGCTTTGAAGGAAAGAATAGAACCCCAACTATCTCTAATTGCCACACCAATTCCAGATTTTCCTGGATTCTCTTTAGAAGCACCATCAAAATTGAGTTTAACCTGACCATCATAAGGGGGAACCTATTTCACATTCAACCTAGCTTTAGATCTTAATGAGGGACATAAAGGAGTAGGTAAAGAGGGATTGACTAAACCCTTCCAGTTCTTAGAAATCATATTGTCCCATGAGGTGTACATTCAAGTACCCCTAAATTTCTAAATATACACATTGACAATCTCAACCATAGATCTCTCAATCTTTTCCTGAATAGAAGCTAGGAATGAAGGAGTATTTCTAAATATACGTTTATTCCTTTCCCACCAAATGTACCATAAAGTTGAAGAAGATATACATTTCCATAAAGAAGAAAACATACTTTTTGAAAATAGGACTGGCAAGAATTGAAATAAATCCCAAACATTATTTGGAAGTGGCATAGAAAGATGTAACTTTTGCATAGAAAACTGCCAACATTGTTGCACACATGGGAAATTCAAGAAAAGGTGATCAATCGACTGTACCTCACTATTACAAAGGACACATTGGAATGCATTCACAATATTGAGCCTTACCAACCTATCACCTGTCAAAACTCTTTTCTTCAATAGTAACCAAGAGAAACAATTAGCTTTGGGTAGAACACAACTATTCCAAACAAAAATAAAATGCTCTATCTCTGACTATATTGGCTTGAAAAAATTGAATAGCCTTATACCCACATTTGACTGAATAATTGCCATCTTTAGAGGGCGCCCAAAACTATCTATTCATCAAACTTGAAACTAAAACAAACTTAGATGACAAAAGTTGATTCATTAATATTTCCACATCATGGGGGATAGGGAGATCCTTAAAGTCCTTCCAAATGACCTCACTAGAATGAATATACATAGCATAGACATAATCAATAAGCCTAGTAACCCAATGATTAACAATAATCTCTCAAATATCCTGAAACTCATCCACATTTGATATCAGAGGATGACCATTCCATGAATCAAGCCAAAAATTAACCAATTCTCCATTGTGCCCCTCCCAAGACACATATGAAGTAACTACATCCCTATAATTCATCATAAAGTCTCAAATAGCTGACCCTTTCTGTGGGTCTAGCACTGTAATCACCCTTGACGAATCCATATTATCCAAATATTTTTCTTGCATCAAAGACTCAACAAGCTCTTCTTCCACATAAGAAGTTATTCCTTTGTTCTCTATCTTTTTACTTGGATTCCATACAGTAAACTCAAAGGCTCGGTGTCCTCCACCACATTTGAAATAGGATCCTCTAAATAATCTCTTTTCATCTCTCCTATAGCTATCAGATCCACCACCTCTTTGGAAACTCCTGTCATCCCTTCGACGTGAACTCTCCTATTTAAATTCTTCCTTTCCTTTTCTCTTATCTAAAGAAGATCTTACTCCTGCAGAAAATATTTTTCCTCTCTAGAATCTTCCACCTCTTCCTCTTTGTCTTTTCTCTTTGTTAATGATTTGTAGCTTCGGTTGGATAAATCCAATCGATGAAATCAAATGCTTAAGTGGCCTATCTGCCTTAAGCATTTGATATCTATCCTTCTCTATCTTATTGTTATGAAGCATTATTAAATATGATATATATGATTAATATTTATTAGATATATATATTAATCATATATATATATATATATATATATATATATATATATATATGAGATGTATCATATTAATATATACATATATATTATTATATATTACTATTGTTATTTATCTAATAAATATTTACCACATATTATTAAATAATGATATAATATATGTTGATAAGCATCGACCAAATATCTTTTTGTGTATCGATTATGATGTCGATAAGTTGAGTCAAATGAAAGATATCATCGACAATGAATATCGACAGTCTATGCATTACATTATCTACCAATCACAATTGATATCCATATCAATTGTATCAATATCAACTATGTTTAACACAATCAATATGAATATCGATGACATTGCATATATATATATATATATATATATATATACACACACACACACACACACACACATATATACATACATATATGTATATATATGTATATTAGTCGATATGATCATCGATGTCATTGCAAACATGTCGATCAATATTCATATTGGTTGCTAATTACTATTACTATTAATTTGTGGTTATACACATTTTTCATTGATCAGTATAAGGATTAAGCCATTAACAAGTTGTTAATGGGACATGTCTCACATAGAGACATTGTCCATGTAGAGACATACATTCTCTATGGGAGACATGTCTCTATATACTGATTGGAAATGTAATTTCGCACATAGAAATCAATAAGTGCCATTACAAGTTATAACAAGTGATAAATACATATATCATACCTTCTCATATATAAGAAAGATATTATGGGGTATATGCACAAAGATGGGGGACCAAAAAGGTGCCACTTTCCTTTTTGGTCCCCCATTGGCCATAGTGCGTATGCACTAAAGCACGTGCGCCCTATAGGGCGCACGCGCTATGGCTTGGGTTGCCCAAGACTTAGGCTTGGGCAATTCAAACCATAGCGTGTGTGCACTATAGGGCGTGCATGCTTTGTAAAACACTATAAAGTGTTTTGTGCATTTGAAAAACCCATTTTTCTTGCCACAAACCCACGTTTGCAGCAAAAGAGGGCTTCCCAAGCGCGTACACAAAATCACTTTGCTTGTTCAATCCATCAATTTTGATAAAGAGTGGCTCCACGACATCGTCAAGTTCAATCTGGAAGAAGAGGTAAGTGTTTTTACAGCCCATGCCTCTTATTTGTATGGAAATTTTAGTTTTGAAGCAATTTGTTTTGTTAAAATTTCTTTTCTTAGATTTTATGTGTAATTAAGATTTTAAAATCTATTTTTTTTAATTGCTAGGAAGAAATGATCTCCTTGAACAAAACCCTCCATCTCCTCATGAACAAATGAATGAAGAAAATAACCAAGAAAATGAACTTCAACCGCCTCCACCAATCGAGAAACCTCCTCTTGGAACACATAAAAATTTGATCAACCAAATTGAAAGAGGGAAAAAAGAATTATAATATTTAATTAGGAGGTTAAAAGATTCTATTGCTATAAATCTTGGAAGGGAAAGACTTGCAAAATCATTGGAATCAATCTTGACCCATGTAGGCTCGGTTAGTGTGCAACTTAATTTATGGCATGATAAAAGAGAAGAACAAAAACAATATTAGGTAAATAAATGATCATATGAGGACATTAAAAAGAAAAAAATCACAAAAGATGACATTTGCAAACTCTTTAAAAAACTAGGGGACATTGATACTCTTATAACTACAACAAGGAGGTTTCCACTTCATTGGTGCTTGAATGAAGACATAAAACAAAACTTTTGGGAGAGATGGTGGATGGTCTTTGATTCCCCTCCCTATAACAATCATGAGGTTCCTATATATTTCTTGAGGAAACTCAGTTGTGATTTTGTACTCAAGGAGGTGCCAAATTATTTTGACTTTCTAGATTCTCAAGGTAGAGGAGGGGGGGCATCATTTGATAGAGCGGGGGCACATCGTGACCCTAACGCACCTAGGGTTTCTATTGGAAAGCCACAAGTGGATCATGTTAGTATTCCTTCCGTTATGAAGGAACATGTAGAGGTGGACATACTAGGCATGATTAGTGCTCTGACAGAGACTCTCATTCAGTGTGCCACTCCTTTAGTTGAGGGTGACCATGGTCAATCTTTGAGGGGGCATATTTGTCGGTCATGTGGATCCTTGTGTACATTTGGTACTACCGGGAGAGAGGAAGAGGATCGTGGAATGATGATTGATGATTTTCTAAATATGACATTTGACATTGACACACAGGTAAATATTTCCAAGTTCATTAAATTTCTTTGATCATATTTCATTTATAAAAGAATAATTAATTAATTTAGTATCTATTGATTATGATCAAAATTTAGGGCAAGAGTGTTGGTGGTGGTGGCAATGGCAATGATCCTCCTATCCCCTTCTACACATCGTTGTCATGTCCACAAGTATGTATTGAATAAAATATTTTAATTAATATATTTGATTATTATTTAATTATATGAATGATTGTATCATAACTTATTGTGCATGTGCATTAGTTCACTAGTGGACCATCGACATTCACAATAGACAGCGAAGGGCATCGTGCCACTTTCCTTGAGGTATCTTTATTTGCATGTTAATTTAATTTACTTGATTATATTTAATTAATAAATGAATGAATAACTAAATTACTAAAAAAATTATGATCAAAATCCAAAGGCAAAGTGGTCATTGTGGTGATCACATTCTTTCACCTGGCTTTGTGACATCATCATTGAGTCCATAGGTATATATGTAATAATGCATTATAATTAACATATCAGTAGTACGTTCTTATATGAATGGTTGTCTTATAAATTTCCATGTATATGTGCACTAGTTGAATGTTGGAGCTTTGACATTGACACCGCACACCGAAGGACGTGGTGGAACCTTCACAGAGGTATCATTTATTCAATAGTAGGGTTGTAAAAAATATATTTAATCTTGATAACTACATAAAACTTTTGTTGTTTTATTTTTAGTTATTGTCATCAGAGACTCCTCCTTTTGTTTGTGATACTTTGGATCGTGGAGTAGCTGCAACAGTAGCTAGTTTTGAAGCACTGACTGAAGTATGAAAGAGATCACTTAATTTTAATTGTTATTTTAATAGTTTGTATGGACTTTTATAATGATATTCATGTATGTATTTTAATCATTTTTGTAGGGACTTATTACTCCAGATCATCAGCATGTGCCTTTGGTGGATGTACATCATGACTATTTGCTAGCGGTAAGAAAATATTCTATTTTATGTCATTGTAAAATTCAATTTTGATGTATATTAGTTATTGATGCTTAATTTTTTTTTAATCAACTCGAGCTGTAGAATAGTCTAGACAGGAGGACTAGTGAGTGCACTCGGAAGAATACTGTATGTACCCTAAAATGGTCGCCTAGACTTTGGGCCCCCATTCATCAATTTATCATTTCCTAAATCCATGCCTTGCAATATTTTCAATTCAAACCAATTTCCTTGATCAAATTGTAATTAATTCAAATATTTCAATATTTCCTAAGGTTTGATAATTTTATCCTAAGTTTTATTTAATTAAGAGAACATGCTCCTTTTTAATTAAATAAAAAAAATATTTTAATTAAATAATAAAATCACTTTATCCCAAGCCACATTTAATTAAAAAAACAAATCTCTTTTAAATAAATAAAAAATCTTTTAATTAAATAATGGAAATCACTTTGCTAAAAATAATAAATAAATAATAAAATAAAAATAAAAAGAAAAGTGCACTTTCCAATGAGATAGAATCTTTTGACTTTTGAAAAAAGGTTTTTGCCTCTTTATCTCAACCACTTATTATTTTGCCTCTTAATCATGTCCATTGATTTTGCCTCTTGAGAAACTTGAGCACATGGATCAACCAAGATTTAATCTCCACATTTGATAATTCTTTTTGCCTCTTAATCTTGACCATCCATTCATTTCTAAAATCCTCTATAAGGAGCCCTCTCATTCTCATTTCAAGGCATCCGGATTTTAGAGATCCAGATTTTATGTTATTGTTATGCTGTAGGTTTGGAGAGCAATTTTGGAGGAGACTTTGAGCACTTGAGCTTGCACATTGCAACTTCTCTTTTCTTGTCTTCTTCTCTCATGCCTCCATGGCAATCCATTTAGATTACTCTTGTACTTTCATGTTAGATTAGATTCATATTTCATTTCATAGAATAATCTTGCATGCGTATTTCCTTTCATAGATTAGTTTTCTTTCATGCATTGTTATCATATAGAATAACTTCCATTTTCATTTGCATGCATATTTGATGATCATGGAGACTAGCACTCTTGCTTTTCCTCTTTGAATCTTTCATTTTATGGTGTACTTGCATGGGCACAAACTAGGTCTAAACTGAGGGCCTCCATTATAAACCTTTGCACTCCATGAATAGAGAGCTATGAGTCACAATTTGAGACCTCATTCTTGAGCAATCTTGGATATAATGACTCATATAAGTGTGTCAACATTTTAGCACACATTTTTTGGCACCCACCATGGGGCAAGCCACATTTACATGCTGGTTTTGGTTATTTTTGGAGCTAACCCCCTTGTGTAGATTTTCTTGGAGACTAAAACCCTAGATTTTCAAATATTTGATCATATCTCCCAAACGGCTTGGAGTTTCAGTTTGAAATTATTTTTGTAGGTTGACGACATATCAGAGAAGCTTCAGTAAAAAATTTAGAATTTTTTGAGGTATTGTGAATTGTTTGTGTTTTAAATTTGGATGCAATATCATAGCTCAAATAGTTGAATTACAAAAACTGGTCTGTTTTGGTAAAATTGGTCTCTAGGCCACAAATGAAGAGATTTTTTTAAAAATTTTACATTTTTGGAAATATCTCTATTTTTTAGTAGGGGTCTATGTTTTGCATTTATATTTTTGTGGCAAAAATCATATGAAAAAAATGAGATCTTGTTGACTAGGTCAAATGCAAAAAAAAAAAAAAAGTTGTGATGAGTATGCACTTATTTTTCACATGGTTCAATGCATGATATGAGTTGTCATTTGGATTATTTTCTGGTTATTATTGCTCATAACAATTGATTTTCATATCTAACCCTAGAGTTTGCATAAGTTGAATATATGTTGCATATCTTGTTTGCTTGTTTGCTTGTTGGAGAGTTTGTGGCTTGCTTGCACAGAAAAGCTCAACAAAAATAAAAATAAGGTAAAATCTACTAAGCGCGTTACTTTAGACTTGAGGTATTTTGTTTCATCTCTATAACATTTAGATTTTGGAAATAAAAATGAACCTCTCATGTGTTTGACTTGAGTGTTTCTTCCTTTCATAGATCACATTTTCAATTTTTGCTCTAAAGGAAAGAATGAATCTAGATTTTCTTTCTCACATATATGTTTCACATAGTAATTAGGCCCTATGAACACTATTTGTGGCATTCTTGAGAGATTGAGCTTCATTCACTTGTCTTACATGCGAAGCTCTTCTTGATGATAGAACCCCTTGTAGGTAGGGAAGGACTTGTTATCATCTTATTGTCCCACTTGGTTTAGTCTTCAACATTTGATGGTATGTTCTCTCTTGGTCCTGTTTAGAGGGATTGGTAGTCATTGTTGTTGGCATAAAAACCTTGGTGAGGTGATTTCAACTTATCATGTCAATTAATTTTCTTGCTATGTTTGGGTGAGGTGAATAGGTTAGAGGAGTATGTGGTCCATATTGTGAGTCTTCCTTGTTAGAGAGGGTTAACCATAGTGGACACTCCCCTTATTGGGTAAACCATGTGGATGGAACCTCAAGCGATATTAGCCATTCTTGTTGTGGTAGCAACAACTACTATATAAATATCCTTGTGGAAGAAATCTCCACAGGTGTGGTTTCTTGTTGGGCTGTCAGATCTCCTCAGCATCTCCGATTGATTAAATTCTCGGAATGTGTCAAAACCCTGATGTGCTTGGATTGGAGTTCACCCACTTGAGATTGTAAGAGTTACAGAGTTGACCATTACTACCATTGAGCATCATTTTTACACAAGACAATAGTTAGGAATTCACACAAGCAAATTCCCCTCTTGGAAGAACGATGTGAATCAATCCCAAGGTTCCTTTTGGGTTGGGTCTCAACCGCTTGGATAGCTCAACTGAAGACAAATGTGAATCTATTAACAAGGGGGCCTTTGCTGGTTCGTATCTCAAAGAAGGTTACAAAACAAACTTCAAAATACCACAATGTTTCTCTTTTTGGATTTTCAGATTTTAGAATGAAAGCAATGTTAATCTAATTAATCTACCGTAATTGATTTGCAAAGAAAAGTAAGGAGTATGGTAACAAGAATTTGAAGGAAATTACTGAAATGAAACTAATGGACATAAACCAGCATCACACTACTTTGCAAATTAAAAGATTGAGAAGATGAGGAAACCCACAAAATAGAGATTAGAATAAATCACAATCTTAAGCTAAGCAGATGCAATCTTTGATGGAAATGAACGCAGACGTATGATAAGCCAAAACTTATCGAATCATGAAGCCACCATAGATGTGCACACATGCGAGATGAGTTTATCTTTTAAAGCAGCAAAAGGAAAATCTTCTCGATAATTCATCACAACAAAGCAATATATGACCAACAAACACTGAACTAAGAATCACATATTTAAAACCACCACACAATCAATTGGCTCTTTGAAATAAATAAATGAGCAATTCACACATTCATAAATCTTGCAAAGATAGCAGAAATATCACACTATGATTGAAGCACCAATTGTATGTATTGCATTAATGATGAAATCTAACCCTAATTACATTGAGTTATTACAATTTATAGAGTTATGCTCTTATTTTCGTAGCTAGGGTTTCAGCTGCATTTGAAACTTGGAAATAAATTAAAACTACACATTGCATGAAAGAAACTACCTCTAAAAATAAGCTAAACTACCCTAGCACAGAATTAAACCTCATGCATTAAAAAAACTAGAGAAAATCCTGCATCAAATGGCTCAAAATGTAGCTGGAACTCATGCAAGCTCTTGATGAAACTCCGCAATCCTACCCTTAATCCTTTTTTATAGTTTCCCCACGTGGATCCAATTGAAAGAGGCCCCAAAATCATGCAAAAATGATCCTATAAAAGAGATCAAGTCAATTGAAAAATCAATTTTGAGATGATTGAATCAAACGACGATGTGCCCCAAAAACCATGGATCTCGATAGGCCGAAAGGCCGAAAAATAGGGTCTTAAAAAATGGATAAGTACAAAAAACTGCTTTTCTCTCTGCACAAAATTTGACTAAGTCTGAACTGGACGCTTATTGATTTGGGAGTATCTCTGGATGAGCCCTGTGGAATCTATCCACAGTCTCTAGTATCTCTTTGAAGTCTTCTATTTTGACCCCTTCAAGAAGTTCTTGTTGTCTCTCTTGGAAGGTGACCAACTCTCCTGCAAAACCCTGTATCTCCTCTTCTCGAGATAACATTTTCTAAATCTCCTCCCTTTGATAAAACATTTGTTGGAGGTCTTCTTTTATTCTGACTCCTCTAAATATACCCAAGTATTGATTGACGATGACATTTACAGAGTGCATAGTTTTCTCATCATCCTCATCATACAAATCTAAGTCCAATCCATCAAAGAACTTATGTATTTCCTCTACAAAAAGAGGACTGTCCTCCCTCCTTTTATCCATCCTTTTTAGCACCTTTTCAAAAATGGTCAGAGCTGCTATTATATTCTGAATCTAATTTTCAAAATTATCCAGCTCTGACCCTTCATACACCTTCACCTAAACTTGGAAGCATTGCTTCCGTATTGTTAAAAGGTCATCCAGTGCCTTTTGCCACCTCAAAAGTTTTTCCTCCATACCATCTTCTTTACTCATGATCTCTACCAAGGATGTGATCCATTGAAGAATTCTTCCAAACGACCTCAAAATCTTCTTGAGAGCTACTTGGGAAAACTCCTCAAAATTGGCCTTCCAATCCACACAAGCCTGTACAAAAGAATGTGGAATTTCTATATTTACTTCACCCATCTTCTCCAAAATGGCTTGTAATGAGGCCTCAGGGTTGCTAGGGTCAATGAGACCTGCTGTCTTAAGAATAAATTTTTTCATGGCCTCATTCTAATCCATCAATGCTTTTATCTTTTCTTCATCTTTGTCCATAAAACCCAGTGCATGCTTCAACCCGAGGGTGGCCATAGTTTTACTTCCCTCTCTTGTGGGCTCTTCCAGATCTACTTCCTCCAACACATAGTCATCTGGAGTGAATTCATCTATATTAATATTCATTGTAGGGACAGCCACTTGAGCTTTCCATATACCCGCTTGGTCTTGCGCTACATATGATAGTGTCCTTGCTTGGGTGCTAGATCTGGCCTGATGAAATACTCACCCTAATGCAACCATGTCTATTTCATCATCTATATAAACCCTGGTTCTTGGTTGAATCTCCTTTGTGAACCACGTGGGTTTTGAAAAGGCATTGAGGGGTTCATAAGGAGCTTCTAGAGTTGAGGTAATCGTAGGGTGTTCTATCTTTATTTCCTCATGAGTCCCTTCCTCTCCTTCTCCTATTTCTTTCTCTTCAATCACATTTAGCTCCCCCTCCTCATGCACCTATTCCTCATCATTTATTTGTTCTTCTTCATCAACTTTCTTTTCTGACCCAACCTACTCTTCTAACAGCATCTCACCAGTTGCCTCTATCTCTTTCTCAGGCTCTTGAGACTCTTGTGTGACTGCTTCATTATGGACAAGCAGTGGAGTAGGGGCAACAAGTGGAGTGGGTGAAGGCATTGGTGGAGGTGGCAGAGTTGGCATGGAAATATGAGAAGGTGGAGGTTGCAGAGTTGTGGAGGCAACATAGTGGTTTGGCCTGGAGGTGGAAGTGGAGTGGTAGGTGGTGTTTGATGCAGAGGAGGGAGAAGATTTTGGTGCATAGGTGGAGGTGGAGGTGGAACTAGGTGTGAAGTTAAAGGAACATGTGTAGCCACATCCTTCTCGTAGGTGATACCTATAGAAGAGTCCCTTCCTGACTATATGTTCTCTTTTTGGATTTCTACTATAGCTTCGTCAACTGGTTTTTGACACTAGTACATTTGAGACCTTTTTATGATGTTAGGTCATTTGAATTGGGATGGTTAACCGTCAATATAATGACACCAGCTGACGTCACAGTTTGCAGTCAAAAAAACCAACGGTTTTGATTGGCGTCGTAATTACAACAACACTGGATGTCGCAAGAAGGGGGTGCCAACAAGGCAAACTTGGCATCAGACCTATTTGTGGCTATCCCAATTGTGACGCCTATCCATCGCAAAAAAAGAAAATGATGACAACTCATCAGAACCATCCGATGAGTTAACATCATTTTAAATTTGTGTGCCGACGGAGATGCTATTTGTGCAACGGATACCCATTAGAAGTGTGCGACAGATATACATTGTTTGTATTTTTAATGACATCAATGTTGTGCATCAAACAAAGATCCATCAGAATTTTACGATGACTATCCATTGTTTATAGTTTTTCAATGATAGTGTTGCTGTACATACGATGACTGGATGTCAGATTGTTTTGAAAGATAGTCATCATTATTTTATGGCCGTTGCTAATGCGATGTTAATCAATTTTTTTAAAAAAATATATATATTTGTCGATCTAGCTGGTATCGAATTTGAAGGGTGTTCTTGTAGATTTGGTTCTTGCTCATGATTTGGTTATAGATCATTCAGAGATGACTTTGCAGTAGATTCGGTAGTGGCTTGTGGATTATTGAGTTAGATGTGATGTCGAGAGAGCGACATGTAGAACTTGCACATTGGAGATTCGTAGATCACTATGGTGTCCGTGATGACTTGGGAGAAGTCTTCTTCTTGGAGAATCAAGTTGAGAGACTTAGATTATAGAAAGTGGGTCATTTGATGTGACTTATGAGACATTGAATGCCTCTTCATAGTGGGTTTGTGGTGCGGTCTGTGGTGTTTCTTTGCGACTGAGTTCTTGGCAAAGATCTGTTGATTTGGTAGCCATTGAGATAGATCGATATATTTGTCATACATGGATTGAGATCTTAAATTATTGAGCTTCTCTTTGTTTTGAGAATAGTTTAACATTCTCTACTTAACGGGGCCAACCGCGTGAAGGTGGAAGCTCATTTGACTCCTCCTAGGAGCCTCTTATGACCCTTTACGACATTTTAATACCTCTAAGATGCATTCTTATGGATCGTAAAGGGTCATAAGGGGTTCAAGGACACAACAACTGAGAAACATAAATGTAGGCATCATGGTCACAATTTTTTGGATATCTACATTTATGTTTCTCAGTTGTTGTGATATCTACATTTATGTTTCTCATTTGTCATGTTTATGTGCATGCTCTTTATGTGTGTCATTGTGCTGAGGCAAAAAATAAATTGGATCACTCGGTTATCGATGGTGAAGAATTATAATACCCTATAGGAGCAGTGGTTGTAACTGGTACATGGCTTAGATGATATGCTATGAAGAACCCTAGGTTGTGGTTGTTCGAGGATTGGGAGACATGCATAAAGAAAAATTATGACTGCACATCCCTCTGCTCATCTCTTCAGTTTTTGTTTCCATAGATTCCACCATCTGACATTCCTTTTCGGTAAGAGATGGATGGAAATGTTCTTGACTCTCGAAAGAATGGCCTCCATACAAATAAAAACTTGTGGTTATTCAAATGGTAAGTTCAAAGTTTCCTATAATTTGGGAGAAACGATTTTGGAAAGACATCAATCTTTCATTGAGGGAAAGGATTTTACTTACGTTGAGAAGAAACCTTTAATTTTTTCACTTCATTTTCAACATCGTCTATTGATTTTCTTTTCAACTCAATAGATAATTTTATGATCATTAAGTGATCAGAACTCATCGGAATAGAACTTGTGGAAGGATCAAGGCATTTCCTCTGTGACTCAAAATCACTCTAGATCTTCTCAGAATGAAAAATAAAATATTTTTTTCACAGCCATCTCTTACCAAAAAGGAACGTCAGATGGTGAAATCTACAAAAACAAAAACTGAAGAGATGAGTAGAGGGATGTGAGGTCATAATGTTTCTAGCAGATGTCCTATTAACACAATAGAAAAGAAAATGACCCTGGAGGCTGCTAAGTCTTTCGAATCAGAAAACCCCTTTGGCTTAGTAATTATGAGGCCATATAGTGATATACCAACATTTTAGGCTTGTAAGATTCTCTGGCCTCTCTCTATGCTCATTAGGAGCACCAAAAGAACAAAATGGTGAATGAGTGTATTTGAAAAAGATAAACATGACACATTTTGTTGGGCTGATTGGGTTGGCCCTGTACCATTTACATGGCCTATTTTATTACTGATGTCCCTATTTACATATTTTCATCAAATGACCCAAAAACATCAAGAATGGTCCTATATGGTCACTAATAGCCAACTTTTAGAAGAATATGAATAAATGAAAACATACATAAGTGGATGAACATATATAATGAAGGTACCAGACATTGCCTGAAGTAATGAAGTGTTGACCCAGGGTTCAATCCAGTATGCTCTTGTATGATCCAAAACCTACAAGGAAGGAAAAGATGGGGTTAGATCCAAAGGATCTAAGCAATGCCTGGCACCATATTACTGATCATCATCTATACATTACAAGCATGTTCATAGTGAAGCTATACATAGACTCAACAACATGATAGCATTAATCCAATAACAAAAAATACATTACAAATGCCAAGCTCATAGTCTCAATGAAATAAACAGTGTATAAAACAATATATGGTGCACAACAACAACAAGCATGCAATGCCAACAATAACATTTCATAATGCCCGAGCTCAAATTCAAAATAGTAAGTGTATTAATGTATGTTTTCATGATGCCAGATATTAAACAGTGAGCTCATGAATAATGCGAGTATTAAATAGTGAGCTCATGAACAATGCCAGTATTAAAAAATGAGCTCATGAACAATGTATGATGCCCTAGCTTGCAGCTCGTGAGCCATCAACACATTTCCTCATGAAATGATCATAAACGGGGAGTACCACATAGTGAATATCAACAGCAAAACAACTAAAGAGAGATCAAACACTTCACACAATGCCTTGAAGGTAATAGCAACGATGCCCTAGCTCTCAAAACTCACGGATCATCGAGCATTCCAAATGCTAAGATGTAAACAATGCGCACTATTAACATTCATATTGTGCCATTAAATCAATAAATTCCATCAAAATGAAATTGAGTTAATGAGAAGACAAAGCTTTAATGCCTACCTCAAATGTCTTGATGGCTTGTGGGCTGCAAGCTAGGGCATCATGCATTATTTATGAGCTCACTATTTGAGCACCGGCCAATCAAATAGGGACATGAGGTGCTCAAATAGTGAGTTCATAAACAATGCATGATTCCCTAGTTGTAGGTAGTTATCTCTTCTATAATGATGGAGGAGTGAAAGGTAATGATCAATGAGGTTTTTGCTATTAGATCATACATTAATACACTTACTATTTTGAATTTGAGCTTAGGCATCATGCAATGTTATTGTTGTCATTGCATGCTTGTTGCTGTTGTGCACCACATATTTTTTTATACACATAGAACAATAGTTTTGGGGACTTAGACTTATGTTCAACCCTTAGTAATGGTTTGGAGAACTAATTACTAGATGACTGACTACAGTACCCTAGTTTGCATTATTAGATGATCTTGTTTAATTTGTGTTCATTTCATGCAAAATGCATGTAAAGGAAAATAAGTTTTTGCATCTAAAGATTACATGTATATATATGAAAAATAACTTGTATATACTATACAAGGAAAATAACTTTTAGAAGAAAATGCAAGAGTATAGGCATACATAAGAGGATAAACATAAATAATAAGGGTGCTAGACATTGTCTGAAGTGATGAATTTTTGACCCAGGTATGAATATAGTGTGCCCCTGTGTGATCTAGAACCTACAAAAAAGAGAGAGATGAGGGTTAGATAAAAAAATATCTAAGCAATTAATGGAATCCTATTACTGATCCTCATCTACAGTTATGCATGTGCATAGTCAAGACATACACTTCTGAAAGAAAAACCAAGCTCACAGTCTCAATGAAATAAATAGTGTATAAAATAATATATGGTGCACAACAACAACAAGCATGCAATGACAGCAATCCCTATTTTATTACTGATGTCCCTATTTACATCTTTTCATCAACTGATGCAAAAATATCAAGAATGGTCCTATATGGTCACTAATAGCCAACTTTCAGAAGAATATAAATGAATGCAAACATACATAAGTGGATGAACATAAATAATGAAGGTCCTATATGGACGGTTCTAATGCTTTTCCATTACAACAATTGAGCATTCATCATTTGGTATAGGAACAAGTGAAAAACATGCAGACATCTAGACATGTGTACTATGAGCTTTCCTGCAACAAATGGACTTGTGATGATTTTCACAATAGTACATGTTGGCAGGAAAGCTCAAAGTACTACTTAGGAAAATATGAATGTTCATCACCTGTGCATATTAGAGTTGATCAGAGAAGGTATATGCACAACAAAACAAATAAAGAGAGATCAAACACTTCACACAATGCCTTGAAGGTAATAGAAATGACCAAACACTTCAAAATAGGGGCATCATTAATAAAATAGGGACATCAGTAATAAAATAATACACTTACAGAAGAATATGAATGCAAACATACATAAGTGGATGAACATAAATAATGAAGGTACCAAACATTGCCTGAAGTAATGAAGTGTTGACCCGAGGTTCAATCTAGTATGCTCTTATATGATCCAAAACCTACAATGAAGGAAAAGATGGGGTTAGATCCAAAGGATCTAAGCAATGCCTGGCACCATATTACTGATCATCATCTATACATTACAAGAATGTGCATAGTCAAGCCATACACAAACTCAACAACATGATAGCATTAATCCAATAATAAAAAATACATTACAAATTCCAAGCTCACAGTCTCAATGAAATAAATAGTATATAAAACAATATATGGTGCACAACAGTAGCAAGCATGCAATGACAACAATAACATTTCATGATGTCTGAGCTCAAATTCAAAATAGTAAGTGTATTAATGTATGTTTGCATGATGCTAGATATTAAATAGTGAGCTCATGAACAATGTCAATAATAAACAATGAGCTCATGAATAATGTATGATGCCATAGCTTGCAGCCTGCGAGCCATCAAGACATTTCCTCATGAAATTATCATAAATGGGGAGTACCACATAGTGAATATCAACAAAGAAATAAATAAAGAGAGATAAAACACTTCACACAATGCCTTGAAGGTAATAGCAATGATTCCATAGCTCTCAAAGCTCACAGGTCATCGAGCATTCCAAATGCTAAGATGTAAACAATGCGCACTATTAACATTCATATTGTGCCATTAAATTAACAAATGTCATCAAAATAAAATTGAGTTAATGAGAAGACAAAGCTTGAATGCCTACCTCAAGTGCCAGTGCCCTCTTCCCACATGGTGTCGACCTCTTCACATACACCAAACTTGAATTCCCTCTTCACACCATGCAAAAGTGCAGTCTCATCTTCGTGATAGCTCTTCGAATTCACAAAAATTACAAATGACACTTTCTTTTTCAAAATTACAAAATTACAAAAATTTCATTGGCTCAAAGCACATAGATATTTAAAATAGTAGGATATCTTAATCTATATGAGCTCAAAGTCAAAACAGTAAGTGTATTATTTTATTACTGATGTCCCTATTTGATCTAATAGCATCAATATAATAAACATAGCACTGACCAATCAAATAGGGACATGAGGTGCTCAAACAGTGAGCTCATAAAATAATATATTTAGTCTTAATAAAATCTTTAAAAATAACATATATTGTGTGAAGTGTTTGATCTCTCTTTATTTGTTTTGTTGTTGATAGTCACTATGTGGTACTCCCTGTTTATGATCATTTCATGAGGAAATGTCTTGATGACTTGCGGGTTGCAAGCTAGGGCATCATGCATTATTTATGAGCTTACTATTTGGGCACCAACCAATCAAATAGGGACATGAGGTGCTCAAATAGTGAGCTCATAAACAATAGATTTAGTCTTAATAAAATCTTATAAAACAACATATATTGTGTGAAATGTTTGATCTCTCTTTATTTGTTTTGTTGTTGATATTCACTATATGGTACTCCCCGTTTATGATCATTTCACGAGGAAATGTCTTGATGGCTTGCGGGATGCAAGCTAGGGAATCATGCATTATTTATGAGCTCACTCTTTGAGCACTGACCAATCAAATAGGGACATGAGGTGCTCAAACAGTGAGCTCATAAACAATGCATGATGCCCTAGTTGTAGGTAGTTATCTCTTCTATAATGATGGAAGAGTGAAAGGTAATGATCAATGAGGTTGCTGCTATTAGATCATACATTAATACACTTACTGTTTTGAATTTGAGCTTGGGCATCATGCAATATTATTGCTGTCATTGCATGCTTGCTACTATTGTGCACCATATATTTTTTTATACACATAGAACAATAGGTTTGGGGACTTAGACTTATGTTCAATCCTTAGTAATGGTTTGGGGAACTAATTACTAGATGAGTGACTACAATACCCTAGTTTGCAATATTAGATGATCGTGTTTAATTTGTGTTCATTTCATGCAAAGATACATGTAAAGGAAAATAAATTTTTGCATCTAAAGATTACATGTATATATATGAAAAATAACTTGTATATACTATACAAGGAAAATAAATTTCAGAAGAAAATGCAATAGTACATGCATACATAAGAGGATGAACATAAATAATAAGGGTGCCAAACATTGCCTGAAGTGATGAATTTTTTACCCAGGTATGAATCTAGTGTGCCCTTGTGTGATCTAGAACCTGTAAAGAAAAGAGAGATAGGGGTTAGATAAAAAATATCTAAGAAATGAATGACATCCTATTATTAATTCTCATCTACAATTATGCATGTGCATAGTCAAGACATACACTTCTGAAAGAAAAACCAAGCTCACAGTCTCAATGAAATAAATAGTGTATAAAAAAATATATGGTGCACAACAACAGTAATCATGCAATGCCAACAATCCCTATTTTTATTATTGATGTCCTTATTTACTTCTTTTCATCAAATGACACAAAAACATAAAAAATGGTCCTATATGGTCGCTAATAGCCAACTTTCAGAAGAATATAAATGAATGCAAACATACATAAGTGGATGAACATAAATAATGAAGGTCCTATATGGACAGTTCTAATGCTTTTCCATTAGAACAATTGAGCATTCATCATTTGGTATATGAATAGGTGAAAAACATGCAGACATCCAGACATGTGTACTATGAGCTTTCCTGCAACAAATGGACTTGTGATGATTTTCACAATAGTACATGTGTTGGCAAGAAAGCTCAAAGTATTGCTTAGGAAAATATGAATGTTCATCACCTATGCATATCAGAGTTGATCAGAAAAGGTATATGCACAACAAAATAAATAAAAAGAGATCAAACACTTCACACAATGCCTTGAAGGTAATACAAACGATCAAACACTTCAAAATAGGGACATTAGTAATAAAATAGGGACATCAGTAATAAAATAATACACTTACTATTTTGAATTTGAGCTCATAAAGATTAAGATATCCCTATTTTATTACTGATGTCCCTATTTAAATCTTTTCATCAAATGACCCAAAAACATCAACAATGGTCCTATATTGTCACTAATAGCCAACTTTTAGAAGAATATGAATGACTGCAAACATACATAAGTGGATGAACATAAATAATGAAGGTACCAAACATTTTCTGAAGTAATGAAGTGTTAACCCAGGGTTCAATCCAGTATGCTCTTGTATGATCCAAAACCTACAAGGAAGGAAAAGATGGGGCTAGATCCAAAGGATCTAAGGAATGCCTAACACCCTATTACTGATCCTCATCTACAATTATGCATGTGCATAGTCAAGCCATACACTTCTAAAATGAACTATGCTATAAAACATGTGCACTTAGGAAACATATGCATGCAGTGAGTAAATCAAGACCAAAATGGAGCAAAAAATATGATGTGAAATGTGTTATCAAGAAACACCTCATGGGTTGTGAGTCAACATGGTATATATGTTGTTTATACAAGATCAGTAAAAAGACATCTACAACCTCAATAACATGGCACTATTAAACCAATAATAAGAAATACATTACAAATGCCAAGCTCATGGTCTCAATGAATTAAATAGTGTATAAAACAATATATGATGCCCGAGCTCTAATTCAAAACAGTAAGTGTATTAATATATGTATGATCTAATAGCAGCAACCTCATTGATAATTACCTTTGACTCCTCCATCATTATAGAAGAGATAACCACCTACAACTATATTTCATAATTCCTTCTTTGATGTCATAGGTTAGTTTAAAATGGAGAAAGTATACAAACTCACCAATTTAATCCCAAAATTTGATAACATTGCATTCTTGTTCTTGTTATGGTGCACAACATCAACAAACATGTAATGACAACAATAACATTTCATGATGCCTGAGCTCAAATTCAAAATAGTAAGTGTATTATTTTATTATTGATGTCCCTATTTTATTACTAATAAATTTTGGAGTAAAACCTTGCAAGTCTTACAAAGACTCAATAACATGGTAGCATTGATCCAATAACATAAAATACATTACAAATTTCAAGCTCACGGTCTCAATGAAATAAATAGTCTATAAAATAATATATGTTGCACAACAAGAACAAGCATGCAATGACAACAATAACATTGCATGATGCCCAAGCTCAAATTCAAAATAGTAAGTGTCTTAATATATGTTTGCATGATGCCAGATATTAAATAGTGAGCTCATGAATAATGCTAGTATTAAACAGTGAGCTCATGAATAATGTATGATGCCCTAGCTTGCAACTCACGAGCCATCAAGACATTTCCTCATGAAATGATCATAAATGAGGAGTACCACATAGTGAATATCAACAAAAAAACAAATAAAGAGAGATCAAACACTTCACACAATGCCTTGAAGGTAATAGAAATGATGGCTTAGCTCTCAAAGCTTGCGGGTCATCGAGCACTCCAAATGAAAAGATGTTTTAAATGCCAATATGAAATAGTGATCTCATGAACAATGTATCATGCCCTAGCTTACAGTTTGTGATCCATTAAGACATTTCCTCACAAAATGATCATAAATGGGGAGTACCACATAGTGAATATCAACAGCAAAACAATTAAAGAGAGATCAAACACTTCACACAATGCCTTGTTGAAGGTAATAGAAATGATGCTCTAGCTCTCAAAGCTCGCAGGTCATCAAGCATTCCAAATGAAAAGATGTAAACAATGCCAGTATTAAATAGTGAGCACATGAACAATGTATGATGCCCTAGCTTGCAGCCCGCGAGCCATCAAGACATTTCCTCATGAAATGATCATAAACAGGGAGTACCACATAGTGAATATCAATAGCAAAAAAAATAAAGAGAGATAAAAAAACTTCACACAATGCCATGAAGTTAATAGGAATGATTCCCTAGCTCTCAAGGCTCGTGGGTCATCAAGCATTCCAAATGAAAAGATGTAAGCAATGCCAGTATTAAACAGTGAGCTCATAAACAATGTATGATGCCCTAGCTTGTAGCCCGTGAGACATCAAGATATTTCCTCATGAAATGATCATAAGCAGGGAGTACCACATAGTGAATATCAACAAGAAAATAGATAAAAAGAGATCAAACACTTCACACAATGCCTTGAAGGTAATAGAAATGATGCCTTAGCTCTCAAATCTTGCTGGTCATCGAGCATTCCAAATGAAAAGATGTAAACAATGCCAGTATTAAACCATCAACTCATGAACAATGTATGATGCCCTAGCTTGCAACCCATGAGCCATCAAGACATTTCCTCATGAAATGATCATAAATGAGGAGTACCACATAGTGAA
The DNA here is from genome assembly GCA_027943335.1 of Chamaecyparis obtusa. Lineage (NCBI taxonomy): Eukaryota > Viridiplantae > Streptophyta > Pinopsida > Cupressales > Cupressaceae > Chamaecyparis > Chamaecyparis obtusa. The sequence continues at coordinate 1,322,496 of BSBK01007872.1, forward strand.
TATCAACAACAAAACAAATAAAGAGAGATCAAACACTTCACACAATGCCTTGTTGAAGGTAATAGAAATGATTCCCTAGCTCTCAAAGCTCGTAGGTCATCAAGCATTCCAAATGAAAAGATGTAAACAATACTAGTATTAAACAGTGAGCTCATGAACAATGTATGATGCCCTAGCTTGCAGCCTGCGAGCCATCAAAACATTTCCTCGTGAAATGATCATAAATGAGGAGTACCACATAGTGAATATCAACAACAAAACAAATAAAGAGAGATCAAACACTTTACACAATGCCTTGAAGGCAATAGCAACAATGCCCTAGCTCTCAAAGCTTGTGGGTCGTCAAACATTCTAAATAAAAAGATGTAAACAATGCCAGTATTAAACAGTGAGCTCATCAACAATGTATGATGCCCTACCTTGCAGCCCGCGAGCCATCAAGATATTTCCTCATGAAATGATCATAAACAAGGAGTACCACATAGTGAATATCTACATCAAAACAAATAAAGAGAGATCAAACACTTCACACAATGCCTTGAAGGTAATAGAAATGATGCCCTAGCTCTCAAAGCTTGCGGGTCATTGAGCATACCAATTGAAAAGATGTAAACAATGTGAGTATTAAACAGTGAGCTCATGAACAATGTATGATGCCCTAGCTTGCAGTCCACGAGCCATCAAGACATTTCCTCATGAAATGATCATAAATGGGGAGTACCAGATAGTGAATATCAATAGCAAAACAAATAAAGAAAGATCAAACACTTCACACAATGCCTTGTTGAAGGTAATAGAAACAATGCCCTAGGTCTCAAAGCTCGCAGGTCATCAAGTATTCCGAATGAAAAGATGTAAATAGTTCCAGAAATAAACAGTGAGCTCATGAACAATGTATGATGCCCTAGCTTACAACCCGCGAGCCATCAAGACATATCCTCATGAAGTGATCATAAACGGGGAGTACCACATAGTGAATATCAACAACAAAACAAATAAAGAGAGATTAAACATTTCACACAATGCCTTGAAGGTAATAGCAACGATGCCCTATCTCTCAAAGTGCATGAGTCATCAAGAATTCCAAATGAAAAGATGTAAACAATACCAGTATTAAAAAGTGAGCTCATAAATAATGTATGATGCCCTAGCTTGCAGCCCGCGAGCCATCAAGACATTTCCTCATGAAATGATCATAAACAGGGAGTACCACATAGTGAATATCAACAACAAAACAAATAGAGAGAGATCAAACACTTCACACAATGCCTTGAAAGTAATAGAAATGATGCCCTAACTCTCAAAGCTCGCGGGTCATTGAGCATTCCAAATGGAAAGATGTAAACAATGCCAGTATTAAATAATGAGCTCATGAACAATGTATGATACCCTAGCTTACAACCCGCGAGCCATCAAGATATTTCCTCATGAAATGAACATAAATGAGGAGTACCACATAGTGAATATCAACAACAAAAAAAAAAAGAGAGATCAAACACTTCACACAATGCCTTGAAGGTAATAGGAATGATGCCCTAGCTCTCAAAGCTCGCAGGTCATTGAGCATTCCAAATGCAAAGATGTAAACAATGACAGTATTAACATTCATATTTTTTCATTAAATTAAAAAATGTCATCAAAATAAAATTGAGTTAATGAGAAGACAAAGCTCAAATATCTACCTCAAGTCATGGCTGCCATTAAAAGATCAAATGCTAAGGAACTATGTTATAAAATTTCATGCCAAATTTCAAGGCATGAAATTTTATAACTATACATATATTTTCTTCGACTCCTTGGCACATTGTAAACTCAATGCTAAGGAGAAAAAAGTATGATGTCAAAAAGTATGAAATTTCACGCCTTGAAATTTTATAACATAATTCCTTAGTAGCTGCCATATGAAGAGCAATGCAAGGTGGCAACTTTCCCATTTTACCACAGTTAGGGCCCTCTTTTACCATGCTTAATGAGCTTTATGTTTTTTTTTTAAGTGAAGACAAAGATTATCTTAATTTGTTATCCTTAAATTTTATTCATTTTATGATTTTAAAAATTGAAATAAAAAATATAAACTTTTAAGAAACTTTTACATCTTTTCATCAAATGACCCAAAAACATAAAAAATCATCATATATGGTCGCTAATAGCCAACTTTCAGAAGAATATGAATAAATGAAAACATACATAAGTGGATGAACATAAATAATGAAGGTACCAGACATTGCCTGATGTAATGAAGTGTTGACCGGGGTTCAATCCAGTAAGCTCTTGTATGATCCAAAACCTGCAAGGAAGGAAAAGATGGGGTTAGATATAAAGGATCTAAGCAATTCCTGACACCCTATTACTGATCCTCATCTACAATTATGCATGTGCATAGTCAAGCCATACACTTCTAAAATGAACTATGCTACAGAACATGGGTGTGTGTTAATGTGATTCAAAAGCTATTATGCAAGATTGTTTTATTATTGAGATAAAGATATCTTAATTCTACAAGAATAAATGTTTTGATAAATATTTGAATTTAAATTTGACAATAACATGAGGAGTGATATATTTCAAGCTTCAGTGAGACTTCATACCATGCAGTGTTCATAGATTATGTTCAATGCATTATTTACACTTGTATTGGTGGGAAAACTCTTGAAAATGCACAAAAAAGATTGCATTCAACCATGTTGTTTACATGACACATGTAGTTTACCTCTAGCCTAAATTAGCGTTGCGTACAAATCTATAGACAATGTGTGGTATGAAGCCTCACTGAAGCTTGAAAATGATAAGCATTATGATGTTGGGGTATGGTGTGGTAAGCACAAGTATAGTTTCTCGTAAGCTACTATTGGTATAGTTTTTTTTTTCAATAGTTGTAGAATCCAACTTCTCCTATACTTACACATATGTATACATTTTGGGCTTGGCTTTAATGTCATGTAAATTTGAGTGAAATGGTAATAATATTTAAGAGCAACAAGTATGGCATTTTAAACAAGTATGCATATACATTATATAACAGGAGGAGTGATATATTTTAATGGCAACACTTAATGAGAAGGATGCCTATATAACAAGAGGAGTGATATATTTTAATGGCAGTGGACATAGAAATTGCAGTGAAACTCTGTAATTTATTATTGTAAGTGGACATAGAAATTGTAGTGTAAGTAGTAGGATGATTGTAAGTGGACATAGAAATTGCAGTGAAACTTTGTAATTTATTATGGCTCAGTGTTGTATATCCATAGTCAATGTCTATTTAAACTTTAGGATGATACTTATATGATGGCTTAAGTAAATTGTTCTTACCTTGAGACTAGTACACCATGCGATTAGAGGATGGTTGTTATAATAGCAACTGAGTGTCTATGGGATACTTTTATATTTTGTATTAAATGATGATACATATGTGTTTCTTCCTTTTACAATAATTTATATTCTGATACTTATATCTTGAATTGTCAAATGACCAATGAGTGATAATTTCAAAAGTGTATCATAATTAAAGGCATGCGAATTCATATTGTACTTAATCTGAATGCCACTGTGTAATGTTTTTACTTACGATATAAATCTTAATATATCCCTATTTTATTATTGATGTCCGTATTTACATCTTTTCATCAAATGACCCAAAAACATAAAAAATGGTCTTATATGGTCACTAATAGCCAACTTTCAGAAGAATATGAATGAATGCAAACATACATAAGTGGATGAACATAAATAATGAAGGTACCTGACATTGCCTGAAGTAATGAAGTGTTGACCCGGGGTTCAATCCAGTATGCTCTTGTATGATCCAAAACCTGCAAGGAAGGAAAAGATGGGGTTAGATCCAAAGGATCTAAGCAATGCCTGACACCATATTACTGATCATCATCTATACATTACAAGCATGTGCATAGTCAAGCCATACACAGACTCAACAAAATGATAGCATTAATCCAATAACAAAAAATACATTACAAATGCTAAGCTCGTGGTTTCAATGAAATAAATAGTGTATAAAACAATATATGGTGCACAATAGCAGCAAGAATGCAATGACAAAAATAACATTACATAAAGCCTAAGCTCAAATTCAAAATAGTAAGTGTATTAATGTATGTTTGCATGATGCCAGATATTAAACAGTGAGCTCATGAATAATGCCAGTATTAAACAGTGAGCTCATGAACAATGTATGATGCCATAGCTTGTAGCCCGCGAGCCATCAAGACATTTTCTCATGAAATGATCATAAACGGGGAGTACCACATAGTGAATATCAACAACAAAACAAATAAAGAGAGATCAACCACTTCACACAATGCCTTGAAGGTAATAGAAATGATGCCCTAACTCTCAAAGCTCGTAGGTCATCAAGCATTCCAAATGAAAAGATGTAAATAATGTCAGTATTAAACAGTGAGCTCATCAATAATGTATGATACCCTAGCTTGCAGCCCACAAGCCATCAAGACATTTCCTTGTGAAATGATCATAAACAGGGAGTACCACATAGTGAATATCAACAAAAAAACAAATAAAGAGAGATCAAACACTTCACACAATGCCTTGAAGGTAATAGAAATGATTCCCTAGCTCTCAACGCTCATGGGTCATCAAGAATTCCAAATGAAAAGATGTAAGCAATGCCATTATTAAACAATGAGCTCATAAACAATGTATGATGCCCTAGCTTGCAACTGGCGAGCCATCAAGGCATTTCCTCATGAAATGATCATAAACAGGGAGTACCACATAGTGAATATCAACAACAAAACAAATAAAGAGAGATCAAACACTTCACACAATGCCTTGAAGGTAATAGAAATGATGCCCTAGCTCTCGAAGCTTGCGGGTCATCGAGCATTCCAAATGCTAAGATGTAAACAATGCCACTATTAACATTCATATCATGCCATTAAATCAACAAATGCCATCAAAATGAAATTGAGTTAGTGAGAAGACAAAGCTCGAATGCCTACCTCAAGTGACAGTGCCCTCTTCCCACATGGTGTTGGCCTTTTCACGCATGCCAAACTTGAATGCCCTCTTCGTGCCATGCAAAAGTGCAGTGCCATCTTCGCGGCAGCTGTTCGAATTGACAAAACTTACAAATGACACTTTCTTATTCTTTTTTTTTTTAATAACCAAATGGTGTCACAATTATGATGTCATTGTCGCTATTATGACACCGTCGAGTGCACTTGCAAAAAAAAAACACAAATTGTAGTGGCGTCACAAATTGGCATCAAAATTTGACCCCAAATGTTGTAGTGTGAGAGTCCTGTGGAAATTCCTCTCCTATACTGTCAAGAGGACTAGTGAGCTGAGTAGGAATAGAATCCAAAGGAAAAGACTATCATGCAACTAGATCCTATTGTTTAGATTCTTGGAAACCATGAAGTCCCTCGAAATCCATGATGTAGAGTTCATCATCACCCAGAGGGTCCAGATTTATTGGCTCTCCTTGGGTTGCTCCTCCAACCTCTTCTTGATCATCTTCCAATATTCTCCTTCTTTTCAAGGATTCTGTAGAGAGAGGTCTCCTACTGAGGGGTACCTGATCCAGATCATCCTCATCTTCCTCTAAGAGGGTATCCATCTTAGTAGGGGTTAAATCTTTCTTCCTTTTGTAAATGTTCCCCTTAATCACCCTGGCAAGCCTAGGTCCAGTTATCTTAAACTTAGGTGCCTTCTTCTGTGCACTCAGAGGTTTAGGACCACTAGAAGAAGGAACATCTTGAGGTGCTATGCTCTTGGTCATTCTAGTTTTAGTCTTCTTCGAATGAGTAGCTGAGCCATATGTTGTAGGGCGCTCATGTCTATACACTATTTCTGGCTTCTGTGGTGCAGCCTCTTTGAATTGTGGCTTCAACACCTTCTATCCTTTCTTCTTCTTCTTCTCCTTAGAGGGATGATCCAGTTGTTGTTTCATTGGTACAAGGTTCATAGGAAATGGATGGGTGACCCAATCCTTAGTCACTTTAATGATGTGTCCGGCTTTGAAGTTGATATCATCATTTTGATCTTTATCAACCTTTGCATTCAGAATGGCCTTGGTATATACTTTATCCAGATTGTAGATAGGATCTAGGATATCCTCATAATCAACTGCTTTCACCTTTGGAGGTATCTTTAGTAGTAAGGTGGTCTGAGCCAACTCCAAACTCATTTGACAGTAGTCACAGACCCTGACCTCATATTCATCTAAGAAATTCATCCAATGATCTTCAATATGTGGCTCATGCACATAATGCCTTCCCATTATGTGACTATATGTACCAATTACATCAAAATGGGTCCTCACCAAGTTGTAGCTTTGTAGAGGGAATTCATCCCATTCGAAGGATAGGGACTTACAGATCTTTATGTTTGGTACACAGTGGCACCCTATGGAAATTGGGAAGTCCCAATAATGTTTCTTCTTATGTCAAATATGCTAATGAGCAAAAGACAATTGTCTAGCTATCTCCAATAGGATCACTCTATCATATGGATACCTTGGCAACTTCTTTGGAGCCAATGTGCATCTCACTACTTGGATATATGTAAAGGTTTTGAACTGAATGTAAAATGCCCCAAGGGCCTTCACTTTTGTAGCAGCTTCCATTGACATTCTCTTACCATAGTCTCCCTCTATGGAGTGTATGATGGAAAATCAAAGGCATCATTTACAATACGGAAATCAAAGCTATGGTGTGGGTAATATTATTTCCTGACCAGCTATGGATACATTATGAATGGCCATGTGTTTAGATCTCCCATGATACCAACTTTTGTCAACCTAGGTACACTGATCTGGAGGCCAATAGATACACAACATAAGATGTCAGGTAGAAATGTGGGTCATTTTTCACTCTAATCAATTGCTCATCCAAGTTGTCACTAAGGATAGTGGCCCAATTGAACCTCACCTACCTCTCCTTTATCTTTTCAATAAGCAGTATCATCCATGGTTCTAGCTTAATAAACTTAGGCAATCCATACACCCGACTAATCATGGTGATGGTTGCTTGGATATCCTCCTTCATGTACCCTCTTCACATATCTACCCAGTCTAACTTGTTCTTGGGTAGAGATTGTATAAGGTATTCCTTATTCATGATGTCATGAGACAATGTGACATCCCTATTATAGAACTCCATTCCTTTGTTGATGTAAAAGTTGTAAAATTTGTCGACCCCTTTTGGCAAGTGGAAGACATCTTCAATATTATTTGGCCTTAGATCCAGAACCACTTTGCCCATGCTATTCTTCACCATTCTTTCATCAGGTACGTAGTGACTTGCCAAAGTGTTGATCAGGTCGGATGACAAGATGGAAACTAGGTGTGCTGCTGCATTCACTAGAGAACAATATACTAATGAAGTGCAGTCCTTAGATCATCCCACTAGTTGGGCATACTTAACTAGGTATTCGTTCCAACTAACGCTGCCAATGTCAGTGTCTGTGATTTCAGCGTGTAGGTTGCTCATTTTGGAGGGCGAATGATAACCCTTAAATTGGTACTTCATAGATGGTGACATAGTCCTCTCTAACATTCCTACAAAGAGAAAAGGACATGAATTAGTAACCATGAACTCATATGAAAGAGAGTAAATTATAAAAAAAGAAAAATCCTGACATAACTGAGCATCAAAAGGCACTGAGAAATCAATTTTCGGCCTTTCGAACTTTCGGGGGTCTCGGACCTTTGAAAGTTTGAAAGGGCCAAAATGCCAAAAAGAGAGGCCAGTTAAGTTGAAATCAATTTTTCTTTCGGACTTTCAGAGAATCGGGGATACAAGTTTTTTAGAGGGTGAGACCTCTGAAACGCCAAAAAAGGTGCCTGGCTTGACACTTCAGAGATAGCCTTTCAGACTCTGAATCTCCAGGCTTTCAGTGAATCAGATGTTGGATATTCTTAGGGTGCAAAAGAACTAAAATGCCAAAGACCTAACATTTGGTCAAATTTGGAGAAAACCTAAGAGTTTCAGATTGTGAAAGTCCGAAAACCTTATTGCCTGAAACTGCGAAATGAGGGTTTCCTGGCTCGACTTGAAAATGAATCTGATGGCGAGTTTGACCATGAACTCAAGGCCATAGGATCAAAGGGGATAGTCTCATGATCCCCAAGGTAGGACTAGATCGATAGGATGCAAGCAAACACTAGGGGCAAAAAACCTAGCTAACTAAGCACACAAACCCTAACTACTCAAAAGAAAACCAAAATGGAAACCAAAACAAAGGAAAGAATAGGACGCAAAGGCACCTACCTCAAAACACCATGAGATGAGAGGCCAAGAAGAAGACAACAAAAAATAAGAAGCAGAACAAGTCGGGAAGCAGAGAAAACCTAGAAGCTCCTAAAATGTGATCACAAGAAAAAAAAACAAGTGAGGGTAAAAGACCCACTCACTACCTTATAAAGGTAACCGGTGGGGGTGATGTCAGCTACCCTTGCTAATCAGCCTTTCAGACTTTCAAGGGTCTCAGACCTCTGAAAGTCTGATACGTAGACCCACTTCAGAGAGTCAGACCTTTCGGAGTCCAAACCTTTGAAAGTCCAAAACCCATGGGGTTCTGGAAATGCTTTAGGATTTTCAGCTTTCAGGCCTTTTGCACTTTTGGACCTCTGAAAGTGCAAAAGAGTGAAAAGATAGACAACTGGACCTAAAACTAAGAAAACAAACTAAAAGATAGACTAACAACCTAGGACGACCTATAAAGGGGGGGGCCTGAAGTTGAGAGGCTACAAAAAAGGGAGCGTGGTTGTGGAACCACAACAAATAGCCCCAACAAAAGAAAGGGAAATGACCCGAGTATCCTAGAGTCATTCCCCCTTAAAACAATCTCATCTTAAGGTGAGCTAGACATGTCAGCCTTTAGCTAGAGTGATTATCTTATCATCATCAAGACTTAGAACATCATTACATCCGCATTCCAGTGTGTGTTTTATGTGTGTACAAATTTTCCAAGAATCCCTCATCGTAAGCATCTGCCAATTATCAACCAATCATAGCCAGATCGCTGCCCACCGATCCGAATTCGGCCTAGAATCAGCTTAACCTTCCCCTACTATAGACAAGCTTTATTCAAAGTTTTAAACATCTTTGGATGGCTCTTAGACTCAATATGATGAAGAGTGCTCCCCTTAATACCACAAACACATAATAGAAACAAAGAAACAACAACAATTTGCAAGAACATAAAATACGCTTCTTATTATCTCCACAAATGTGGAATTACAAATTTCAAAATTATGATATGCAAAGCCACATGGGCATTTTCCCTTACAATATTCTATAGGACAAAGCCTCAAATCATTACCCAGATCTACTACCCCCAACTGTCCTAGACAACACTACGGGCCTTCTTTATATAGGGAATTTCCATCGCATGAGAAGGTTCTAGAATTTTAGCCCTTAAGGTCGACCAACCTAAAAATTATTTTATTTTTCAATTTATTACATCAAAGCCGGCTCAAAACAACTTTTGAAACCCAAATAGAAATTTTGAAGGAAATTTATTTTCTACCATTTCAGGTGGCACAACTTCTAGAGACCATAAGTCATCACCCGTTGACACGATTGACTATTATAACCCCATTTCAGAAAGGGCGTGAAGTGTTATACAATGTCTAAATCAAGCAAGATTCATTCAGCCAAAGTTTTGACCTCATCCAGGACCTCTAAATCCTTCAAAACTGAGTTCAAAGTTTCTGTACCCTACTGCCAATACCAAAATTTTTCAATATCTTCAAAACTAGACTTGATCTGGAAATGAAACTTTACTGGCAGGCTGATATGACCAAAATGAACCTCTAGGGAAGAAAATAGACCATTCTAAGCTCTAACGGAAAACTTACTCAAAATAGTAAATTCCCATGAATAGCAACTCTACACAAGATAGCCCTTATTGAAAAGAAACTAGAAATATTTTTGGGTGATGCAAGAATGCTCTTACACCCAGGATGCTCCTGCATCACAATATATGTTAGCTTGAACCTGAGTTTCTTGAACCATTGTGTTCAGAATGATTTGCTTCTTCTTTTGTTTAAACTCTGCTACTTTTGATATTTCCTCCTACTTTTATCAAATATTGTTTCTTTTCTCTTTTTCCATATATATTTTTTGAAACCAAGGCAGCACTTAGACTATGCTACCCTAGCTTTGAGCTTTCTTCATTGTTGATCTTGTCTTTATGCATTCCTCCTTTTTTCTTTCTTGCTCTTTTCTTTTAGTTTGTATTCCAATTAGGATAGGGTGCTGACTCCTAACCTCTTTTTCGACCATGGGCATTTCCTGACTCTAATCAGAATCCTATATGAGAGGCTCATGTTTGGGATCGCTTTTAAATGTGCGTTAGTGTTGAGGATGGTTGGTTCTGATGAACCCTTCTGAGAAGTCTGAGGGGAAAACACCTTACCTCTAACCTCTGTATCTAGCTCACTGTAAGGCAAAACTACATCAAAGGGTTTGACAAAGGAAGACCTTTATCTCTTACCAGGACTACCTTATGTAGATCATTAAGCTGGAGAAACACCTACCCCCAGAAGATGCAAACAAAAGACCCAACAGAAAAAACACCGACAACAAGACTAAAAAGAAAACAAAAGGAAAGACTCTAAACTACAAGAATGTACAAAATTATATAGAGGCCCGTCAAGATCCAAAGTAACGCTTGAGAAATTGGCCATTAACTGGTAATGGGAACAATTCTCCATCAAGGGAACTAATCTAAAAAGTATTCTCTCCCATAGTTTCTACAATCTGGAAGGGGCCTATCCACAGATGTTGAAATTTAGTGTGGCTGCCTGGTTTCTCTTTTTCTTTATCCCACATTAGAACTAGATCAGAAATCCCAAAGGATTTATTGTTGCTCTTTTGTCAAACCAACACTTGACAACAACTTGATGTTTGGCCACCTGCTCCAAAGCCATGGTTCTCTTCTCTTCTCTTCTAATTCCAAAAAATTCATGAGGTGAATCTGCACCCGATCCTCACCTTTGATGTATTAATCCATGAATCTTAGAATTGGTATTTTCAGGTTCATTGGAAAAATAGGTTGCAGTCTGTAAACCAATTGGTAGGGAGAAGTCCCTAAGGCATTTTTTATTCTCACACAATCAGTCCACATGGCATATTTTAACTGAGTGTGCCAATCCTTGGGGTTATCATCCAAAAAGAATTTGATTACTGTGGTTAAGTTCTTGTTTGTCAATTCAACAACTCCATTCCCTTGCAGATAGTAATTGGATGAGAATTTGAGAATTACCTGATTCTCAAAGGCCCATTGAATGAGAGATGCAAATGAAAAATAGGGGGCATTGTTACATACCAAAAAGAAAGGCATGCCAAACCTGGTGATGATGACCTCTTCTAGGAACTTGGTCACCACCTCTGTAGTAGAGTTTCTCAGGACTTTCTCCTTTATTCATCATGTGTAGTGATCAGTTGCGGTCAAAATGTATCTATGTCTTATAGAAGATGGAGGATTAATCATTCCCATGAAATCCAACCCCCATTGGGCAAATGGATGTACCTTGTAAACTGGTTGTAGGGGCATTATTAGATGCCTCTCATGTGTGGCACTGGTCTGAAAAACATAGCATAAACACATGTGTTTGTGAGTGTCTTTAAACAATTTTGGCCAATAATAGTTGGATCTCAATATTTGATGGGTCGTGGCTTCAGCTGATCCATGCCCAGTGCCATACTTGTCATGAAATTATGTAAGAACCTGCTCAACTTCTGTCTAGTCTAAACAATGTAGGTAGAGGCCATCATAATTGTGCTTATAAAGCTTTCCATTCTTTATCATATAGGAACTACTTTTATCTTCAGTGCTCTCTTTTGGGAACCATTCAATCCCTTTGGGCAGCGATTTTGTAGCAAATAGTATACTATATCTTGATACCAAACATCAGTGACCACTCCTTCATTGGTGTATACTTGGCACACCAAATCCTACTCTATTTCTACCATCATCTTGGTAATACCTTGACCTCTTACTAACTTCATTGGTTGGATTTTGATGTCAAACTTTTGTAGTATATCCATCCACTTCTCTCTCCGTTCTCCCAGCTCATTTTGCATCAAAAAGGATTTGACTGCCAGATCAGGAACAATAGCAATGACCTTACTCTAGAGGATGTAGTGTTTGAATTTCTTGATAGCCTTGACCAAGGAAAAAGATTGTTTGTCAAGATTTGGGTACTTAAGTTCAACATTTTTCAAAGGACAACTCATCAAAGCTATCGGTCTCTCATCCTCCCCTTCTTTCTTCTAGGTGAGGATACCTACACATGAATGTTTAGATGAAAAAGAGTAAATCTTGAATGGTAGGAGGTAATCAGGGCTGACTAAAACTAGAGCAGTGGTGATGGATGTCTTAATCTCTTCAAAGGATTCTTTAGCTGAAGTGTTCCACTCAATCTTAGCATCCTTTTAAAGCATATCATTTAACGGATGTACTATCTCTACAAACCCACTGTATCATCTTAAAATGGAAGAACTTCCATCTTGATAGGTTAGCACCCTCTTTTAGTGCATTTATCATGATAGACTTGCATTTAGGATGCATTCTGCACTTGATTCCTTCATTCTAGGTGAAATTAGGGTTAGGATCCCAAGGATTCTCCTTAATTTCCCTCCTTTGTGGCTCTATATTCTAGGTAGGACTTAGGAATAGGTCCTCTTGGCCTTCATCATATTTATCATAGGATTTTTTTCCTCTCCCTAGCACTCTATCCTATTCTGAAATCATTTTTAGGTCTCTGGGCATTCATGGGACCTCCTATTTCTCATTCTGGTTAGATATGGACCCCTGGGTCAAGGATGAGGTAGATCTTGACCTAGGTCAGAGTCTAGGTTGTCCTTGACCTAGGTCAAAGATGAGGTCATCCTTGACCTCCTTTGAAATTTGATCCCCCTTTTCAAATTTGGTCCCGGAGGGCCCCAGAATCAATGTCGGGCTTTTGGATCCAAGTGCGGAAGGGTTTTAATTTGAAATTCATTTAATTATTTTCCCTCCTTAGTTGGTTATTGTGATTGGACCATATTTCAAGGTGAAATTTGAATTATGGGTCCTCACATTACTCTAGGAGCCTCACCTTGAAACCTCTATATAAAGACTCTCATTTGCCTTCATTTTCACAACTACACAACAAGGACATCAAGCAAGATCAAGAAATTTCATGATCAAGTATCCATCAAGTGGAGACAACAAGTCATGAGAAGTAAGAAAGTGATGGTGAAGTGAAGATGCAAGATTGCAAGAGGATGATATACAAGATCAAGCCATTGTTGATATCAAGCATTTTTGTGAGCACACCATTATGAACATCTATTTGGAGCAAGAGAGATCGTTTCTTCCTTGATTCACCATTATCAATATTCAAGCATTCAAAGATACAATCATGGGGTAGAAATTATAGATTATGAGTTTGGTAGGAGTACTTTAGCCTTGGGGGCATGATATGTTTTCTTATCTTATTCAAATCTATGCATTGCTTTCTCATACATCTTCATGCTAGGGTTTCAATCTAGAGGATTAGATCTTGGCATTACACATTCAATACACACACACATTCCATTACAACTGGCTATTCATGGAGGTGGAGATCACCAAAATGGGGGTTTGACTAAGGAAAAACCCTATATAGACACCCCAAAACACCATTTTCATATATCTATAGTCGTTGTTTCGAGAATTGAAGTGCAAATCTGAGTACCCTTTTCGACAAACTTCTGACATCCATGAACAAAATTTTTGTCAGAGCTATTTTGGGTCAAGGATGACCTTTAGTGGGGGGTAAGATTGTGCCCCTAGGTAAGGTTGTACCCTGCTATCTAGGTCAAAGTCGACCTGCTTCCAGAAAGACAAAAGTTTTCTGGGTTTTCTCTGTTGCAGTTTTCTGGTCCCGGATCTGGTTGCAGAATTTCTTGAGACTATATAGAGGCATCAAAAAATAGGTATTTCCAGATTAATTCCATTATGAGGTATGTATCTTATCTTATCTGATTTCAAGCATTTCTAGATTTACATTACTTATTCTATTCCAAATCAAGCATACAAATGAATAGTGAAGAATGTTATATGCATTGTCAAAGCTCCATTTTTCACCCTATTCATTTTGGTGAACCTGTTTACAACAACTCTTTCTTTTTGGTGTTATATTTAAGTTTTGCATGCTTATAAGATTAGATTTCTTTCATTTATACCTTTCTCCCATTTATATATTTGAAAAATACAAAAAATATTGCAAAATCTCTTTAAAAATACAAAAACATTTACATTTTCATGCTTTTAGAATTTCTTTGTATTCAACATGTATGATCTTTGTTTTGAATACTTTGATGAGGCTTTTATTGTACAAGAGGATAGATTCCCTAATGAGGTACATGGTAGTAAGGATGAAAAATGTCTGAATAAGATCTCCATTGATCCTATTCCTATTTCACTCTCCTCCACAATCTATCCAATTGACCTTTACCATAAGGTGTGTGCATGGTTACCTTCATGTCCCACTATTTGTAACATTGATAAACATAAAATGATATATTCTACACCTTTGATGACGGTAAAAGGATGTCCTGGCATAACAATTAAGGGTAAACCTTGAGATCCTTTGGATTTCTTTGTTAACATTGATTCTGTTTCACATGCTTATCGTACACGGAATAACCCTCAACCTATTGTTCTGATTTCTTTACCTCCTTCTCAACCTGTGCTTCCTCAAGCACCTAGGTTTCCTTCTACCTTTAAGGAGTATAACTTAGTTGACCAATTATGTGCTACTCCTACTAAGATATCTTTATGGGAATTACTTCAAACTTCCTCGACATATCATGAGGCATTGCAAAAAGCTTTATCCACTCTTCCTGCTTTGCCTCCTAATCAAGAGAACATTCATTCTATTTTAGATTTCATGCATACTATGCCTTCTATACCTCCTATTGTGTTTTCCAATAATGATTTACCTTATCTTGAGGTGCAGAATAAATATGATGCTCTTATGGTTGTTGTCTCTATTAACCAGAGTATCATTTGAAGAACATTAATTGATAATGGATTTGGGCTTAATGTTTGTAGTATGGATATTCTTAAGGCAATTAAAGCTGATTTGACAACTATTCAAGCTGATAATGTTCCTATACGTGGACTTGAAAATATTGTGAACAGAACTTTGGGCATCATTACCTTACCTATTTAAGTTGGTCTAGTTATTCTAAATACACCTATTCATGTTATGCTTGGACCTCTCAATTATAACCTTCTTTTAGGAAGACCTTGGTTACATACTATGCATGCAGTTCCTTCTACTCTTCATCGTAAGGTTAGGTTCATCTATAACAACTTAATATATACATTACATGCAGATGATGCACCGAATCCTTGTCTAAATGCAGAATATGCCAAAATGTCTGAGCCTCTTCAACCAAGTAAAGAGATTGAAAAACAACCTGAGATACAACAACAGGAAGCTCCATCTTCTTCTTTGACTAAGGATGATTGGGGGGCATTGGATTTTAATCCTACTTTAATTGGAGAATATAAGGTCTCTTATTTGGAATTCATGAAGGAACAAAGAGAATTTGATTAAAAAAATTTTACTCCTTCCCCGCTTTTTGAGGAACTAAAAAGTAATTTTTTTGCTGATTCGATTAATGAAATGATTGAAACTATAAAGCCTAATTTTTATGATATTGTGACATATGTCACTCCTTGGACTCCATCTGATATGGCTGATCAATATGGTTTTGGTGATCATTTGCTTAAGAAATCAGGATTTAATGGGAAAGGATGTGGTAAATATGAGCAAGGTATACAAGTACTTTTGGATAATGAAATTTATGATCATACATATGGATTAGGATTCAATCCTTATAGACAACCATCAACTTTTCCTCTTAATGTTAATCATATCTATGGTGGATAGTTGAAATTGGTTAACCCACTCCTTATTGACATTAATCAATAACCTAGTTTGGATATTTTTCCCAAAGATGAAACGTTAATGGAATTTTTAGGTGTTTATGAAGATTTACCTAAGTTCCATCACAAACAAAGGAAGCCTTATTGTTTAAGTACCGATGCTTACTTTGGAGAACATGATGAACGGGATATTCTCTCGTTACTGATGGGTCCTCCGATACGAAGTGATTTGTTAATAACTGAGACTATTGATATTCAAATGGATGAGAATAATCCTGAAAAGAGGATAAAGATTGGGAAATTTTTGAATCAGGATGAACGTGATCAGTTGGTTTCCCTTTTACTTGAATTTAAGGACATTTTTTCTTGGACATATTCAGATATGCCGAGTATAGAATCTAAGATTGTTACTCATAACATTGTTTTAAAACCAAAAATGAAACCTGTGAAGCAGAAAATTCAAAAGATGAATCCACGAATTGCCTTATTGGTTAAAATTGAAATTGAAAATTTATTAGATTCTAGATTTATCCATTCTATTGATTACTTAGATTGGATTTCAAACATTGTGCCTATTTCAAAAGGATAAAATAAGATAAGGACATGTACCAATTTTAGAGACTTAAAAAAGGCATCCTTAAAGGATGATTTCCCGTTACCTAACATTGATATGATTGTGGATTCAACAACAGGTCATGCCTTGTTATCTTTTATGGATGATTTTTCTGGATATAATCAAATCTTTATTCCTCCTTTAGATCAATTCAAGACTGCATTTATAACACCTTGGGGAACATTTTGTTTGGTCATGATGCCTTTTGGATTGAAAAATGCGGGAGCAACTTATCAAGGAGCTATGACTTTGATTTTTCATGATTACATTCATAAGATCCTTGAAGATTATGTGGATGATATTTTAGCAAAGTCTATACTGAGAGAAGATCATGTTACTATTTTACGACAAATATTTGAAAGGATTAGAAGTTACAACATGAGATTGAATCCTAAGAAATGTGTCTTTGGAGTTGATTCTGGTAAATTATTAGGATTTATAATCTCTAAGCGAGGCATAGAAGTAGATACTGAAAAGATTGAATCTATTGTTAATATGCCTCCTTCTAAGAATAGTTCTCAGTTATGAAGTTTACAAGGAAAAGTACAAGCTATTCATCGCTTTATTTCTAATCTAGTTGATCAAACCATTCCTTTTACTTCCTTTCTTAGAAAGGATACCACTTTCTCTTGGAATGATGAATGTAAACAAACTTTTGAGCAATTTAAGGAGTATCTTGCAAATCCTCCTATCTTACAATTGACTAAATTTGATAAACCATTCCATTTGTACACTTCAATGACTCCGAAGGTCATGAGTGCCTTGTTAGCTCAAAATGATAATGATGGTAAAGAAAGACGTGTGTATTACATTAGTCGGACTTTACTTGATTACAAAATAAGATACACAAATTTGGAAAGACAATGTCTAGCTTTAGTTTATGCATGTCAGAAACTTAGGCATTATCTTATAAATGTTGAAGTCAATGTGATTGTTAAGTTTGATGCTTTGAAACACCTTTTCTCACAAACTGATCTCTCTGGTTGTCTAGCAAAGTGTGTGATGTTACTTATAGAATTTGATCTTAATTTCATTTCTCAGAAGTCTATTAAGGGACAAGTTTTAACAAATTATTTAGCTAAAGCTCCTTGTCCTCATTTAGATACATATTCTACTTCAATGGAATTCATGGATGACAATATTCTAGCTATTCAATAGTATGATATTTGGGAAATATATTTTGATGGGTCTAAATGTAAAACAAGATCTAGAGTTGGTATTATCTTGATACCCCCTATGAAAAAATCCATCCCTTTAT
Organism: Chamaecyparis obtusa; assembly: GCA_027943335.1. Taxonomy (NCBI): domain Eukaryota; kingdom Viridiplantae; phylum Streptophyta; class Pinopsida; order Cupressales; family Cupressaceae; genus Chamaecyparis; species Chamaecyparis obtusa. Next base: position 1,340,279 of record BSBK01007872.1, read on the forward strand.
CATACAAGTAACCTTTCCTTCTACTAATAACATTGTGGAGTATGAAGTGCTTATAGCTAGTCTACAGGAAGCTTCATCCCTTAACATCAAACACTTGCAAATATATGGAGAATCACAACTGATTGTTGAAAAAATTAAAGTTGTTATCAGACTAAGAATGATAAAATGACACAATATAGAGATTTAGCTCTTGATGTGCTTTCACAATTCTCTTCTTATACGATTAAAACTTTACCTAGGAAAGATAACTGACATGCAGAAGTCATGGAGAGCGTAGCTTCTTTGGTTTGTCTGGAGAATAATGTTGAAAACTTTCAATTTACTATAAAAACTCTTAAAAGCCCTGTTATTTCTAAAAAGATTACTTCTGATTGTTTTAATTTGCATTCGGATGAATGGTATTCTCATATTTTTCATTTTTTGAAAGATGGCACTTTTCTTGAATCGACAATAAGGAACACGTGTAATCATATTAGGAAGCTTGCAACACATTACATCATTCTAGGAGATACACTTTACAAATGCTTGTATGAAGGTTTATTATTAAGATGTCTCAATAGACCTGAAATCCTGGTAGCTTTGGCAGAAGCTCATTCTGGTTCTTGTCGTGGGCATTTTGGTGGAAAATCTCTGGTTCATAAATTTCTTCGAATGGGATATATTTTCAAACAATGGAACAAGATTCTTTCATGTTTGTTAAGAAATGTCCTCAATGTCAACAACATAGTAATTTGATTCATGCTCATGCTCGTGAGATTGATAATCAAGTTTCTCCATGGCCTTTTAGTATTTGGGATTTTTACCTTATTGGAAAAATATCACCAGCTTCTTCTCAATGACATACTTACATCCTGAATGCTATGGATTACTTCACAAACTAGGTTGAAGTTGTCCCTCTTTGTTCAACAACTGCCGATCTTATTTGTGATTTCATCCTTAACAATATCATAACACGATTTGGTATACCTTCAATGATAATTTCAGATAACGGTACCTCTTTTAAAAACAAAGAAGTTGTGAAATTCTTGGAGAAATATCAAATTCAACATAGATTTTCAACTCCCTATTATCCTCAATCTAATGGGCAAGTTGAAGCATCAAATAAAATCATTGAACAAATTTTGAGAAAAATAGTTAGTAAGCATGTGAAAGATTAGCATAATCAATTGACTTATGCTTTATGGGCTTATAGGACTAGTGTCTATACTACCATGGGTACTTCTCCTTACAATCTTGTCTATGGTACTGATGCTATTATGCCTTTGGAATTAGAAATACCTTTTCTACATATTTCATTTCATGGGATAATTGACAAGGATACTTTTCGTGAACAACGCTTACAAGAGCTAGAAATGTTGGATGAACAATGAATACATGCATTAGAACATATAAAAGATTGTCATAAATCTCTTCAGAAGAAATATAATCATAAGGTAATTGAATGAACATTTTTGCTTGGTGATTTAGTCCTATATGATAATCAACAAAATGTGAATGCTTTACCGGGCGAAAAAGGAATGTTTAGCCCTAATTGGCTTGGACCTTTTGTTGTCATTGAAGACTTTGGTTCAAGTGCTTATAAACTTGTTGATATGGATGGTGTTTCTTTTAAGGAACCTATTAATATTATGCATCTCAAGCGTTATTATCCTTAATTTCATTCTTTCTTTCCTTGTGCATTTATGTATTCTTTATAAAGTTTGTTTTATAGGTTATGTAGTTCTAGCAAAATTATAATTTGAATATATTTATGCACCTTCTTTCTTTATGTTAAGTTTTATATTGATGAAAGCATAGTAATCAAACATAGAACTAATTAGTAGAGAAAGTTTTTTTTCATTCATCAAAATTTTTTCAAGTTCAAATACATATGTGGCCAATGGCCCTATTTATCACTACGTCTATCACTGTGCTCTGATGGACGATGGCTTCTAGATCTCTTTAACCTATGATAGGAAGATGTAGATTTGTGTGTCCATGTGTGGCTCCTCAATATGCTCATATCATGTGAACATCCTCGGGTACTTTGTAACTCAGCTATCAGCTTCTCCTCCCTTTCTCTGCACATCCTCAGCTCTCGTTGGACACATGCAAAGATATTAGCATGCCTGTTGGGATCTCTATAGCCAAGATAGGATTCTCGCTTGCTCAATGGTAGTTGGTAGGATATACATGTATACTTCAGGATCTCAGATACAAAGCTCCTCCACTCTGCTACACTAGCTGTAGAATGAAAATTACATTTATCAATTTCATGCTCTTTCAAATCAATATACACATTTTAATCAAATCTCATATTTTGATACCTAGGTCTCCCTCCTGGACGTCACTTAAATGTCTAGATGATGGGGGCATGGAGTGACTACTCTCTCCATGCTTGCTATGTCTAGGCCTTGGTAGTGGTGTCTTTGTGTGGTGGCATGGAGGCCATCATGATCTCAGTGGTGATGCGTGAAAAACATATACATCTGCACCAGTATCACTAGTTGTGGGCATCTCCTCTGCCCTCTCCTCTTCTCTCTCTTCTGCTCTCTCCTCCTCCATGGGATCTCCCTCAGAGATGTGCTCCTCCTCATCTTTGACATCCTCATCCTCTTCTATTGTACCACTATCCCAGTGTGTCCTCTCTGAAAGACCTAGATCACCTATAGGATAATCCTCAAGGAAGATGGGATAGGTCCCCTGTAGACTCCAGTACCTAATGTAATCTTGGCTCATGCCTGAATAGGTCACATATGATGGTACCTCTGTATCCTCTATCTCATCTACATCACTATCCTCTATGTCTACTATTGATGGTCGACGTATGGCACCAAGTCTCTGATAGTACCTCATTGGATGTCCATAGTGAGGTACTGCTCTAGGGACTCCCTGTAACAAACCAAACTATCTCATCACCCGATCATAATAGTATGGCATCACTATATGATTCTGATGACCCTCTAGCAACTTTTGCCACTATGAATATCTCATTTGGAATCATGTATCTGACCACTTTGTCATCTGGTAGTAGGGTCTCCATATCACATTGGTGCTTGGAATACAGTCTAGACGTACCCTCCAATAGAGGATATCTCCAAACTACCAGGCATCTCTCAAAGGATACACAAAGACTCTCAATGTACTTGCATCTACCATCACTGGAATGCCCTATGGACATGTACATGTAAAATGCTCAAACAACCAAATCTCCAAGAGTGTGCATATCGGAAGACTCTCTCTAGTATCTCACTAGCTAAAATAGCTCATGGTATAGCTGGGCTAACATGTTGCAACCCCATGAGAACACGGTCCTCTTGCTCTCCATCCTATGTACAAGATGGGTAAGAGGTGTAGAAAATATGGTACCCTTTGTGGTGGGTAACACAACCAAGGATACTATACACAGTATCACTCTCCATACCAAAGGTGGAGGGATTGATAGTATGGATGAAAAAAGGACATGATCTGATCAGGTTCACATCTGTGGAACCTATCCTATGCAATAATAGTTATCTACAAGGATCTCCTCACAAACTCATTGTGCTCTAGGTCTGATGATCTCACCTCAGACTGGCAACCACAAGATCCTATAGACATCCTCCAGTGTCACTGTAATCTCTCCTAAGGGAAGATGGAAGGAGCATGTATCCTCATCCCACCTCTCTATCAAAGCCCATAGCATGGGTCTGTGTAGTCTGATCTATGGTAGGACTAATACCTAGTATAGTCCCACATCTCTCAGTAACTACATCTCATCATCATCAAGCTTGGACAACCTCTCTCTGACAATGCCTAGCAACTCTCCAAAGGGATGCTTTCAGAGATGGAACAAGTCTTGGAAGCACAAAAAAGCATCATATCAGCAATCTACATCATCAAATCTGTAAATCCAACTTGACTAGGTCAAGTTCAATCTCAATTAGGTCAGGTTCGACCTTCTTGGGTGGGGGTCGACCTTGTTGGGTCAAGGACGACCTCATCCCAGAATAGGTGGAGACCTTCTAGTCAATGTAGACCTTCTTGGGTCAAGGTCAACCTAGTTGGGTTAGGTTCAGCCTTGCCTACAAAAATTAGGAATTTGGAAAGTACAGGAACAAACAACAACAAACTCACCTTAGGAAGTGACTGTTCGGTAGCCACGCTCTGTCTCAGAAGCTCCATTAGTGTCGCTTGAAGCTCTTCTCTCCTCGGCATCTTGCTTCCTCTTTTCAAATTTTCAAATGGTAGGAATGAGTAAGTATGTCTTCCTTTTCCTTATTTATAGTTAAAATTAGGGTTTCTTTTAGGTTTTACTCATGGTAAACTCGGATTTCCCTTCTTATGCATTTAGATAAGACATCTACTCTTTTAATCATAACTTGAGTTCGGTAACTCCATTTTTAGTACCATCAGTGGCGTTGGAATAATGATTCAGATACCTAACTCATTGAATTAGTTTAGGAAGGGTAGGAATCCTTATAATTGGTTTAGGAAATAACTTTTCAACAAGATGCAAATCCAGTGTATAGAGTTTTCCTTATCACCCTATTTCACCCTTTAGAAGTAGAAAACTGAAACAGGGGGGCATAAGGGGCTTTATGCACTTCTCAAATTATCATATAGTAAGCTCTAGGTGATTTATGGATTTTCATTAACCTTGTGTGTTGCAGGTTCTAATAGTTTTTTGCAGGATCTCTACATCAAGGACTTTGCTATATCCTTTTTATTTACTATGATGTTTTCTTACTTTAGCTTTCATATTCACATAGTGTCATATCTAAGCTAAAGTGGGGGATAAATGTATTGTCTTAAAATGGAAGCACTTCCATCTTGATAGGTTTAGTACCCTCTTTTAGTGCATTTATCATGATAGACTTGTATTAGGATGCATTCTGCACTTGATTCCTTCATTCTAGGTGAAATTAGGGTTAGGATCCTGAGGATTCTCATTAATTTTCCTCCTCTATGGCTCTATTTTATAGGTAGGACTTAGGACTAGGTCCTCCTAGCCTTCATCATATTCATCATAGGATTTTTTGCTTGTCCCTAGCACTCTGTCCTATTTTGACATCATTTTTAGGTCTTCGGGCATCCCTAGGACCTCCTATTTCTCATTTTGGCTAGATCTGGACCCCTGGGTCAAGGATGAGGTATAACCTAACCTAGGTCAGAGTCTAGGTTGTTCTTGACCTAGGTCAGAGATGAGGTCTTCCTTGACCTCCTTCAAGATTTGATTCCCCTTTTCAAATTTGGTCCCGGTGGGCCCCAAAATCAATGTCGAGCTTTCAGATTCGGTGCGGAAGGGTTTTAATTTTGAAATTAATTTAATTATTTTCCCTCCTTAGTTGGTTATTATGATTGGACCATAATTTGAGGTGATATTTTAATTATGGGTCGTCAAATTACTCTAGGAGCCTCACCTTGAAACCTCTGTATAAAGACTCTCATTTGCCTTCATTTTCACAACTATACAACAAGATCAAGCAAGATCAAGAAATTTCATGATCAAGTATCCATCAAGTGGAGACAAAAATTCATGAGAAGAAAGCAAGTGATGGTAAAGTGAAGATGAAATATTGTAAGAGGATGATATAGAAGATCAAGCCATTGTTGATATCAAGCATTTTTGTGAGCACACCATTGTGAACATCTATTTGGAGCAAGAGAGATCCTTTCTTCCTTGATTCACCATTATCAATATTCAAGCATTCAAAGATACAATCATGGGGTAGAAATTATGGATTATGAGTTTGGTAGGAGTAATTTAGCCTTAGGGGCTTGGTATGCTTTCTTATCTTATTCAAATCTATGCATTGCTTTCTTATACATATTCATACTAGGGTTTCAATCTAGAGGATTAGATCTTGGCATTACACATTCAATACACACACACATTCCATTACAACCAGCTATTTGTGGAGGTGGAGATCACCAAAATAGGGGTTTGACTAAGAAAAAACCCTATATAGCCACCCCAAAACACCATTTTCAGATATCTGCAGTTGATGTTTCAAGAATTGAATTACAGATCTGAGTACCCTTTTTGATGAACTTCTAAGATCTGCGAACAAAATTTCTATCAAAGAAATTTTGGGTCAAGGACGACCTTTAGTGGGGGGTAAGATTGTGCCCCGAGGTAAGGTTGTGCCCCACTATCAGGGTCAAAGTTGACCTGCTTCCAGAAAGATAAAAGTTTTTTGGGTTTACTCTATTGTGGTTTTCTAGTCCTGGATCTGGTTGCAAAATTTCCCAAGACTGTACATAGGCATCAGAAAATAGGTATTTGTAGATTAATTCCATTATGAGGTATGTATCTTATCTTATCTGATTTCAAGAATTTCTAGATTTACATTACTTATTCTATTCCAACTCAAGCATACAAATGAATAGTGAGGAATGTTAGATGCATTGTCAAAGCTCCATTTTTTACCCTATTCACCCACTGATGAACTTTCTGACAAAGTTAATCTTACTAAAGAAAGATTTCAACTCCTTCTAGCTATTCAGAGGAATCAACTTGAGAATAGCTTCAACTCTTTTGGGATTAGTTGAGATGCCTGTTTCAGATATGATATGCATGAGTCTACCTTGGGTCACCCCAAACACACACTTCTTAGGATTTAAAAAGATCCCATAATGTTGATACCTTTTCAATACCTTTCGTAGATCTTCAATGTGGTCCATGCGGTCACGGGAGAAAACTATGAGGTCATCCATATAGATAACAATACATTTGTTGACCAAGCCTCTGAAGGCTTTGTCTATAGCTCTTCGAAAAGTGGCTCATGTGTTGATTAAACCAAATGGTATATGATGATAAGAAAATGTCCCCCATTTTGTTGTGAAAGCTATTTTCAAGTGATCTTCTTTTTTACCATAACCTAGTTGTATCTAGAGTAGCCATCGAGGAACGACATCATCTGGGAACCATTGACCAGTTACAACACTTCATCGAGGGATGACATCAGGTAGTTTTCCTTTTGGGAAGATCTATTCAAATTTTTAAAATCTACGCAGAGCTGAACCTCTCCATTTTTCTTTCTCACTATGACAAGGTTTTCTACCCAAGTTGAGTGTCAGATAGGGAAAATAATTTTGGCATCGAGAAACTTTTGTACCTCCTTTTGGATCATGGGTTCGATCATAGGGTTCACCAGCCTCTATCTTTAGTGAAAAGGTTTAGCATCTAGATTCAAAGGTATGTTATGCATGATAACACTGGGATCATAGGTATTCAAGTCTTCATAACTCTAGGCTATGACATCTTTGTACTCTGTGAGCAGTCCTACCATCTGTGGACTTCCCTAGGTTCAAGCTGTGTACCCAAGTTGTAGAGTTCACAATCATTAGCTCCTACCATTGGTGTTTTTTCCTTTTCCTGAGCATGTTCATCTTTAACAAAAATCCTTTGCAGGGCTACCATTCCTTTCAGAATGGAGTTAGTCTCCAAATTCAAGATCCCTAAATCATATGATTCTTCCATATCATCTTCTTCTTTATTGATGCTTTGTTTGTCAAAGATTCCAACATTCATGATGAATTCTAGTATTTGTTGGTCATCTTGGAATACCTGGAAGTTCTTGATATTATCTGGGATAGCTAGCATGACCACCAGCTCAACAAATAATTTCTTCAATTTAGATTTTTCTAGTTGTTGTAAACAGCTTGCCGACACTGCCAAAGCATCAACAATAGTATTCCTACTTCTTGGGACACTTTGGATATTAAAAGCTTCAAAATATTTGATTAGGTCCCAAACGCAATTGTGATAAGAAGCCAATCGCTTGTCAGTGCATGAATACTAGCTCCGGATCTTCCAAACTATCAACTGTGAGTCACCTTCTACAACTAAAGCTTTCACCTTCTTCTCATGTGCCATGAGGAGACCCCAAACTAGAGCCTCATAGTCGATGATGTTGTTGGTGTAGTAAAATTGTAGCTGATAAGAAGTGTAGTATGAACCTTCACAGGGATCAACCAATTTGATCATAGCCCCTGCTCCTTGTTTACACTTGCAGCTATCAAACTGAAGTTTCTAGACATGGTGATTCTTATGGGAAGATGATTTGTCTTGGACTTCTGAAGTCACCTTGGGTAGATGTGCATCAATCTGGGATTCAACGGGGGTTTCTAGTGGTGATAGGCTCTCTATACTTGGGACCTTCAAGTTCTCTTCATCTAAGTGTTCTCTTTTGGAAAGGGGAACCCATTTCATCCTTTGTTTTTCTTTCGCATCGTTGCAGACTTCATGGCATGGGGGCAGGCAGCTATCATCAGAAGAGCTCCATTCCTCTTGTATAGCACCTTCAATTGTGGGAACCTAAGGTTGCGCATAGAGAAGAGGTTTTTCCTCACCTAAATGTGTCAGTGTATCCTTTGTAAGCTTAGGCACTTAAGACATTTGGCTCATTACTTGGACCACCACGTCTTGGCAATGCTGGCATGTCAACTCTAAGTGATTTGTCTATTGGAGGCAATAATACCTCACTAGCATCAGTATGTTTGGGTCAGTTTCTTAGCCAAGATGTCTCATATTTTTCATCATACCACTTATGAATTCTATGAGAATCTCCTTAGGAATTTTAGTACTCACCAACCCTTGCACAGGGCTATCGTTTGAGTTCTCTTCTTCTTTGAGATGGAATATGAAGGCATTATTGAACCGATACACCCCAAGGTCAGCTTGTGAGAACAAGACTTCATTTGGGGCATTGTACTTAGTTATCATACATTTGAGTTTGGGCTCCACATCAATCTTGATTTGGTTATTGAGTCCCTTCCATGGTAGCCAAATTTGAGTGAAGTCTGTGGAGAACCAACCTCTCAACGATGGAGTCCACTCTCTATTGAGTAACATGCCATATGTTTCTGGGATGTCCATCACATGTATGTCAATGCAGTCTCAGACTCTTGGGTCAGTGGTTAATTTTATGCACGTATCCTTCAAGACCCCTACGACTTTGACCTTTGTTTTGTCAAGTTGAATCACAACCCTATTGGTTGGTTAAGGACTCATCCCTAGCCTGTGGCATATGGATAATGACATGACATTACAGGAAGCTCTAGAGTCAATCAAATAGTTATGCAAGTTCTTTCCAAATATCTTGAGGCTAAGTAAGAATAGGGGTTCTTCTACCCTATCTTTGAATATAGTTGGCATTGCCTCGGCCGCATTTACATTAGATGCATTTCTAGTGTTATTGTTGGACAAGGCTGATTTGGAATGATCTAGTGATCTCAGGAGGGCCTCTCTCCACAAAGGACAACTTTGTAACATTTCGTATATTGAAATATTAGTTCTAAATTTCTTTAGTTCCTCCATTGTGTTGTACTTTTCATTGGCCCAGATTGAATTCTTTAGCAGAGTGGGTTGATGTTGTATTGTTGGAGCAACATTGGCACTGGGTCCTCAAGGAGGTGTAGGATTATTGCTAGCCTATGGATTAGGTGGAGTGGGTTGCATTCTTGGGGGAATACCATCAGTCAGAGGTTCTTTTCTACTCCTCAAATTATAAGTGTTTTTGTTGTTATCCTGAAAAGCATGGATCTCAGAGTACTCCGGTTGACTTTCTTGATTAAAATGAAAGATGAATTCTTCTTCAGTTGTGTTATCAGTAGAACCTCCATCTGTACTTGGGTCGTATGAATCAAAGACCATGGCACTGAAGGTGGTTGAGATTTATCAAGATCTTGGATCTGTTGGTTGTCAAACTCCCCCCTATACTCATTATCTAATTGGTGCATGTTGGGAGCTTGATTGCAATTAACCTCAAATGAGTTGAAGACATTGGCATTGTCAGAGGGTATGCTACTATTATTTGGACGTGTGTTCCATGTTTTGTTCATTCGTTGTTGACTGAACTGCTTACCTTGAGAAGCATTCCCATAACCTCTGCCATTATTGCTATATTATTGTTGTAATTTCCATAATTATGATTTTGATTTTGGGAGTAGGTGTTTGGGGCAGCAGTCAGGTGTTGGTAGTTCCCCTAGTTCTGAGGTGGATTAGGCTTCATTCTGGTGATCTCTCCTGTCAACTGGGACAATGTATTTTCATAGTATCTAACTCATTCACTAAAGCATGGTCTGGCTCCTTTAGGAAATCACCCTTTTGTTCACACAAGGCTTCCTTATGTTCATGATACCCTAGATATGTGATGGCGAGTGGTGCGGCAACAGTGTATGGAGCTGGCACCAAATTGAGCCTTTGGGGTGTGCTGCAATGGGAGCTGATTATGTGCTATGAATGGATGATTCATGGCAGCATTTCCCAATGTTGGTGAGACATTATAGTTTCCACCTACTTGTGGATCCATTTGTTGGGTAAATGTGACAGCTTCATCACATACTTTCTCTAGAGTGTCTATGTTGCCTTGGGGAAGCCTCTTCAAGAATATAGAAGTTAAGGGATCTAAGGCACACAAGTACACCTATATAGCAGCCCCAACTGGTATAGTATAAGGAGCTTCTATATTTTGGTACATCTTATGAAAATGGTGATTAAACATGGCAATTGGTTCATTGAGGTTTTTCCTCACCGAGATGAACTAATGGTGAAGATTAGCTGGATCCACATATAGCTTGAATTGATTAAGAAACCTTGTTTCAAATCCCCCCCATGTGGAGATGGACCCTGGTGGAAAATTAAGATACCAATTACATGAAAATTCCCCCAATGTGTAGGGGAAAAGGTGGTATATGATGTCTTGATGAGAAATATCTTTACGATTGCATAATTCTTTGAATGCACGAACATGTTCTTCCGCTATCCTGGATTCTTGGGCAGCTCATGGAGCTGTCCTTGTATCTCCAATGGAGAGCTCTGAGATTTTTTGAAAAAATGCATTGGACCTGGTGGTAAAGTAGCAGTAGGCGGGGCAGCTGTGTATGGAAACAAAGGAAGATTGGGGTGATACAAAGTATCCTATCTGAGCTTTGTTCTATTGCTGTGAAGTTTGCAAACTTCTTTGAGTTCTAGGAATTCCCCCTTGTTTGGTGAAGATCTGAGGACTCGTTCAACCCTTTCAGGAGAGAATAATCCAATATTTCAGGGTCTTCCTTTTGATGGCCCTCATTCTAGCATCACTTCTATTGAGCATCATTTTTACATGAGATAATGGCTAGGAATTCACACAAGAAAATTCCCCTCTTGGAAGAATGATGTGAATCAATCTCAAGTTTCCTTCTGGGTTGGGTCTCAACCACTTGGATAGCTCAACTGAAGACAAATGTGAATTTGTTAACAAGGGGGCCTTTGCTGGTTCATATCTCAAAGAAGGCTGCAAAACAAACTTCAAAATACCATAATGTTTCTCTTTTTGGATTTTCAGATTTTAGAATGAAAGCAATGTTAATCTAATTAATCTACCGTGATAAATTTGCAAAATAAAGTAAGGAGTAGGGTAACAAGAATTTGAAGGAAATTACTAAAATGAAACTAATGGACTTAAACCAACATCACACTACTTTGTGAATTAAAAGACCGAGAAGATGAGGAAACCCACAAAACAGAGATCATAATAAATCACAATCTTTAGCTAAGCAGATGCAATCATCGATGGAAATGAATGAAGACATATGATATGCCAAAACTCATCAAATCATGAAGCCACCACAAATGTGTGCACATGCGAGATGAGTTTATCTTTTAAAGCACCAAAAGGAAAATCTTCTCGATAATTTGTCACAAGAAAGCCATATAACACCAAAAAACACCAAACTAAGAATCATAGATTTAAAACCACCACAATCAATTGGCTCTTTGAAATAAATAAATGAGCAATTCACACATTCATAAATCTTGCAAAGATAGTAGAAAGATCACACTATGATTGAAGCACCAACTATATGTATTGCATTAATGATGAAATCCGACCCTAATTACATTGAGTTATTACAATTTATAGAGTTGTGCTCTTATTTGTGCAGCTAGGGTTTTGACTGCATCGAAAACTTGGAAATAAATTAAAACTACAGATTGCATGAAAGAAACTACCTCTAAAAACAAGCTAAACTACTCTAGCATGGAATCAAGCTTCGTGCATTATAAAAACTAGAGAAAATCCTACATCAAATGGCTCAAAATGCAGCTGGAACTCATGCAAGCTCTTGATGAAACTCCACGATCCTGCCCTTAATCCTTTGTTATAGTTTCCCCACGTGTATCCAATTGAAAGGGGCCCCAAAATCATGCAAAAAGGATCCCATAAAAGAGATCCAGTTGATTGAAAAATCAAGTCTGAGATGACTGAAGTTGAATGGCGGACGTGCCCCAAAAATCATAGATCTCGATAGTTGCCCTGAAAAAATACAACTCCAAAATTGACTAAGTATCAAATGCTCTTTTTTTAAAATTTTGGACTTCAGAATTTTGGAGGTTGAAAGTTCTTCTAGGGCCAAAAGGCCAAAAAATAGGGTCTTAAAAAATGGCTAAGTACAAAAAATTTCTTTTCTCTCTGCACAAAATTTGACTAAGTCTGGACTGGACGCTTACTAATTTGGGAGTATCTCTAGATGAGCCTTGCAGAATCTATCCACAATCTCTAGAACCTCTTAGAAGTCATCCATTTTGACCCCTTCAAGAAGTTCTTGTTGTCTCTTCTAGAAGGCGACCAACTTTTCTGCAAAACCATGTATCTCCTCTTCTCGAGATAACATTTTCTAAATATCCTCCCTTTGATAAAACATTTGTTGGAGGTCTTCTTTTGTTCGTACTCCTCTGTAAATACCCAAGTACTTATTGATGATGACATTTACAGAGTGCATAGTTTTCTCATCATCCTCATCATAAAAATCTAAGTCCAATCCATCAAAGAACTTATGCATTTCCTCTACAAAAAGAAGATTTTTGTCCCTCCTTTTATCCATCCTTTTTAGCACCTTGTCAAAAATTGTCAGAGCTCTTGTTATATTCTGGATCCACTTTTCAAATTTATCCAGCTTTGACCCTTCATACACCTTCACCAAAACTTGGAAGCATTACTTTCGTATTGTTAAAAGGTCATCCAGTGCCTTTTGCCACCTCATAATCTTTTCCTCCATACCATCTTCTTCACTCATGATCTCTACCAAGGATGTGATCCCTTGAAGATTTCTTTGAAACGGCCTCAAAATCTTCTTGAGAGCTACCTAGGAAAACTCCTCAAAATTGGCCTTCCAATCCATACAAGCATGTACAAAAGAATGTGGAATTTATGTATTTACTTCACCCCTCTTCTCCAAAATGGCTTGTAATGAGGCCTCAGAGTTTATCCGTAGTCCCAATTACAAACTGTATCACTTAAAACAAATTAAGCTTAATTCTGCAGCTCGGTAAAATAAGAATACTACAACTGTCTGAGTATTTACCGATTACCAGTTAATTGCTCATAGTGATTGCCAACCAAATCAAATATGCAACATGTAAAGTATGATAACCAAACAATCACCACATAAATACATAACACAAAGATTAAATGTGGAGACCTTGTAAAGGGAAAAACCACCTAGGACCGGTAACCCAAAATATTTTCACTCTTCTGAAGTGAGCTCAGTGAAGAGCCAACCCTATTAAAGGTTACAAAACACACTATAAGGTGTGACCTTGTTAGAGGATTTAACACTAACAATTATTACCCAACCAGCATTCACTAAGGGGTTGATAGGATAACAATGTACATTCTATGAATGACATAATAAGACTTTCAAGTCCACTCGGTTAAGAGATTTTTCTATTGCAATGGTTAAACTAAAACAATAGGTGATCTGATTACAATACAACTTGATTTTGTAGATGTTCAGATCTATTCTAAGTCCATACAAATTCTCTAATCAATATTTCTATTCAGTTCATCAATATTCAATAACTTACTGTCACTCGGTAAAGCTCTCTGACGCTTGGTATTGTTCTGCAGTTCGGTTCTTCTTCAACCATTCTAATCAGGCATGCATGAAGCTATGTTCATGCAATATCTCTATAGTTTGCTTCTTCTGGCATGAGTTTCACAATGAAACCCTAGTCTCTTAAATAGACAAGTTAACCATTTTCTTTTCATCCATCATATTTTGCCGCTTAATCTCCTTCATTGATTTTACTACTTAAACCTTCCTTGGCAGATGTGTCAATGAATCATTTCAATTCCATCTTTTAGATCTTCTTAGAATTTTGTTAGTCGTTGATCTCATAACAAACTTTATCTTTCCACCTCATAATCATACACTTTACAGCTCATCAATTTCTGTCGGCTAAACTAATCATTTAGTTCTTTTGTCCATACTCGGTTGACAAAGAAATGTGTCGGTGAACACAAGCTCGGTTGATACTATCACTCAATATACACTACATTGGCTCGGTGTATACTAGAATGCTTCATTAACTAACCACACTGCTTTGTAACATTTTTCTTCTATCTTCATAACAGATTACTATAACGTAATCAAGTCAACAATATGAAGTCATAGACTCATCAATAAGTTACCAAGAGTATTCCTTATCCTTATCTATCATATCCATCTTCCTCCATGTAGATATCTTAGTTCTTCAGCTTTTCTCCTCTTTTATAGATGTATAGATATTTACAACTACCATGATAAGTACTGTCAAAACTAGTTGACATCAATGACAACATAATGACTAATTCAATTATCTTACATAACAATTTAGTGCTCGGTAATCTTTGATCACTTGTAGTTCATCAATTAGGGTCTTAATCAATTGTAGTTCATCAATCTCTCCCTTTGGCATTGATGACAACTCAACCAATATGAAATATACCATACACATACCAAACATGTATTCTACAACTATGTAAGAAAATGATATAGCTAGGTAAGCTCTCCTTAGCTTGATATCAAATATGTTTAATCACTACGTTACATGACAACATTGCAAGTGCAGACTTTCCTCTACAGATATGATCTTTCCAGTTCTCAGATTCCTTCTATTCTCATAAATAAATATTCAAAACTCTCCCTGACTTTCTTCAGATTGTCTCTCCCTTAGATAGATGTTCCAATGATCTCTCACTTTTTCATATTTTTTATCTCTCCCTTTGACAACAATGCCAAAGAAACACATAAACATACAGCTATGTATTAGCCATGTGACTCTCTATTGTCTGGAGCATACAATGTATCTTGGTATACTAATATGCAGATAGTTGTTCCTGAAATCTTTCACAACCTTAGATAGAATAAAAAGTGTGAACTATGCTACATCAGCATGAATGATCTTCTAATAAGATTAGGCTGATGCAATCTCCAGATCACATTAGTGACTGGTAGACAAGGGACAAACCCCAAGTCTAGTCCTCAAGTATTCAAAAGTTTCCTTTTGTAGAGGCTTGGTAAATATGTCAGTAAGTTTCTCTTTTGATGTAACATATTCCAGTTTAACTTGCTTCTCATGTACTTTTTCTCTTAAGTAGTGATACTTAATAGAAATGTTCTTGGTCTTTGAGTGCATTATAGGATTCTTAGAGATGTTTATTGCACTAGTGTTGTCACAATATATAATCACCAGCTCACTGATTACCTCATTCATTCCTTCCAACACTTGCTTGATCTAAGCAATGTTCAAACAGTTTGTAGCAACAACATATTATGCTTTAGCAGTAGATTGAGAAATACAAGGTTATTTCTTACTTGTCAAAGTAACAAGTCTTTCACCAAAGAAAAATGCTCCTCTGCTGGTACTCTTTCTGTCATCTTTATTTCTAGCCCAATCTGCATTGGTGTAGACTCTTGGTTCAAACTTCCCTTCCTTAGGATACCATAATCCATAGTCCTCTATTTTCTTCAGGTATCTTAAGATTCTTTTTGTTGCAACCATGTGTGACTCCTTAGGATTTGCAAAAAATCTAGCAACAATTCCCACAACATGTGCAATATCTAGTGTACTATGCACTACATACATCAACTTACCAATCATAGATCGGTACAATATCTGGTTTACCTCTATAGTTTCATAATCTTTAGTCAGTTTATAGCCTATGACCATCAGTGTTCCAACTATTTTAGCATCATCCATGCCAAATTTTTTCATTCCTTCCTTTATATACTTTGATTGTGTGATGAATATTCCATCATTCTGCTGAATAACCTGCAACCCTAGAAATAACTTAATCTCTCCAAACATAGACATTTCAAATTATTTTTGCATGTCATCAGCAAATGATTTACAGATATGATCTTTTCCTCCAAAAATAATATCATCCACAAATATTTCAGCAATCAAAATAGTGTCATCAGACTCCCCTTTCATATATAAATTATTGTTTTCACTTGTTCTAACAAAACCAATACTTAACAAATAAGTATGCAGCCTTTCATACTAAGATCTAGGTGCTTTATTTAAACCATATAAAGCTTTATGTAGTCTACATACCATGTCTTTCTTGTCTAGATCAACAAACCCTTCTGGTTGTTCTATGTAGACCTCCTCTTCTAGTATCCCATTTAGAAAAGCAGACTTAACATCCATTTGATAGACTTTAAACTTCTTGTGTGCTGCATATGCAAGTAACATTTAGACTCCCTCTAGTCTAGCAACAGGTGAAAAAGCTTCACCATAATCTATGCCTTCCTCCTGTGCGTATCCCTTGCATACAAGTCTAGCTTTGTTCCTTGTTACCTCTCCATTCTCATTTAGCTTATTCCTAAAAATCCATTTAGTACCGATAACATTCTTATCCTTAGGTCTAGGTACTAAGGTCCATGTCTTGTTTTTCTCTATCTATTCTATCTCTTCATTCATTGCATTCACCCATTCATCATTCTCCAATGCAACCTTAACATTTTTTGGTTCAAACTCACAAACTAAGCATGTACCTTGTCTTAACTTACTTCTTGTCATCAGCTAGCTTTCTTGTCGCTAGTGATTTGGTTCTCGGGATGATGTCTTCTGAAAAATCTATCTATTACGTGATCTCTTCTTTTTTGTTCATTCTGTTCAGGTTCATTTTCTTTCTCGATAGCTCCTTCCTGATCATCAGTTTCTCTTTGTTGATCCTCGGTGTTGTTTTCTTGATGCCTGGTTGACACAGTCTGTGGCTTTGGTATGGCTTCGGTAGGTAATCTAGTTGTTCAATGTAAGTGAATCTACCATAGTCTTCTGGCTCCCTTGTGCTTTCTTCACCATTTTTATCATCAAATTCATCAACTCTGACATTGCAAATTTCAATCATTTTATTAGTAACTTTATTCAGACACTTGTAAGCTTTACTTTTAGTGGAATATCCAAGAAATATCCCTTCATCCCCTTTAGAGTCAAACTTTCCATTTCTCTCATCTTTTAGAATAAAACATTTGCTACCAAAAATTCTGAAGTAACTTACATTTGGTTTGTGACCAAACCATAACTTGTAGGGTGTTTTGTGTGTGTCCTTCTTCAATTGTACTCATTTTAGAACATATACAGTTGTGCTAACTAATTCTCTCTAGTATGTCTAAGCAACATTCTTTTGTAACATCAATGTCCTTGCACAATCAACAATTGATCTATTCCTCCTTTCAGTAATCCCATTCTGCTGAGGTGTTCTCTATGCGGAAACCTATCTTTTTATACCATGCTCATTACAATAGTTAGTAAATTCATCAGAAATAAATTCACCACCTCTATAAGATCTCAAGCATTTTAGTTCTTTCCTAGTTTCTTTCTCTACTTTTTCTTTGTACCATTTAAACATCTTAAATGCCTCATATTTCTCTTTTAAAAACATCACAGTCATCAATCTAGTGTAATCATCAACAAACAGAATGAAATATCTATCTCCATAGTAACTATGTGTTCTCATGGGACTACATAGGTTGATGTGAACTAGTTCCAAAATTCTCTTTGTTGAATAATCTTTACTCTTAAAACAAGATTTTGTCATTTTACCCTTTTGATATTCATGACACATAACATGATCTGACTTTTCTAGGCTAGGTAGACCTCTAACCTTTTTCTTTCTACTAATTTTAATCATGTTATCAAAGTTTACATGACATGACCTTTTATGCCACAACCATGAATCCTCATTTTTCATCATTAAACAAGAAGACTTATCATTATCAAGATAAAACAACTTACCTTTTGTTTGTGCTCCTGTTCCAATAGGTTTTCCTTCATCATCAAATATCTTTACCTTCTTTCTCTCAAAAGCTACTCAGTGACCTGAGTTGTTAAGTTGTGCCACACTTAGCAAATTATAATTTAGTCCTTCTACCCAATAAGCATTATCACATTTGATTTTATCATTTATCAGTAAAGATCCCTTTCCTCTAACCATACATGGTGTATCATCACCCATTTTTATAGATCCTCCATTATATTGCTCAAGATGATCAAATTTTTCTTCATCACCAGTCATGTGATGGGTACATCCACTATCAATGATCCATGTATCATTTTTATTAACTTTAGAAATGAGTGTTGTCTCTACAAACCTTTCTTCTTCCTCAGAATCATCCTTCATCGCAATAAAATCTACTTCAACATCATCATCTGTGTCGGTCTCGATATCATTCTCTTCAGCAATGTAACATACCTTTTTGCCTTTATCATTGTTGTCTCGGTTATCTGTACTGTAGAGTCGGTAACTTATGTTTTTTCTCCTCCCATAGCTTCCTTCACTAGATTGATCCTTGTTTCTATCATCTTCTTTCCTATTTTGGCATCTAGCAGCAATATGACCAACTTCTTTGCAGTTAAAACATGCTAAACGTAATTTACCCCTATATCTACCTTTACCTTTAGGTAACCTCCGAGCCATAAGAGCTTCAAGATCATCAAGCTCATCATCAGTGTTACTTTCATTATCATCATTATTACTTCTACTACTAGACTTACTGATCTTCATAGAAGTCATGAAAGCAGACTCAACAGATGGTACAACATTATTATCATAGTTGTTCAGTTCAAAAGTTGTTAGCTTACCATTCAGATTATCAAGAGTGAGAGTACTGTTAGGTGCTGACCTCATTTCATGTATTGTAGATATTATGATTGCATAAACATGCAATAAAGTCCTTATAATTTTTCTTACCACTGTATCTTCATCAATGACACCACGAGATCCTATGATAGCATTAACTACATCCTTTATTCAATTTGTATATTGCACTATGTTTTCTCCTTCTTTCATTTTCATATCATCGAATCTTCCTCATAAACTTTCAGCTTTGGCTCTCTTGACATTTGCATCACCGCTATAAACTTGAGTAAGTTTATCCCACATTTCCTTTGAAGTAAAGCAATCCTTGACATCTTCAAACTCAACATCTGATAGAGCAGCAACAATCTCCATCATAGTAACATTATGCTCATGTCTATCTCTTAATTGATCAAGAGTCAAAGGTCTAGTAGGCGGTGCTAAGTAGCCATTATCCAATAGAGTGATGGCAGAATTTCCAATCCCAGATATATGAAGTCTCATTCAGCTTTGCCATTTTGTAAAGTTATCCTTATTCAGCTTTAGCACTTCCCTCTTATACATTTTGTGATATTTCTTCTAAATTCCTTAAAACTTTGTTCCAAGCAACTAATACACTCTCATACCAATTGTTAGAATAACTGAGAGGGGGGGTGAATCAGTTATCCACAATCCCAATTACAAAATGTATCACTTAAAACAACTTCAGCTTAATTCTGCAGCTCGGTAAAACAAGAATACTACACTATCTGAGTATTTACTGATTACTAGTTAATTACTCATAGTGATTACCAACCAAATCAAATATGCAACATGTAAAGTATGATAACCAAACAATCACCACATGAAAACATAACAAAAATATTTAACATGGAAACCCTATAAGGAAAAAACTACCTGGGACTGGTAACCCAAAATATTTTCACTCTTTTGAAGTGAGCTCGGTGAAGAGCCAACCTTGTTAAAGGTTACAAAACACACTGTAAGGTGTGACCTTGTTAGAGGATTTAACACTAATAGTTATCATCTAACCAACATTCACTATGGGGTTGACAGGATAACAATGTACATTCTATGAATGACATAATAAGACTTTCAAGTCCACTCGATTAAGAGATTTTTCTGTTACAATGGTTAAACTAAAATCGTAGGTGATCTGATTAAAATACAACTTAATTTTGTAGATGTTTAGATCTATTCTAAGTCCATAGAAATCCTCTGATCAATATTTTCATTCAGTTCATCAACATTCAATAACTTACTATCACTCGATAAATCTCTCTAATGCTCGGTACTGTTCTGTAGTTCGGTTCTTCTTCAACCAATCTAATCAGGCATGCATGAAGCTATGTTCACGTGACATCTCTGCAATCTCCTTCTTCTGGCATGAGTTTCACAATGAAACCCTAGTCTCTTAAATAGACAAGTTAACCATTTTCTTTTCATCCATCAAATTTTTTCGCTTAATCTCCTTCGTTGATTTTGCTGCTTAAACCTTCCTCAGCAGACGTGTCAATGACTCATTTCAATTTCATCCTTTAGATCTTCTTTGAATTTTTTTAGTTGTTGATCTCATAACAAACTTTATCTTTCATCCTCGTAATCATACACTTTACAGCTCATCAATTTTTGTCGGCTAAACTAATCATTTAGTTCTTTTGTCCATACTCGATTGACAAAGAAATGTGTCAGTGAACACAAGCTTGGTTGATACTGTCACTCGGTATACACTACACTGGCTTGATGTATACTGGAATGCTTCATTAACTGACCACACTACTTTGTAACATTTTTCTTCTATCTTCATAACAGATTATTGTAACATAATCAAGTCAACAATATGAAGTCATAGACTCATCAATAAGTTACCAAGAGTATTCCTTATCCTTATCTGTCATATCCATCTTCCTCCATGTAGATATCTCAGTTCTTCATCTTTTCTCCTCTTTTACAGATGTATAGATATTTGCAACTAACATGATAAGTACTATCAAAACTAGTTGACATCAATGACAACATAATGACTGATTCAATTATCTTACATAACAATTCAGTGCTCGGTGATCTCTTATCACTTGTAGTTCATCAATCACATTCTCAATTAGTTGTAGTTCATTAGTGCAGCCTCTTTGAATTGTGGCTTCAACACCTTCTCTCCTTTCTTCTTCTTCTCCTTAGAGAGCTGAGTTCATTGTTGTTTCATTGGTACAGGGTTCATAGGAAATAGATCGGTGACCCAACCCTTAGTCACTTTGGTGACGTGTCTGGTTTTGAAGTTGATATCATCATTTTCATCTTTATCAACCTCTGCATTTAGAATGGCCCTGGTATATACTTGTACACACTAAATAGTGCACTTCTCTAAGTCATTACTTCCAAGGGAATCCATGAATGGAAAACTTTGAGAAAGTGACCTAGAGCTCCCTAGGCATGGAGTCACAAGGATGTTGATGGTGCTCTCAGCTAAAGCTATTGAAGCATGCAACCTTGCTAGTAAACCACACAATGGGAGATTCAAAGAGACAAGGGCAAGAATGCCAATATCTTCAAGAATCAACAATGGAAATGCAATGCAATGCAACTATGCTAAGAATGAAGATGCAAGCTAAGCTATGAAAGGAAAGTATTACAAACCCTTGCTAATTAAGCTATGTGAACTAATCTAGAGCATAAAGGAAACTAAGATAGATGTCATGAAAGCTATGATGCAAGAATGAAACTATAATGTAATAATGATCTCCAAAAGCTCCAAAGTCTCCAAAAAATCCTGCAGCATAAGATTAGCATAAAAAGTTGGGATCCTAGAATGAAAAAAGAGCTCTCCTTTTAAAGGAATTGAAAAGGAATGGACCATGGAGATTAAGAGGCAAAAGATTTAATCAAGGGTGGAGCTTGAAAGAGGACCAATCCATGTGCACAAATATCCTCCAATAAGAAAATAAGAGTTGACTTTTGTGTCCATATGAGATAAAAAAACTTTTTTCTTCTTTTTATAAAATAAGAATAATGCTTTATTTGTGCAACTTAGGATAAGAGGAAAAGTGGGGGATTTTTATTTAATAAAAAGGGAGGAAATTTTTTTTAAATAATAAATAAAGACTTAGGATAAAATGGTTAGCCCATGGAAGATAATCAAATAAATGATAAAATAGGATTTGATCAAGGAAATTGATATTTGAAAAATGCTAATTTTTGAAAATATTGATTCAGGGGTTTGATAAATTGCTAAATGGGGGCCCAAAGTCTAGGCGACCATTTTAGGGTGCATACATTTGCCCCTCTTTGACTAATGTGAGATTGATTTGGGATCACATGTGGTGAAAGAATGGAATTGAAATGTGAGATCGATTTAGGATCACAAAACAACCCAGACGTGTGTTTAACGGATGGGAACACATCAAGACAAAGATAAGCGTAAGCTGACAAAGATAAGTTGAAAGACAAGACCAACACACTTGTGAATAGGAAATTGTCAAGTCTCAAATAAGAGATAAGAATCTCAAGGTTCAATTGATAAGTTGAAAAAAAGATTGAAGCTAATAGGTACTGCCCCCTCAGAATAGGAATCAAAATTAGGTAGAGGAGAAATAACAAATTGATAAACTCGATCAAGTCACTAGAAATCATAATCGAAGATGAAAGGTGATAGGATAACCATAAAGTAGTGAATATATGCCCCAGTTTGACTAGGTTTGACTAAGAAAGATATAGGATAAAAATGAAGCCAAACCTCAGAGAGATGAAGCAAATGAAAATTAATGGAAGACTAGAAGTTTGAAAAGAGATGGGGATGAAGAAATGAAGATGCCCCAACAAAGATTGAAGGATCAGGCCTCAAATGGTTAGCCAACTACGTAGAAGAGGGTGAAAGTTTGAAATGAGATTTTGACTATCAAGATGAACTCGGATTTCAATTTCGATCCTAAAAATGGGTCCAGGATGTCAAAATTAACTAGGGGTGTAATTTTCATGAAATTCTGAGGTGTTTTGAAAATTGGTCAAAAAGTCAAAATGCTATAGACAAGAAGTAAAAGACATGATCGAGAAGAAGAAAAAGATGAGCACAGTTGACTGATAAGTCCAAGAAAGATGAAAGGAGAGCTCTCTCCATATGCAAGATGCAAAACTAAACTAACATGAACCTATAAATGCAAGCTAATATGAAAAGTGGTTTACTTGCAAGGTCACAAAGCTTTTAGGCTCTAATATTCATCATCGAGCATTATTGGTAGTGTCGTAAGATCATACAATGCACACTAGTATGACTATGTGAATCTGAATATGATCTATATTAGATAGATATGTGGAAATCCCACCTAGGCACCAAAGACATATAAGTCAACATGACTAGTGCAGTGAGATTTCTTAAGTTTAATATGGCAAGATTATACTTGCATCGAGACACAAGGAAATTCAAGATGGCTACAAGTATGCACTTGTGAAAATAGTCAAGGATAATACCTTGTAGACCCCAATGTCAAGTGGAACAAGCATAAATGGTAATGACAGTTAGGACTAACAAAATATACCCACAAGCAGGAAACAAATAAAACATGTCCTCGTGCCCCTAGTCTTCTAGCTCAGCATCATTGAAAACTATTAGGGAGAGAACACTCATCAAAGAAATCATCATAGATAGAACACAAAGAATAAAGTCAAACAAGTCTCAGTGAGTTGAGTGTTTAAGTGTGTGTGTGTAGGTCGTAGAGTCAAATTTTGAGTATCACATATGCTGGTGAGAAAATATCATATCATGATAGACTGCGGGTAAGATATCTGATAAGTGTTGAGAAACACTTGATGCTAGGGTAGTATTGAAAAACATCATTTCCAAGGTGTCCTAAAGACCAATGCATCCTAGAGACCAAAGCTAACACAGTTATCCTCCCTAGACAAAGACAAAGACAAATTCTAAACCAAGGCAACAAGGTCAAGGCATGATGGAGAAAGGCTAAGTGTCGAGGACGCATGCTAAGAAACAAGGGTGCAAAGGCCTCAAGTAGCGCCTGTTTCCAGGTTTTCACCAAGGCACTTTTTCTATTTTTTTGAATTTTTTGCATTTTTTTATTTTTTTGTATTTTTTTCAGGACTTTATATGCTTTTAAAGATTTTTCAGCATCATATATGAATTTTTTTTTTTGGAATTTTTTCAGGATCAATAAAAATATGTACAAAGGATGCCCCCAGATAGAATGGGCATCAAACTCCCAAGAAAGATCACATCGTGTAGTCCCAAGGCCTAGCAAGGTGGAGAACAAGAGGGATTAGCAAGCTGGTGGAGGAGATGGAAGACAAGAGAATGAAGGAGAATGAAGGGAAGAAATCCTCAAAGGAAAACTCCTCAAGAGTACCCAAGCTAGGGAAAAAAATTTTCATGTAAAGCACATTTGGATAAGCGATGAAAGGCCAACATAGGATAAGTCACAAAAGCGTAATGCAAAAGAAGGAAAGGATGTAGTCCAAAGGACTAGACATGACAAGAGGCTTCATAGCATTGTGTTTTACTTTTTTTTTATTAGATTAAGACCAAAGGGGAAAAGGATAGCAAAAGGCTAGAATGAATGGAGGAAAATAAATATGAAGGCTAAACATGAGTGGAATGAAATCAAGATCATCAGAAGATAGCTCACTAGATAACCAAATGTTCGTGTATAGGTTAACGTTGTCAAGATCAAAGAGAGAAGATAGAATGGATGAAATATGTAGAAGAACTACGCATGATGCCTGATTGCCAAGTTTTCATCACAGTACTTTATCCAAGGTGCCATAAGGGAGTGGTTTTCACCATAGGATAAATTTAGTTCTCTTTACTTTTGCTACCAAGGTGCTTGTTTCCAAGTTTCCACCAAGGCACATTTTTAATTTTTTCATTTTTTTTTTAATTTTCTTTTTTCATTTTTCTATTTTTTAATTTTTTAATTTTTTGGAAGAAGGAAAATTTTTTAGATAATGCTCCTTGAAAGGTTAAACCATGATATGCCAAGGATTCAAAATGATATGCTCAAAGATGTTGATAAGGAAAGAAAGATGGAAGAGAAAAAATGGAGGTTAAGGTTTTATGTAAAGCAAGTGAGGTCGGAAGATAGGAGGAAAAGGAAAATGAAGAAAAAGGATAGAAGGTAGAAGGATAATGAATGGAAGCATTGTAAAAGGGTAGATGAAAAGGAAGGCAAGATCAACATCAACACACACCTTGAAGGGTTGCGAGAGGATGGAGGAAACATGAATGAAGGAATACGTGAAGGAATATGGTGAATGGATAACAGAGGTTGCGGTTTAGGCGCATGGAATGGAAGAATGTTTTTGGAAGAAGATGAAGTGGAAGCCTTTGGAAGCTTGAATGTAAACTTCACTTTTGTTCAACATCATACTCTTTCAAGAGAGATTTTGGAATCCATATAGCCGTAGGCTTTTCATTTCTTTTTGATGATTTAGAGAGAATATCTTCAATGATGGATTTTGGAACCCATACTTGTCTTGTAGTTTTCTTCTTAGATATCTCTTTTGACTTTATGCCTCCATGTCGATTAGAGGAGACATGGTGATTTTCTTTTTTTGATGGATTCTTGTATTGATTCTTTTTCTTATATTGAACATTCAAGTTACTTCCAAAAGACTTGGGACTTGTGGAAGGAGGATATGACTAGTTTAGATGGGTGGGTGGATGAAAATGATTCAAGGACATGCATCTATGTTGATCTTGAGTAAAGATAGGAGATGGAGGGACGTAAGGACCCAAGATGGATGATTAATTAGGAGAGTTAGTAGGGGAAAGTGAAGGGAGATAAGGGCCCAAGATGGAAGGAAGATGTGAAGCCCTTAGTATTGGTGGAGGAGGTCCAAGGATGGATGTGGAAGATAAAAAATGATAATCAATAAGTTCATCAACATCTATATGACAACCAAGGACATCAGCATCTTTAGAGTGAGCATTAGGATTTGTAATAGGATCATGAACATCTTGAATAGGAGCAACTTCTTTGATAGGATTGTTCGGAGCTTGCAAAGATTTAGGAAGAGTAGAAAGTGGAAATGAACATGGAATGGTAGAACAAGAAGATGGAAGGCTTAGATCTTGACAATTTTCTTTGGATAGCATAAAAGCATCATTTTTTTCTTGATTTTCAATAGGCTTAACATGGGAAGTAAAAACACTATTTTTAATAACCTTAATGGAAGTATCATCTTTGGAAAGCGCAAGTGTAGTAAGGTTATTTTGATTGTCAATAAGCTCAATGGTGTAAGTAGTAGCGTGACCTTGCTTAGGAGAAGATGTAAGACATGGTGGAATGAATGAGGAAGGGCGTAGAGGATCAAAAGGACCATGAAATGGATAAGAGACATCATGAAAAGGATTGGATGACATGGAGGGTTCTTGATCTTGATATTTCTTTATGTTCTTTTCTTTATCATTTTTAGAGTCCTCTTGAATTAGAGCCACTTCTAAGGACAAGGAAGCATGTTGGAATTGTATGGAAGACTTTGGAACAGATTGTGAAGGACTAGCTAAAGTAGGCATTATAGTGCATAAAGGCATAGGCTCTTTAGGTTTAGCATCATTGAAAGTATTTGCAGCCAAGTGAAGGTTAGCTTGAGTTTCTTTAAGAGGTAACCCTTGAGGATAACTATAGGTAACTGCATGAAAATTATTAGGATCTTTGTTGGATGAAGGATTTGTGAAAGATTTGAAAGAATTGGAAGCTTTAGGAAATGTATGGGTATTGGAGGAAGTAGGGGATGGAAGGGAACCATCACAAGACAAAGGTCCATCATTAACATAATATTTTTTAAAAGTGTAATCTTTATTTATAGTAGGAGAGTCCTTAGAGGAAGGATTCTTATAGTATTTACGCTTCATATCTACGTGGTACATTTTATTTTCCTCAATAGAAGTGGATGTATCATTGACAAAAATCATTAGAGTCTTGTTCAAAATCAAAATCATATGGATCACCATCACGATCTATCAAATGTGACGACCCATTTCCAGTAAGCACAAGCACACAACTAGGAGGACTCTTATGAATAGAGGTTTCATAGGTATGACTATATGGTTCATCATCATAGCCATCATAATAGTCATCATAGTCATCAAAGGTGGGTGTGTCACTCTTTGTGGGAGAGGTATCACAAGGACTATTATACTGATCATCATGGTACATCTTGAGATGAGGAGTAAGACTCTTGGGAGAAGTAGAAGAGGAATGAGATCGTGAAGAATAGGAAAGTGAAGACCTAGTGGAGGAAGAAGACTTGGATAATGAGGAATGCGAATAATGTCTAGAAGAGTCATGGTAAGACTTAGAAGATGAGGAAGAATGGGAAGACTTAGATGATAAAGGATGTTTGGAAGAGGGAGGTTGTGACATGATCATGTCTATGATCCTAGCAAAGGCATCTGATTCATTCATCTTTTCTTTTATTTTTGCCTTAAATTCATCACCCATGAGATATCTAAGAGGACTATTGGAGGAATAAAACTCTTCAAATTGAGCAATGAGTTCAAGATCATCTATTTTCAAGAGAGGTTCCATAACAAGATAGTTGAAATTCATGGTTTTGGAAGAAGATAAATCAAGCATGGAAGAGATAGAAGAGATGAATAGAAGAAGGTAGACTAGATAATAAGAGGAAAAGAATCAATAAGACATGAAGAGTTTAGGAAGAAGAGGGAGATGTGGAAGAAAGAAGACCAAGAGTCATTTTGTGTAACTTGATACCATTTAAGTTCATTTGAATGTTGAGAAATATGTCATATCACCTAAGACCTGACTTGGACTGACCAAGGAAGATTGGAAATAGGACACAAATCAGCTTCAAATTGTAGACAATTGTGAGGTAGCGAAATAACTCTGTGCGACAGTTTCTAGGGTAACAAGGTGATACAATTGTCTAGTGCGATATTTTCTAGTCAGTGCATATGATATTATCCAGGCAGTGCATGCGATAGTTGTGCAACAATGAAATGTCACACGATAATTGACCAGTTAGTGTGTAAATCTCAGTTTTGAAGGCAATTTGTCAAAGTTGTAGTTTGATAGTTGAATTTCTCGATTTCAAACACAGTGACAGTAGTAATTAGACAAGTTTGCAAATAGTAGGTGATCAAACATGTCATAAAACACTTGCACAAGGGAAAAAGAAACCGTGCCAAGACAAGCAATTGTGATATCAAAGCATGAAATCCTATGAATGCTACCATGATGTTTGATGTTTGAGAATGTTTGCACGGGTAAATCACAACAAGAACACTTCAAGCACTTGCTAGCCTAAAAAGGAAAAGGCTCAATACTTAACAACTTGGCCCACACTTGATGTCCCATTGCCTCACACAAAGTGGTTGCCCACAATAGATATTGTCTTTGTCATGGAAGTGTCAATGACACAACCAAAGGAACATAGATGGTGAGTAATCTTGGGGTGATCTGGGTTAGTCCACTAGGATCAATCCTTGCACCAAGAAGCTAAGTGGAAAAATAGGGTGGCTTCTATCTATGGTTCTTAGTAAGGGATTCCATTTGTAATACCCCTCTTGCTCTCCAAAGGGACTCCTTACCTTGTGGCAAGTAACGGACCTCGCGGCCACAAGAGTACCTTAAGCATTCTTGCTCAACATTTTCCTCATGGTCATAATCCCACAAGTACTCACATCAAGCGTAGACAAGTACTATGTCTACCAAGGTTTTGTGTCCTTGATAGCCTTGAGTTTATAGTGGGTTAGAATAGCCAGTGAAAATCTTGTACCCACTTGGGTTGTTCCTCTTGATTGCTTAAGAGCAGGCCCGCTAAAGGATTCTAAAACTAAACAAAGAGTGGATCAACCTTTGAGTTTCAAGATTTCTATTTCACCTCAAGGGTGAAGAGCATAATCTCCTAGCTCAAAAATTTCTCCCAAACACACCAAGAAAAGGTTCAATTACCCTCTTGCTTTCAAAATCTAAAGATGGGTCAAGATTTTTTGGTTCACCACAAGGGTGAAGAGAATACTTCTCCTACCACCAAATGACTCCTACAATAAGATATTAAGTGCCTATGAAAAGAAACAACTAGTATATGCCACACTCAAAATGAAAGCAATAAACAAGCACTTAATTTGTTTTTGTGTTCCGCAACCCTGCAAAAAAACAATTAGTAGCCCTTATGCATTTGGAGCTTTGACATGCATTCTTTTGGAAAATATTCAAGCAATGAGAGCACCTACAAGCACAAATTGTTATCCCCACAAAGATTAGTGCATCAAAAATCAAGTACAATCTGAAAATTTATCATAAAAACTATATATAAAATTTAGGTCCACTTGGAGAAGGCATAACTTTCTCATCCTAGCTCTAAATTACGAACCGTTTGATGCGTTGGAATGGTATTCAAATAATCTTGAACCAAATTCAAAAGATAGCGATGTTCCATTCCTATTTCCACGCACCATTTTTGCCTAGAAATGCACTGAAGACCCTCAAAATTGCAATTTACTAAAACATATGAAATTTTGGAAAAATTAGATTTCAGTGCCAAAAATGATCCTAAGTCATTACACACTAAAGTCATTATGGTGGGCACCAAAAATGTACACACAAAATAGTGCACTTCTCTAAGTTATTACTTCCAAGGGAATCCATGAATGGGAAACTTTGAGAAAGCGACCTAGACCTCCCTAGGCATGGAGTCACAAGGATGTTGATGGTGCTCTTAGCTAGAGCTATTGAAGCATGCAACCTTGCTAGTACACCACACAATGGGAGATTCAAAGAGACAAGGGCAAGAATGCCAATATATTCAAGAATCAACAATGGAAATGCAATGCAATGCAACTATGCTAAGAATGAAGATGCAAGCTAAGCTATGAAAGGAAAGTATTACAAACCCTTGCTAATTAAGCTATGTGAACTAATCTAGAGCATAAAGGAAACTAAGCTAGATGCCATGAAAGCTATGATGCAAGAATGAAACTAGAATGCAATAATGATCTCCAAAAGCTCCAAAGTCTCCAAGAAATCTTGTAGCATAAGATTAGCATAAAAAGTTGGGATCCTAGAATGAGAAAAGAGCTCTCCTTTTAAAGGAATTGAAAAGGAATGGACCATGGAGATTAAGAGGCAAAAGATTTAATCAAGGGTGGAGCTTGAAAGAGGACCAATCCATGTGCAAAAATATCCTCCAATGAGAAAATAAGAGTTGACTTTTGTGTCCATATGAGACAAAAAGGCTTTTTTCTTCTTTTTATAAAATAAGAATAATGCTTTATTTGTGCAACTTAGGATAAGTTGAAAAGTGGGGGCTTTTTATTTAATAAAAAGGGAGGAAATTCTTTTTAAATAATAAATAAAGACTTAGGATAAAATGGTTAGCCCATGGAAGATAATCGAATAAATGATAAAATAGGATTTGATCAAGGAAATTGATCTTTGAAAAATGCTGATTTTTGAAAATATTGATTCAAGGGTTTGATAAATTGCTGAATGGGAGCCTAAAGTCTAGGCGACCATTTTAGGGTGCATACAATACTTTATCCAGATTGTAGATAGGATCCAGGATATCCTCAGAATCAAATTATTCCACCTTTTGAGGTATCTTTAGAAGTAAGGTGGTCTGTGCCAGCTCCAAACTCATTCGGTAGTAGTCATAGACCCTGACCTCATAGTCATCTAAAAAATTCATCCGATGATCTTCAATATGTGGCTCATGCACATAATTCCTTCCCATTATGTGACTATATGTGCCAATTGGATCAAAATGGGTCCTCACTAGGTTGTAGCTTTGCAGAGGGAATTCATCCCATTTGAAGGACAGGGACTTACAGATCTTCATGTATGGTACACAGTGAGGCCCTATGGAAATTGGGAAGTCCCAATAACATTTCTTCTTATTTTGAATATGCTCATGATCATCGGAAAATTGTCTAGCTATCTCCAATAGGATCACTCTATCAGATGGGTACCTTGAAAACTTCTTAGGAGCCAATGTGCATCCCGCTACTCAGATATATGTAAAGGTTTTGAACTGAATATAAAATGCCCCAAGGGCCTTCACTTTTGCAGCATCTTCCATTGACATTCTCTTACCATAGTATCCCTTCATGGAGCATATGATGGAAATACAAAGGCATCATTGAAAATACATAAATCAAAGCTATGGTGTGGGTAATATTCTTTCTTGACCAGTTGCGGATACATTGTGAATGGCCATGTGTTTAGATCTCCCATGATACCAACTTTAGTCAACCCTGGGTACACTAGTCTGGTGGCCAATAGATATAAAACATAAGATGTCATGTAGAAATGTGGGTCAATTTTCACTCTAATCAACTGCTCATCCAATTTGTCACTAAGGATAGTGGCCCAATCAAACCTCGTATGAATCTCTTTTATCTTTTCAATAAGCAGTATCGTCCATGGTTCTAGCTAAATAGACTTAGGAAATCCATACACCTGACTGATCATGGTGATGACTACCTGGATATCCTCCTTCATGTACCCTCTTTGCATATCTATTTGGTCCAACTTGTTCTTGGGTAGACATTGTATAAGGTATTCCTTCTTCATGATGTCATGAGACAAGGCAACATCCCTGTTATAGAACTCCATTCCTTTGTTGATGTAAAAGTTGTAAAATTTATCGACCCCTTTTGGAAAGTGGAAGACATCTTCGATATTATCTAGCCTTAGATCCAAAACCACTTTGCCCATGCTATTCTTCACCATTATTTCATCAGGTATGTAGTGACTTGCCAAAGTGTTGATCAGGTTAGATGACAGGATGGAAACCAAGTGTGCTACTGCATTCACCAGAGAATAGAATACTAATGAAGTGCAGTCCTCAGATCTTCCCACTAGTTGGGCACACTTAACCAGGTATTCATTCCAACTGATGCTACTGATGGCAGTGTCTATGATTTCAGTGTGTAGGTTTCTCACTTTGGAGGGTGGATGATAACCCTTAAACTGGTACTTCATAGCTGGTGACATAGTCCTCTCTACCATTCCTACAAAGAGAAAAAGACATGAATCAGTAACCATGAACTCATATGAAAGAGAGGAAATTCTAAAAAAAGAAAAATCCTGAAAGAACTGAGCCTCAAAAGGCACTGAGAAATCAATTTTTGGCCTTTCAAACTTTTGGGGGTCTTGAACCTCTGAAAGTCTGAAAGGGCCGAAACACTGAAAATAGAGACTAATCAAGTTGAAATCGCTTTGTCTTTCTAGATTTTTGGTGAATCATGGATACAAGTTTTTCGAAGGGCGACATCTCTAAAATGCTGAAAAAGGGGCCTGGCTTGACACTTCAGAGATAGCCTTTCAGACTCTAAATCTTTGGGCTTTTAGCAAATCAAATGTTGGATATTCTCAGGGTGCGAAAGCATCGATACGCCAAAGATCTGGCACTTGGTAAAATTTGGAGAAAACCCAAGAGTTTCAGACTGCGAAAGTCTGAAAACCCTGTTGCCTAAAACTATGAAATGAGGGTTTCCTGGCATGACTCGAAAACAAGTCTGACAGTGAGTTCAACCATGAACTCGAGGCTAGGGGATCAAACGGGACAACCTCATGATCCCCAAGGAAGGACTAGACCGACAAGACAAAGAAACTCTAGTGGCAAAAAACCTAGCTAACTAAGCACACAAACCGTAACTACTTGAAAGAAAACAAAAACAAAAACCAAAACCAAGGAAAGAGCAGGATGCAAAGGCACCTACTTCAAAACACCATGAGATGAGAGGCTAAGAAGAAGACAATGAAAAAAAAGAAGCAGAACAAGTCGAGAAGCAGAGAAAACCCATAAGCTTCGAAAATGTGGTCACAGGAAAAAAAAAACAAGTGAGGGTAAAAGACCCACTCACCGCCTTATAAAGTTAACTGGTAGGGGTGACATCAGCCGCCCTCACCAATTGGTCTTTTGGTCTTTCGGGGGTCTTGGACCTCCAAAAGTCTAAAATGTTGAAAGGTCGACCCTCTTTGAAGAGTCAAACCTTTCAGAGTCTAGACCTCCAAAAGTTCAAAGCCCATGGGGTTCCAAAAATGCTCAAGGCTTTTTAGCTTTGGGGCCTTTCACACTTTTGGACCTCTGAAAGTGCGAAACTGCAAAAGAGCGAAAAGATAGACAAATGGACCTAAAACCAAGAAAACAAACTGACAGATAGACTAACAACCTAGGACCAGCTAGAAAGCATGGGGCCCCTGAAGCCAAGAGACTACAAAAAGGGGAGTGTGGTTGTGGAACCACAACAATTACAAACCATAGTGCAACTAAATTTTTCTTTTCTAGGACTATGTGCGTGACTGAAAAACACTATGAGAACATACATAAGTAGAGTCCTTAGGGAGTAGAATGCTATGTCACTATTCTTGTTTATGCGCGAGGTTGTTTTATCCCTTGCTCATTGTTTGAAGACAATTGTTTGCTTGAACTCCCTAATCACTATCTTGTGTGCTTGATTAATGATAAAAATATGTTAATGCATCTCTTTGATCAATTAAAATGAACAAAAACTGGGTTCCAAAGTCAAAAAACCAACTTTTAACAACTTGCTTGATTTTCTATCCTGTCATTTCCATTCTTCCTCAATCGATCTGGGTCAGATCAAGTCACTTACCCTGCTATTAGAAGCCTATTTGCACCTCGGATTCTTGCATTTTGACTTCTTGAACTAGTAATCTTTGATTTCATGAGTGAGCTTTCTTGGAATCGGTGAGCTAGAAATCATCCTTGTTGAGAAGATCAAACTGTGGATCCTTTGATAAAACGCTTGGAGAGTTTTAGTAATCTCTTGTCCATTCACTTCCATACAAATTCAAATTCAATCAATATAACTTGGGTAAATCATCCTCCTGATCCATATGTGTTAGGGTATTCACCCATTCATTGGGCACCTTTGTGGTAGTGTTGGTTTATGCCTCTTGCAAAATTTCTATCTTATCATCTCTCTTTTTGGACAAGTGAGTGTTTTTACTATCCTAGTTTTCACAACCATTCTTATGGTCATCCCGACATTTAGGCCTTGATGCAAGCATGTTTTTTCTACATTAAATTGGGTAAGCTAACATCGAAGTCATCTTGACCTTTATGTATTTGATGCTTATGTTAGAATATTTCCACATTCTAATCCAATATAAATCACATTCAGATCTTCATAGTTGCACTTGTGACTAGTGATGATTGTGTGATTTTCTGATGTCCGTTCATAATGGCCCAATGATGAAAATAAGTTCCTTAACATTCTCTAATGAATGATGAATACAAAATCCTATGTTATAGTTGCTCTATTGCAAGTACACCTTTGCATTTTCATGTAGCTTGCATTGTTAGACTTCATGTTAATTTGCATTTTTAGGCTGCATTAGGAGTTTGAGAGGGTTTTCCTTCATCTTTCTTTTGGACTTTTAATCAACTTTGGTCATGTTTAGATCTTCATTTCCTTATCTTCTTTCGTGATCTCAATCAAAATTTCCTATCTTAAATAGTTGATTGATTTTGGGGCATTCTCTTTCTTAAGGCAAATTCTCTTTCTTCTCTCCATTTCTTTCCACCTCTTCCAAACTTCTATCTTCCATTCACTTTCACCCCACTTCTTTTCTTCTAATTCAACCTTGGGGCATAATCTTTCATGCTTGATGATCTACTTGGTTCTGTGATCCATATATATTTCATCTTACATCAAGAACCTTATTTTTAGTTCAATTTGATCAAATTTATCAATTTGTTGTTTCTCCTCTATCTCATTTCGATTTCAATCGCAAGGGCACAGTACCTATCAAACTTCAATCCTTGATTCAGCTTTATCAATCCTATCAATTACTTCACTTTGGGCAACCTTGCTTGAGATTCTTATCTGGGACATGACAATTACCTATTTATAGGGGTGTTGGCCTTGTCTTTTTCAATTAGCTTATCTTTGTCCTGATGTGTTCTCATCTATCGATCACACGTATGGGTTGTTTTGTGATCCCAAATCAATCTCACACTTCAACTTCATTCTTTGACTACATGTGTTTCCATAAGGATCACACATTAGT
Organism: Chamaecyparis obtusa; assembly: GCA_027943335.1. Lineage (NCBI taxonomy): Eukaryota > Viridiplantae > Streptophyta > Pinopsida > Cupressales > Cupressaceae > Chamaecyparis > Chamaecyparis obtusa. The sequence continues at coordinate 1,375,137 of BSBK01007872.1, forward strand.
CAAAGAGGGGCAAATGTATGCACCCTAAAATGGTCACCTAGACTTTGGGCCCCCATTCATCAATTTATCATTTCCTGAATTAATTCCTTGCAATATTTTCAATTCAAATCAATTTCCTTGATCAAATCATAATTAATTCAAATATTTCAATATTTCCTAAGGTTTGATCATTTTATCCTAATTTTTATTTAACTAAGAGAACATGCTCCCTTTTAATTAAATAAATTTTTTTTTAATTAAATAATAAAATCACTTTATCCTAAGCCATATTTAATTAAAAGAACAAATCTCTTTTAAATAAATAAAAAATATTTTAATTAAATAATGGAAACCACTTTGCTAAAAATAATAAATAAATAATAAAATAAAAAGAAAAAGAAAAGTGCACTTTCCAATGAGATAGAATCTTTTGACTTTTGAAAAAAGGTTTTTGCCTCTTTATCTCAACCACTCATTATTTTGCCTCTTAATCATGTTCATTGATTTTGCTTCTTGAGAAACTTGAGCACATGGATCAACCAAGATTTAATCTCCACCTTTGATAATTCTTTTTGCCTCTTAATCTTGACCGTCCATTCATTTCTAAAATCCTTTATAAGGAAGCCTCTCCTTCTCATTTCAAGGCATCCAAGCATCCAAATTTTATGTTATTGTTATGCTGCAGGTTTGGAGAGCGCTTTTGGAGGAGAGTTTGAGCACTTGAGCTCGAACATTGCAACTTTCTTTTCTTGTCTTCTTCTCTCATGCCTCCATGGCAATCCATTTAGATTACTCTTGCACTTGCATGTTAAATTAGATTCATATTTCATTTCATAGAATAATATTGCATGTGTATTTCCTTTCATAGATTAGTTTTCTTTCATGCATTGTTGTCATATAGAATAGCTTCCATTTTCATTTGCATGCATATTTGATGATCATGGAGACTAGAACTCTTTCTTTTCCTCTTTGAATCTTTCATTTTATGGTGTACTTGCATGGGCACAAACTAGGTCTAAACTGAGGGCCTCCATTATAAACCCTTGCACTCCATGAATAGAGAGCTATGAGTCACCATTTGGGACATCATTCTTGATAAATCTTGGATATAATGACTCATAGAAGTGTGTCAACATTTTAGCACACAACTACAACATCCACTGTATCTCCATCGACATGACAATTGAAGATAGCTCGGGATTTGTTTTCTTCCCTTGGTGGGAAATTACTAGATTAGGGATATAGATTGTATGCCTCTATGGAACTACTGGACATATTTTTTGTATATTGTATAAGTGATACGTTGTACATCCATTTTTCTTTGAGGAAGCCAGTTTAACTATATTGGATATATTCGATGTATGACACTATTGGACATATATATTTAGCTTCATGCCCTATGAATTTTTATTTTTTTATGTTTTAGGTATGCAATTCATGTGTTTGGTGTATTGATGTATACTAATTTATGTTTATGTGGATGTCTTATGCTTTGTAAATTTCCCATGTCGTATAGTTATGCTTGTATGTTTATGGATGTATATTGTTACTATATGATTTATACTTTATTAGAATATGAATGTGATGCAGAGGTGGTGTGTAAGACACTTTGAAGCCATACCCTTATAGAAATACAACAATAATTAACAAGTGAGACAATCTTATCACATCAAACATCCTTCATAAGGATCCATTGTCTAGGCTTCACCCAATGCACTTGCATTGGTTGGCTCCAAACTATCAAACTATCATTCTAGGACTGCTCCTAGTAACCTTGACCAGTCATAAAATAGAATTTTTCTCCACATCTTCCCAAAAGAATTTAAAAAATAATCAATGATCTGGATACCCCTTTGGAAGTTTTAAAACATATCCCAAATGTGACCCAACTTGTTTTGAGACAAACTACTTTAAAATTATTGATTCCATTTTTCTAGAGAGGCCTAATTCACCCATTTAACAAAGGAACCCTATCATGGGTAATCTCCTAGACCTTTCCCTCTTCAACGGTCCTATAAATTGATCTAATTAGAAGAATATTCCATCAATTCGACTCTATGACACTTATGGATATGAAAGCCCCAAATTGGTCTTAAAAACCCCTATAAACTAGGGCTCTCTCAATGTATGAACTCCCAACACCATACAAACAAAATGAAAGTTGTTCCACCATTCTTATACCATCCTCAAATGGATTCAATCATAAAATGACCACCTCCAAGGACTTGAATTTCCACTGATATACCTATGGCTTCATTTCAATGACCCTTGGTCACTCCTCAACCCCAACAACTCCTCCAATCAATGCCCACCTACAAACTCCTTCTCATTCCTACATTCAAATTGTTATAATGCTATAATAAAATGATTGGATCCATCCCCAAGTGATAGAAATTACAAAAAGGGGATGGATCATTCCATTTACATCTTAAAACAAGACAATTCCCAACACTATTTTAGACCAATCAAAAGGAAATGCACCAAATAAATGAAATGACTATCAAATTGATTCAAAAGTGGTGTTTACAATGAATCTCAAACATGTACAAGTTTGGATTTCAATGATACATCCAAAAACTATGAGAAATTACAATAAATCTGAAATTTATTGCTCAAACAAGACACAATTTGTATAACTCTTGCCTCCAGTCCATACCATCTGAAATAGCATACCTCCAAGCACTTAAATAAACTCCTATCAACCTCCTCAACCGATCTAAATAAATTGGAACTCCTAACAACACAAATTAAACTTATTTTAGGTTTTTGCCTCCTTTGGTAACTAGTTATTACATCAATATGTACACCAAGTGCATTACAAGTTTTCCATCCTTCATGAATCAAATCATTACATAAAATGGCTTAATAGCCATGTTACAACATTGCAAAGACCTTATAGGTCTTGTATCTTCTTCAAACTAATTAGTCACCCAAGTGACCCTCCTGCCTTCATTAGGGTTCCCTGCACCAATTCTTCCATACAAACCACATGTTCTAGTAGCCCATCTTCATTCAATGATATTCAAACAACATAAAATTACATCCATGTATGAAAAAACTACAAAACAAGGATATAATACATTTTTGCACTCATCCTCCTGCTCGCACCTTGAGGGACACTTCAGCTCGGAGTGGTCGATAATATTTGAGAAACTTTGTGTGCCAAATGAGGTTTTTAGTAGCATTTACCCAGCTATTTGGAGCTATTGGAATAGATGGTTCGATGCTACGACCGACAGTTTGAAAGATACACAATGTTGCTCATTTCAACTAAGGAACATTGTGAGTTTTGACATCAACTGAGAATGTGTTGCCAAATATAAATGAGCTTGAATCTCTAAAAATAGAGATAGGTTATTGTAGGCCTAGGAAACATGGTCCTGTAGCACCTAACAGTTCAATGCTACCTCATATGAGCTCCACTATATGACCCCGTAAAAATTGTCAATTTTATGTTGAAGGGACCTTGATGGACACTTTAGCCCGGAGTGGTCGGCAGTGTTCGAGCAACTCTGTGTGCCAATTCAAGGTTTCCACTAGTGTTTACCTGGCCATTTAGAGCTGTATCTGAATCGGTGATTAGTTTCTAGAGTTGTTTGGGGAAATTGGAAGAAAAAGGCTGATTTGTGATTGGTGAAGACTACAAGCCTAAAGGGTTGTAGGAGTGGATTGGTCGAAGATAAGTCAACCAGACTTGGTGGGTTGGTGAAACATGGTATATGGACCATGTTATGATTTTATATGGTATTAGAATGAAGGTGGAAACCCTATTTAAATCTTTGACATAATGGAGGCTCTAGGTGCACTAGGAAGCCTAGATTGGGGTCCTTGTGTGTGCTATCAAGATAAGTTGGAATAAGAGATCAGAGTAAGTGAACTTGTGCCTAGATCAGGGTCCATGGCATATATAAATATATAGTGCTATATAATGTATTCAAATAGATTTGACATTACAATATTTTGTATATCCATTTAGTCCAATGAACCAATTGGATCTTCCCTACCCTTGATTGTCTCAAGTATTTCCTCGTGGTCTGACTCACGAACCTTCCAAAGATTTTTATTATGTGGTCTTCCTCCATATCTGATCAAGTGGATATTTGATGCAATGACGAGGTTTAAATAATGAAGAATCTTTATGTGTGTCTCCCAATCCTCGAACAACCACAACCTAGGGTTCTTCATAGCATACTACCTAAGCCATGTACCCGTTACAACCACTGCTCCTATAGGAAATTCTAACTCTTCACCATTCATAATTGAGTGATCTAATTTATTTTTTGCCTCAACACAATGACATAAATAATAATCTATCCCTTCTTCATTGTCTTCAGGTGCAATACCAACAAAAACATGGCCTATAATGACATAAACATAATGAGGACATTATTTTACCCATTTCTTTAACTCACACCCATCCCAATTTTCATCTACACATGATGAACAAAAGAACACCATATGTTATGTGTGGATACTCCATGAACCTACATTACAACTTCTAAAAGAGTGTAGCTCACTCGATCCTGTCAGTGTACAACAATCCTCATATGGTGCAATGTTAGTTTCATCCATCAACCAAAAAAATCTACAAACCCTAGACTCACCTTCATTACCTGGACCCATTGTAGCACTACACCACAGGACAATACATCTTGCATTTGACAATGTTGCTTTCTCTTTATACTTTAATTCTTCATGTGCTAAGGCTCTTTTAATACATGCACCAGCACCATCATGCTCTCCCTTTCCATGACCGGCCTCTGTGAAATTCCACATATATTGAATTCTAGTAATCTTATGCATCCTACACAACCAATAAAACATCTGAGGATTCTTGAATTGTGATGCTCAATTATCTAACGATATGATATGTCGATGATATTTTATTCCCCTATTAGCCAAATGACCATAAAATAGTTGAAAGAAACCATGTACAAACTCTATAGAATGTGAGCGATCATCTCTGATATAAAAAGGATACTCCCTCAATATCTTCCTATTCTCCTCTGTACTTTTTGGTGAATGCATGAATGCTATATGAACAAATATAGCAACTTGTTGAGTGTTGTAATACTTTGCTTGCACCTCATTTTGAGGTTGTAGTGTGTAGTTCTCTGCAAAGTCCACAACTGAAATAATGGTATCAAGTGAGAATGTGTCCTTGCACAACTTGAATTTCATATCCAACCATCGCACTCTATGTGTATGCCTTGTATACTCATAAATAATTTTTTTACAAAAAATGTCCATGAACTGATACACTAGAATTTTTTCAATTACTAAATCACATTTTGTAGCCTCTTTTCCATCTTTTAGATTGTATGTCATGGTCTTATATTTTCCAAATTCCACTATTTCATTACCGATTTCATGTGTACTCTCCATATGTTGACAAATTGGCAAATGTCGCAAACCTCCACAATCTATGCATGTACCATTCAAGCATGAGAGCTTGTAAAATTGTTGACCATCCACTCTTTCACATAAAATGGTAGATATTAATTCCCTTGAAGATCTAGGTGGGACATTTATGTTACAATCCTATAAAACATTGTACCCTACAACAACAAGTTGTGCGTGTGATTTATTTTCACATAAAAATGTTTAAACATTTCAAAATATTTCTGACTAATTTTAATTTGAGGATACATATGCATAAATTTTACAAGGAATTGTGTCTGAGTTGAATCCAATTTTATTTTTTGGATGTGGAACACGAATTCAATTACCAATTCTCCTTCCTACAACATCTCTTTGATTAGGAGATACCCATGTGTTATTCTTCCAAAATTCTTCAATCAAGGATTTCAAAGCTTCAACAATTGCTTTATCTTTTCACGGTAGTCTACCATAAAATGCCCATAACTCATTGTTATTTGGATCTTCCACTCTTTGACACCTTCCCAAGGCTCTCATTAGAGACTTTCTACTTATTTTCAATGTTTTTCTTGTCTTTCTAATGAGTCAATATTTCTTCATTTGAGTGCTTACTGATGAGTCTAATTATTGCCTCAATTTTGTTATGATCTTTATATTTTGTTGATACTTTGACAAACATTTCCAAGGCATTTTATTCCTTATACTTATGTGAACCTATGCCAAGTACCACTAAATCCATAAAATCTATGGGTAGCTTGAGTGATATATTTTGCTGACTATTATAAGTATAATGCAATACTTCATATAATTATTTCAAGTTGTGTTCTAACAATTAAGTAGGAGTTGAAAATGTTGACTTGCATATGTGTACCGAATGTTACTAACCTTTCAAGTAAACACGGAGCGGTATGAAGAGTGGTGCATTTGTATTAAAGGAGTGTTAGAAGACCAACCATGGTGGGAGAATCCAACATGATTCTGATGGATATGCCGAGCTTTGAAGGAGCTGTTGTTCTAGAGAATATAGGGAATTAGTCCTGCTATATTTCCTCAGAACTGTTATTCTATTGTCAACAGTAATTGTATTATGTCGTGGTTGTTTTATCTCCTCCATATTTGGCAAGGTTTAATGAGACTTTTTTGTTATGTTTTCAATAAGCACCAATCCTTGATATAAAAGGGATTTTGACTGATTTAGTAGGGAATGAAGAAAGATAGAATTATGTATTCAATATAGTGGAAGTTTCTCTGTTTTGTTCTTCATGAGTTATTCAGTTGTTATGTAACTAGTTAAGAAGAATTTAATCGAAGGGTGATTTTGGATTATCTCTTGTGTTGAGTAGTTAGCAGAAGCCAACCAAGGGGACCCACTTGGAAGGTGGATTAGATTAATTTAGAATAGATTTTCTTCCTTTACTTTTCCTGTTTTCAAATAGAGTTATTGTTTTATTCCTGCAGCATTGCCATTGTGGTTGTTCCTGCAACATTTGCAGAGACGGGTATAGTGAATGTTTTGAGTTATTAGATAGGCTTAGATTCATTTCATAAGTTTTCTACAGTAATTCTATTCAATAGTCAAGTGTGTTTACTTTCCTGCAGCAATAGCATAGATTCCTTTCATGGATTTTATCTTCCTGCAGCATAGGTGTTATGACTCCTAAAGGAACTTAGTGCACAAATTGTGTTGTCCCATTTCAAGTCTACATCCCTGGGTTGACAATCTAAATGCATTTCATGATGGGGATAGGTAATTTGTATTATAGATATATTACCCTTAAGAGAGACAATGGCATGATTATCCCTACCTATTGTGAGATTGTTCACTTAATATTGTTGATGTAAGTACATGTTGTGTGACATTACTATATTTTGTGCGTGATGTAGAACCCACACTCTCATATGCAGTCATTAGATTCTTTACAATAGATTTTTCACTTGACTCATCCATCATTCTTAGCCCAAGAATCTTCATGATGGGCCTAAATTTCAGATTTCTCATCATTTCAACAAATAGTTGACATCTTCTTGTCATGTTTAAATTCTCAAAAAATGATCTCCAAATACTATTAGCATTTCTTTGAAAAGTATGCTTGGGAATCTTGTCAGGCATTGCTTGCAAAATGTTAGTATCAATATCAATCAAATATTTTGGCTTTCTATAAATAATTGTAGGAGCATCAAAAACATTATGTGTGAACCTTATACCATCTTGAGTTCCTTCAACATGAGATGAGGTTGTGCCTACACCTTGGGATGTAGATAATGGTGTGCCTTCAACATGATACAATTGTGTACCTCCACTTTGGAATGTAGACAATGGTGTTCCTTCAACATGATACAAGGGGGTGTGTACATCTTGGTATGTAGACAATGGTGTGCCTTCAACATGATAAAAGGGTGTCCCTCCAACATTGGATGATGATGTGCCCACATCTTCATAATTCAATTGTCTTGTTACACGCAAATTTCTCATTTGTTGTCTTTTTGTTTCCAATTCCAATTCTCTCTTACTTTGTATTGATGTTTCATGTTCCTCATCCAAAGAAAAATATTCTTCTATGGTATCCAATTTTTTTTGTTCACAAGGTTGGCTCATTCTTTCCCCTTTCCTCTTTTTGTCTCTTTCATGCTCTTCTGGTGATAAAATCTTTTCTCATTTCCTTGGCATGATGATGATTTCTACATATGAATTGATTACAATTTTAAAATTATAATATAAATATATTACAATAAGTCAAATTATAATATAAATCTCTTACAATATGAAAAATTATAATATAAATTTATTACAATTATATCAAATTATGTATTTAACAAGTCTATAACATACCAATTATAAACCAAAAGACTCTTTATTCACAATTCACATGTAAAAAATTTAAAAAATTATCTCAATCGATAAATTTCGGTGAAGAATGATTTATTTTCACAATTCGATGTTGATTTTTTAAAAAAAAGATGGTGCAAATTGATAGAATATGCTTCTTTGTCACTTTCATCACCATAAAAAAGAATATTTGTCGAATAAAAAATAGAAATCGGACAGTATACAGAAAAAGTGGGCCTCTTTCACGAGTTCTTTAACATATAAGATTGTTTATATTAGTCTTACATAGTGCAAGCACGCTATAGTGTGTGCACCCTATGAAAAATCACAAAAGTGTTATGCATACTCTTGCATAGCACTAGTGCGATATAGCACGTGCGCCCTATGCAAAACCAGAGAGAGAGAGAGAGACTCTTGTCACCCTCTTTCATCTTTCTCTCTCAGTCTCTCTCTCACGCTCTCTCCCACCTTCCTACCCTCTCTCTCTCTCTCTCTCACACACACACACACACACAAAGTATGTAATGCCCCAAATACTAGGACAAAACACACCAACAAGTTTTTTTATAGAAAAGAACACTAAACATCTTTTGAGTTGCACACAGTGTTTTGCAAACCATGCCTCTAGGTTGCTCTCATAAGGACGCAACCCAAAGAAATGCTCAAGGCTCAAAAGCCAAGCCTTAGCCTTTGTCCCACCCATGGATCCTAAAAATGGTGGTGTCTATAGTTTTATAAGGTCTCTGATCTTGTCCCCTGTATCACGGGACACTCTCAACACTATCACTAGCGGTGGCTTTGGCATGTGAAATAACTCATCCTCATGGTCTACCTGATCCTCAACCTGTCTAGGAGGAGGAATCCTACTCCACTCTCGGGCCTCAGCCTACTGACCTCCTAGAGGAAATCTATCGATAATGATGCCCGATAAATTCTGAAGTGCATTAAGGATGTCCTGGTTGGGATTTAGTGGTAGCACAGGAGGGGACCCCTGCTCACCACCTACTCCCACGGCTACCTTCTCTATGCCCTCAACCTACCATGTCGACGAGCATTTCACGTGACTAGAGGAATCCTACACTAAGGTAGAAATAACAGTGAGTTGAAAACGTAATGGGTTTAGGTTCCTAGAGTTGAAACTGTGCTCTAATACCAGAATCTAATGCCCAAAATACTAGAACAAAACACACCAATAATTTTTTTTTATAAAATAACACTAAACATATTTCGAGTTACACACGGTCTTCTCTTGACATGAAACTCGAGACACATTGACTAACACAAAATGACTCACAAGGGAAATTATGGCATGTGTTGGCATGCCAACATCCCTTTTTCATCAAACTGCATTAGACAATGGAAAATCCCTAGCTAGGTTTGGCATAAAATAGTCTAAAAGGTTTATCTTAGTTCAAACCCAAATTAAGTTATTATAAAAGAAATCACCCTATCCCAATACTAGGGTTAGAGAACTATAAAGGGTAGAAGGACGTTAATAAAAGTTAGATTTAAAATATAATGAATGTACCCCTTGATTTTAAAATATAATTTGGTTTAAAATTCATTAATCACTATAATGTTTCCTCCAAGAGATTTAAAATAACAAATGTTATAGTTACTAGTCAAAATATTATATTAGGCACAATTAAAATTTCACCTAGGTCCCTTCTAGGAATTTCGATGAATAGACTAATCCCTAATAAATCAATTATTAAAAGAAAGTAATAAGGTTAATTTATTAATAATAATCAATAAATACCCCAAAATTCTTAATAAAGTATTAAATATGTTTATTATGTCATATTCCACAGCCTCAATTAAGGCAAAAATAATCTGAAGATTTAATTTTAACAATTAATTTAATATTAGTATCTTAGATAAATTTTATAAGGATCTTTAAAAAAATTAATAGAATAATTTCGCACTTGACTAATAAACTCACCATTACTTAATTTTCTAAATTACAAATCTCTAAAAAGAAAATAGAATAAAACAATATTAAATTTATTACATTAAAAGTGACATTCTAAAGTCACTTATCTTAATAAACTAAAAATAAAGTCTAAAGTAAGGTAAGGAATAAAATAATGTGCCACTTAAATTAAATGGGTAGAGAAAGGAATCTAATTGAAGGAATCCATAACTCTAATTCAGATTTAGGGTTAGGCCCCATTTTAAAAGTCTAGAAAACCCTAATTTTGTCATTTTTTGTGTGTGCAGGTTGAGGCAGAGGTTTGGGTGGTGGTATGTGAAGTTTTTTGTGCTCACACATGTGCACATGTGTGTACATACACACTAGAGGTGTGTATTTACACACACATACTTTTGTGTGAGTATGTTATCACAAGTTATTTATTATAAATAATCCATCAAAATGGTCATAATAATTATGTAATGTTTTTGTTTATTCAACTAGGTAAGTACCAAGTTAAAGATATGAATGTATATATTGAGCCCCTTATGGACAAGTTGATGGTGTTATGGAATGGGGTCACTATGTATGACATCTCTAGACCAATAGAACAAAGACAATTTCAATTCCATGCAATGCTTGTATGGACAATACATGATGCCCCTGGGCTAACACATTTTTGTGGTATGCTCTCTTCTTAACACCTCTTTTTTGGTATGTTATAGTGCTAACATAAAATTAACATATTTAATCCAATTATAAACTATCTTGTAGGTCTTCAGACAAAGGGAAAATTTTCATGTCCAGTTTGTTGTCCGAAGATGAAATCTTGTCATTCAAAAAGTTTAGGAAGGCAGGTGTTTGATGAGCATAGACACTTTCTCCATAGGAATCATAAGTATTGAAAAAAATCTTTTCAATGGGAAAGAAGAGACTACATCAAAGCCATGGAGAATGACACTTCACCTATGGAAGTTGGAATACAATAAAATAAATAGTCGAGGTAATGTCATTCCATCTGATGGTTTTTGTTTGAAATTTATATTTTGATATTGTGTTTTGTTTACTGATGATGTAATTAATGCTCGTGAAGGTCGTCAAGGCATTAATGACCAACTTTCAAAAGGACTAAAAAGTTATCCTACACAATTTAGTAGGTTGTCGTACTACGAGAAACTCCCAATCATGCATTTGTTTGATGCTACACATATTGGAAAGAATGTAACAAAGACATTATGGAAAATATTGGATGGAAGGCGTGACAAAGACAAAACTTTCAAAATTTATAGTGACATTGAATAATCCAACCATGCAATGAAAAATGGCATTCGATCAAATAACAATGGAGACCAGATTGATATAAGTGCCCTTACTTGGTTATTGTCGAAGCAGCAGAGCAATGCTATAAAAGAAGTCATTAAAAAAATATGATTTCCCACAGGATTTGCTGCGAACATAAACAATCTCATATCAAAGAAAAGTGAATGTGGGCCAGGGATGAAAACACATGATTGGCATACATTTATGAAGGTAATTCATGTTATTTTGTATCACTATATATTTGTATACTGCATGTAGTTTTCATTGCATTATTTTATAAAATATTGATAAGATCATTTTACAATTCTTGTAGTACATTTTACCTCTATCTCTCCCACACCACTTTGACAACAGTGTCAAATAATTTATATATGATCTTGGAAAATACATGAGGTGGTTGTCATCAAAAGAAATCAGTAAAGAAGATATAAAATATTGGAAGAGAAAAATTCCTCATCTTATGTGTGAAATGCAAAAGTGTCTACTTTCAACTTTTTTCAATGCACAAGAAAACTACCTCATACATCAAGTTAAGGAGATTGAATTGTGTGGACCTGTACAAACTAGGTCAATGTGGATGGTTGAGAGGCACTTGAAATTTTTGAATGGATTGGTTCGATAGAGAGCACATCCTGAGGGTTCTATGGTGGAGGGATATATGGTATACCAGACCATGGTGTACATTAGTGAATATCTTCCTAAGTTTGCAACAAAGATCCATGTAGATCGTATTTGGGATCCCAACTCCATTAACAAATTTGAAGGGGAGTACTTGATGGGGAAAGGTAGATTGAGGAAAGTGAGAGGTAATTATAAGATGTTATTATAGGTAATTAATTCTTATAAATCTTTAATATAAGTTATTTGTAATTGGTTTTTTTTTTTTATACAGTTGGTCGAGAGTGGGATGCAATACATTTGTATATTGCGAACAATCTTGATTGGATGGTCGTATAGATTGAATGATGTCAACAAAATAGTTTCTCATTAACATGGGAAGGTGTTGCTTCATTGGTTAGAGAAGCTCATCATAATGGAGATTCCAATGTTACGCCAATGATAATTGATCTAGCATATGGTTTAAGAGGTAGAGAGGTATGTAAAAATTTATTAATGATCATGACCCATATGTTTCATATCAACTCACAATGCAAATAATTTTCACATGCTTGAAAAATTGCAGGTCAAACACCATAAAGCTATGTACTATCATGGCCACAAATTTTGCATAAAAAAGTTGGATGACATGAAGAAAACTTGTGATTCTGGGATAACTGCAGTCTTCAAGGTCACTAATATATTATCTAGAAATGACATACATCCTCAACAATCTCAAAATCGATACTATGACACCTTGGATGATATACTTGAGTGCGACTTTAACTCCTTCAAATTAGTTTTATTCATCATCAAATGGTACAGGCTATGACTAAATCAAAATGATCCTGATAGAACTATTTTTCAACATAATAATAGATTTACAATGATTAATACAAGGTTATTTGTGCCAGTTGGAGATGATTCCTATGTTCTTCCAAGCCAATGTGAGCAAGTGTTTTACTTAGAGGTTCCACATAAACTAGGTTGGTCATTTTTTGTTAAACATGATCCAAGAGGAAGGCTGATAAAGTATACTGTGATGGAAGAAGAAGACATCGAAGATGATGAAGAAGAAGATGATGGTGGTGGTGATGATGATGATGATGATGATGATGAGATGGATGAAGACGATGATCAATGACATGATTAAAATGTACAAGGTATGTAATTTAATTATTTATATATATTTATATTGATTAGTATATATATTTACTGATTGAATTATTTTGTGACTATTTTGTTAAAGATCTTCACTCTTGACTTCAAGTTTATTACTGTTATTTTCATTTAAAGTCACAATATTTATCCATTTATATGACTGCATAAAAGACATAGTGCACATTTCCATGAATAAAGATTATTTTTTATGTGATTAAATGACTCCATTGGAAGTACACTCATGCTACACCATTATGTTGCACATTGATGACCTTTCTATCCCTTAAAATTGTTGAATTTTATTGTATCTAGGACCTTAGCCATATTGTTGGTACCATGGTTTAGGGGGCTGGCTTACTTCAATCTTTGTTGAAAAGACCTGAAAACACATCATAAGGTATGATCCTGTGATTTCATCTCAGTATAAAAATGGTGACCATGTATTAAAACAAGTTATACAGTATATAGTATATACTAGCTTAGTGACTCTAAATTTCATTTCTTTTTAACAAATTAAAATGCAAGTCATGTGAAGAAATCTTAATTTTTTTATAATATGATATATAATTCTTCATTATTAGTGATCTATCTAATCACTAAGTTCATCTTTTCAATATACATAGTATATAGTATATACTCACTTATTGTCCTAGATTTTCTTTCTTGGTAACTCAATAAAACACATTTCTCATGCATTGAAAACTAAGATAAATTGATCAACCCTTAATTTGTTTAATGGGTTGATACTAAATTGAGACATGAAAGAGAAATGTGAAAAAAAAATTGTTTAAAAGAATGTTGGAATTGAATCAATCCAGTGATCATTGTTTACTCTATATACTTTGTGTGTGACATACTTAAATGGAATACACCAAGAAGTACCAAATGATGAATGTTCAATTGTTGTAATGGCAAAGCATCTGAACCATCCATTTCTAGAACTTGATTTTCTATAGTCTTAATGATTTTTCTATAGTCCTAATGATTTTTCTTATTTTTTTTGTCTTTTGTCCCCTTTTGATTTCCTATGTCTGTGCTTGGTGATAGGATTTTGAACATTGTTGACAAAGCGTGTTTCTTTTTTTGATTGTCACGGGGTTCCACATTTTTTATTTCTCTTAATAAATTAGGCATTGAATTTGAATTTTTGTTCACTATTTTATTTCAGCTTGATATTTAATTCATTTTTCATATACACAAAGGCTACACATGTTGATAAAAAGATGATCTATTTGATTTAGGTTTACTGTTCATGATTGTAAATGGTTAATATTTTTGATGCTACTCCTTGGTGTATTCCATTTAAAAATAATCATGTTTCTATGGCTATGATAAATGTCTCTCTGTGTTGAGAAAATCAGAGTTGACAAAATGGTTGTTCAACGACTGTATTTTCCATTAGAGCCACTTCATATGCACAAGTGATGAACATGCAGATTTGTGTAAGCACTACTAGGAGCTAACCCAGCAACACATGTACTATTGTTAAAATCATCACAAGTTCATTTGCTACTGGGTCTAGCTCCTAGTAATGCTTGGTCAAATCTGCATTGTCAAATGTAAATGGAATACTTTGTGCTTGACATACTTAAATGAAATACACCAAGAAGTACCGAATGATGAATGCTCAATTGTTGTAATGGAAAAGCATCAGAATCATCTATTTCTAGAACTTGATTTTCTATAGTCTTAATGATAAAAAAAATGAGCGATTTGATTTAGATTTACTGTTCATGATTGTAAATGGTTAATATTTCTGATGGTACTCCTTGGTCTATTCCATTTAAAAATAATCAGGTTGCAAACAAATCATCCTTCTTCCACCAATGAGTCATTCCATTCAAGAAGGACCATGTCTAACAATATCAACCCAGAACAAAATAAGGAGACAATTGCTATTATCTAAAATGCTATATCCTCGGTTGGATTTGCACGATCCAAAATGTGATTAATTTTTGCATTGAATTTTTTTAGTGTTTTCTTGACCATATTTATAGGGTTAGGGATATTTGGGATATTTACAAGCAATTAACTACACACATTGTCACCCCTTCTATTGACGATCTTGCATTCCATATATAAGGTAAAGGTAATTTGTTCATGTTTACGATCTTGCATATTGTTGATGTTTTCTTCTACATAATTTGTAGCATACATATCATGTAATTTTTAGCTAACGTAAGATAAATGATTCACATATGCATAGTGAAATTCCCTTAGTTTAGTTACAACATATGTGATTTACAATTACCAATGTATTGCTTATGATGCTCAATTAATTGTTGTTGATACATGTATATATTTTGTTTGATTGTCACCCTTTCTAGAAATGGGCAATTGACTACACACATCATCACCCCTTTTGTTGATGATATTGCATTCCATATATAAGGTAAAGGTAATTTGTTCATGTTTACGATCTTGCATATTGTTCATGTTGTCTTCTACATAATTTGTAGCATATGTATCATGTAATTTTTAGCTAACTTAAGATAAATAATTAACAAATGCAGGAAATTTAACCCCTTTGACGAGGATCCTGCACAGTGACATGGATCACCAGGTATAAGTCAATAAATAGACATAATTTTCTTATATTCTTCTTATTTATTACTGAGCACGTATGTTTCTTGCATGCTATGCTAAGGATAGGACTTGTATTCGTCACTTTTCTAATCCTTTTATATGGTTCCTATTTTTTTGTGTCTTTCCTTCATTTTCAACTTACATTTTATATCTCCCACGTATAGACAAAGAAGAATCGTATGGGTCACGACTCTATTCAAGACTTGATTATTCTATATGTATTATTTAATTATTATCAAGATTCTATTTGAAGTAGGGCTATGACAATATCTCATTTGATGGATTACAGGACCTACCAAATAGGTACTTGTCAAATCTATCTTCCTCGAATGAGGGAAATGCGGGAATGGTAGATGAAAGTTTGACATGTAGTACAACTAAAATAGGGAGATCAACTAGAGGTCAAAAGATTAGAAAATAATTCAATAAACGCATGCAATTTTTCCTTGCTCAAGGGGGGTCACATTCTTATGATGATGAGACCAAAGGTGACATCAAGGTTCCCTTCCAGTACACACATCTTGAGAAAGAATGGGTACCCAATGAGCTACCTCCAATTAACACTAATTTTTGTGTTAACGAGAGGATATATCGCATAGCTCCATCCTCATTACATGGTTTAGGCCTATTTTCCATAGATGGGATAAAGGCATGTTACAAAAAAGTTGTTGAATTAATGGAGTATGTCGGACCTTGTTACAATTACAATGATTGGATGCAAATTGTTCAATATAAAAAAAGTATGCGTAGGTATGCACTATCAGCAAATTATATACAATGGAAAGAAAATGATCGAAGTAAAATATTTTCTATGTACATTGATGGGAGACCAAAAATAACAGGGAATATTGTGGATTTTATAAATAGTACGTGACCTTCCTCAACTAATAAGAAACTCAATTGCATATTTGAGGTGCGTGAGGGGAATCATGTTTTTGTATGTGCGATAAAATAAATAAGTGCAGGGGAAGAACTGCTAATATATTACCATTTAAATCACATAGATACAAACAAAGTTACTATAATAGGGGTGGTAAGTACTAGTATATACCATTTAAACTAACTTCAAGTTTATGACTCGAATATACCATTTTATTAATAAGTTTTTTTTGCTAAGTCTATTGCTTTTAGTTCACTAAATTTTTTATATTTAATCTTTGTCACAAGATGATTGATGAAGGGTGCTCCCCTTAATACCACAACCACATAAAAGAAATAGAGAAACAACAACAATAATATGCAAGAACAGAAAATTGGCTTCTTATTATCTCCACAAATGTGGAATTACAAACTTTCAGAATTACAATATGCAAAGCCACATGGGCATTCCCTTACAATATTCTGTAGGACAAAGCCTCGAATCAATACCCAGATCTACTACCCAGAACTATTCTGAACTCCTAAGACAATAATACAGCCTTCCTTATATAGGCAATTTTTCACCGCCTGGGAAGGTTCGAGAATTTTAGCCAATAAGGCCGACCAAACTTAGAATTATTTTATTTTACATTTTATTACATCATAGTCGGCTCAAGATAACCTTTGAAACCCAAACAGAAATTTTGAAGAAAATTATTTTTTGCCATTTCGGGTGGCACAACTTTCGAAGACCATAAGTCATCACCAGTTGACCCGATTGGCTATTATAACCCCATTTTAGAAATGCCACGAAGCGCTCTACAGGCTTGACCCGCGCAATTGCCCGTCACCCAAATTTTTGACCTCATCCGGGGCCTCTAAAGCCTTCAAAACTGAGTTCAAAGTTTCTGTACCCTGCTGCCAATACCAAAAATCTTCAATATCTTCCAATATACACTTGATCTGGCAATGAAACTTTACTGGCAGACTTATATGACCAAAATAAACCTCCAAGAAAGAAATCAGATCATTCTGAGCACATACAAAAATTACCAAAAATAGTAACTTTCCATAAATAGCAGCTCTGCACAAAATAGCCCTTATTGAATACAAAAATAGAAATATTTTTGGGTGATGCAAGATTGCTCTTACACCCAGGATGCTCCTGCATCAGACACCCGGGGTCATTTGAGAAGTGACCCTGTCACGACTCAGGTGTGCAGAGGAAAACCAAGATGGCTAACCTCCTCCTTTGTCAGCCATGATGAATCTTCAACAGGTCATCCTTTCCACTTGACCAGATATTCTTCATATGTCCTATTCCTTGTGCTTCTGCCAACACGACTGTCCAGTATATCTTCGATCTCCTTAGTGTCTGAACTAGTTGCTGGAATACTCCACTGTGCTGCTGTGATCTCATCTTCAACACCTCCTTCATGATACTCTGTCAAATCTAAAATGTTAAAAACTGGTGAAATATTTAGCTCAGTAGGCAATTCTACCTCATATGCATTTCCTGAATCATGTTTCTTCAGTATCCTACATGGTCCAAACTTCTTCATTTTTAGCTTGTTATATGTACCAACTGGAAACCGCTCCTTCCGCAAATGAACCATGACTTCATCACCAACCTGAAATTCCTTATACCTCCTTTTCTCATCTGCCTTAGCCTTATACTGTGCATTCATCTTGGTAATATGCTTCCTCACCTCCTCATGGATATTCTTCAAGTGTTCTGCAAAATCCTCAGCTTCGGCACTACTTATTTCTCCTTTATCTATCTTCCTCAATTCAGATGCATTTCTTGGACTACTTCCATATATAATCTGGAATGGTGATTTACCAGTGCTCCTATTGACAGAATTATTGTATGCAAATTCCACCTATGGTAAAATTAAATCCCATCCTATTGGCTTATCTCCAACCAAACATCTCAGCAAATTTTTCAAACTCCTATTCACCACCTCTGTCTGTCCATCAGTCTGTGGATGATGTGATAAACTAAACTTCAAATCTGTCTTCAACTTCTTCCACAATGTACGCCAGAAATATCCAACAAACTTAGTGTCTCGATCTGAAACTATGGTCTTTAGCAAACCATGAAGTCTCACTACTTCTCTGAAAAACAATTCTACTACATGAACAACATCATTAGTCTTCTTGCAGGGAATAAAATGTGTCATCTTTGAAAATCTGTCAACTACCACAAAAATTGAATCGTGTCCCCGCTGTGTCCTCAGTAAACCAAGAACAAAGTCCATGCTGATATCCTCCCAAGGCTTCTCTGGTACAAGTAATGGCTGATACAACCCTATATTCTGCTTCACTCCCTTCGCCATCTGACATACTCGGCAACTCTGTACAAACTTCTTCACATCTTGCTGCAACTGTGGCCAATAATAATTCTCACTAACCAAACCAAAGGTTTTATCACGACCAAAATGTCCAGCCAATCCTCCGCTATGCTTCTCCTTGATGAGATTCTCCCTCATAGAACTTTGTGGAATGCACAACTGACTCCCTCTGAATAGCATATCATCTTGGATGATGAAATCCAACCATTTCGTCCTGTCTAGAGTAACAGGTTCTGTACAAGCTTTCCAAGCTTCACCAAAATCAAGATCCTCTGGATATAAATTTTTGAGTTCCTTGAACCCAACCACTTCAATCTGCATTTATGTCAGCAATAGTTGCCTTCTGCTAAAAGCATCTGCAACCCTATTAGACTTTCCACTCCTATGTTTCAAAACAAATGTATAACTCTACAAAAACTCAACCCATTTCAAATGCCTCTGATTCAACTTTCCTTGACTATTCAAATATTGCAAAGCTTGATGATCAGTATACAAAAAAAACTCCTTAGGAAGCAGATAATGTCTCCACTTCTTTAATGCCTGAACTATAGCATAAAATTCTTGATCATAAATAGAATATTTCCTCTTGGTATCATTTAACTTCTCACTGAAATAAGCAACAGGTTTACCTTCTTGGCTCATAACAGCTCCTATTGCAGTACCACTAGCATCACAATCTACTTGAAACACCTTATTAAAATCTGGAAGTGCTAAAATAGTTTGTTCTGTAACTTTTTGTTTCAACAATTGAAAACTCTTTTCTGCCCCATTAGTCCACTTAAACTCTTTTCTATCCCCTCTCATTGTTTCAGCCAAGGGTCCACAAATACTGCTAAAATTTCTGATAAACTTTTTGTAAAAGCTAGCCAAACCATGAAAAGATCTTACCTCAGTAGCACTCCTTGGAGTAGGCCATTCAAGGATAGCCTGTACCTTCTCTGGGTCCATTTTTAGACCTTCTGCTGAAACTACAAATCCCAAATACACTAACTCTTTCTTCACAAAATTGCACTTCTTCAAATTAATCAACAATTTCTCTTCTCTTAGCTTCTCAAATACCATACGAATATGCATCATATGCTCCTCCAATGTCTTACTAAAGATCAAAATATCATCTAGGTAAACAATGACAAACTTACCCAGAAATTCTTTCAGAACCTCGTTCATGAGCCGCATGAAAGTGCTCGGTGCATTGGTTAGCCCAAAAGGCATGACTAACCACTCATATAGTCCTTCCTTTGTCTTGAAGGTAGTCTTCCATTCATCTCCTTCTCTGATCTGAATCTGATGATATCCACTTTTCAGATCTATCTTTGAAAAATACACAGCTCCACTCAAACAGTCCATAATATCATCCATTCATGGCAATGGAAACCTGTACTTGATTGTGATCTTGTTTATTGCCCTAGAATCTGTACACATCCTCCATTCTCCATTCTTCTTTGGTGCTAATACCGCTAGTACAGCATAGGGACTCAGACTCTCACGGATCAATCCTTTCTGTAACAACTCATGTACTTGTCTGTTCAACTCCTCACTTTCTGCAGGTGTCATTCTGTGTGCTGCCTTGTTCGGCAAACTCACTCTTGGGATCAAGTCCATTTGATGACTAATCTTCCTGACTGGTGGTAATCTATTAGGCACGTTATCAGATACAATATCTTGAAACTCATTCAAAAAATCTGTAACTTCTATAGGAACATCTTCTACTTCCTCTTTACCAGCTTTTAGAATTAAAGCAAAACATACATGCTCATGCCTCATACCATCTAGGAAATTTCTTCCATAAACAAAAGTTATGTTTGCATTACCACATACCTTTTCTTCAGTCTCCTTCAATGGTTTTAGCTTATGTCGCACTCCATCCTTTGTCAGGGAATAGGTATTCGCATGACCATCATGTACAGCACATCTATCAAACTGCCATGGTCAACCCAACAACATATGACATACATCCATAGATATGATATCACACAATACCTCATCTTGGTATCCGCCAACCTTGAACTTTACTAGGCATTGTTCATTGACCATGACCTTGTGGTCATCCTGTACCCAGGCAATCCGATATGGATGTGGATGTTTCTATCTCTTGAGCTTCAACTTTATCACCATCTTTTCTGACACCAAATTGTCAGTGCTTCCACTATCAATGATCACATCACAACATTTACCTTCACACTTGCACCTAGTGCGAAACAGGCTCCTCCTTTGCTCAGGTTCATTCTCACCACTCAACAGGACTCTTCTGTTAATCAATGTTTCTCCTCTTTCAGCATCTTCAGAATTTGATGATCTGGCATCTTCATCTACATGTGCAACTCTGGCCTGGCCTTCATTTCTCCTGTCTGTTCTACCTTGGTGCTGAGGACATTCAAATGCCCTATGACCTTCTTCTCCACAGTGAAAACATGTTCCACAGAAGCCTCCTCTTCCAGATCCTTGTCCTCTTCCTCTTCCTCTCTGATCTCTATTATTCTGATCCAAGAAGCAATTGGAATTACTTCCACGCTGATTCTGACTGCTATTGGCCTCATCTTTCTTTTTTGAATCTTCATTTCGGCCACCATATGACCGTCCACCAGATCATCCACCATGACCTCTTCCGTTTTGTCTGCTCTCAAACTTCTTGTTCAGCTTTTCCTCTACTTTTAGGGCAAATTGGTATGCCTCCTCAATACTGTTCATTCAAACCAGATTCAACTCCTCTTGAATGCTTGGCCTTAACCCATTAAGGTATCGAGAAACTTTCTCCTTATCAGCTTCTGCATGGCCTGTTCTGATGAGGAGTCGATAGAACTCCTCTGTATACTCCTGAACAGATCTTCCTGCTTGCTTCAAACTTTGCATTTTCTTTAGTAGATCAAGCTCATAATCAACAGGAATGAACTGTCACTTCAATTTATTCAACATCCGATCCCATCTTGTGATTTTATCTTTCCCTCTTCTATTTCACTCCAATTAAATTTCTTGCCACCAAATCTTCGCATGACCTTTCAGTTTGGCCTTCACAAATTTGACCCTATCAGGATCCTCAACATCTTCATACTCAAAATATTTCTCACATTCATTGATCCAGTCAATCAATTCCTCTGGGTTAAGATTTCTAGAAAATGTAGGAACCTCAATCTTAGGTCTTTTCCCAATCTTGGAAATTGCCTGAAAAAGTCTTTCTTCCTCCTGGTTCACAATTTTAGCTTCTCCTTCTTGATATTCTTCTTCGGCTTCATCCTCGCTTTCGTCTCTGACATTAAGATTCATTCCTCTATGAATCTCTTCTTGTAATGCTCGCACTTGTCTCTGCAGCTCTCTAACCTCAGGTGTTACAACACCAGCTCTTCCACCACGTTCCCTTCGTGGAGGCATTTTTGCGATGCACGCTGAAACCCTAGCCACGGTCCTGGTGCAAACTGCCTCACAGTCGGCGATCTGTTTACACACTCAAGAACTCCTGCTCTGATACCACTTGATGAAGGGTGCTCCCCTTAATACCACAACCACATAAGAGAAATAGAGAAACAATAACAATAATATGCAAGAACAGAAAATTGGCTTCTTATTATCTCCACAAATGTGGAATTACAAACTTTCAAAATTACAATATGCAAAGCCACATGGGCATTCCCTTACAATATTATGTAGGACAAAGCCTCGAATCAATACCCAGATCTACTACCCAGAACTATTCTGAACTCCTAAGATAATAATACAACCTTCCTTATATAGGCAATTTTCCACCGCCTGGGAAGGTTCCAGAATTTTAGCCAATAAGGCCGACCAAACTTAGAATTATTTTATTTTACATTTTATTACATCATAGTCAGCTCAAGATAACCTTTGAAACCCGAATAGGAATTTTGAAGAAAATTATTTTCTGCCATTTCGGGTGGCCCAACTTTCGAAGACCATAAGTCATCACCAGTTGACCCGATCGGCTATTATAACCCCATTTCTAAAATGCCACGAAGCGCTCTATAGGCTTGACCTGCGCAAGTGCCCATCACCCAAATTTTTGACCTCATCCGGGGCCTCTAAAGCCTTCAAAATTGAGTTCAAAGTTTCTGTACCCTGCTGCCAATACCGAAAATCTTCAATATCTTCCAATATACACTTGATCTGGCAATGAAACTTTACTGGCAGACTTATATGACCAAAATGAACCTCTAAGAAAGAAATCAGATCATTCTGAGCACATACGAAAATTACCAAAAATAGTAACTTTCCATAAATAGCAGCTCTGCATAAAATAGCCCTTATTGAATACAAAAATAGAAATATTTTTGGGTGATGCAAGATTGCTCTTACACCCAGGATGCTCCTGCATCAATGATATGGATCCTCCACATGATAGAGGCCACGGGGATGCTCCTCCCACCCATTCTTCAAAAACGGTAAACCTTATTGTAATTGTACAAATTAGATAGTTGAGAAATGTTATATTATTATGTTATTTTATTTAGGGTTTTGGAGTTATTCTTATATTTTTACTGATATTCCTATCACAAATTGATGTTCAGGATAGGGGAAAAGCACCTGTAACAATAGAGGCAATAGTTGTAGATATAGATGAGGATATCCCAGATATCCCTAACCCTATAAATATGGCGAAGAAAAAACTAAAAAAAAATTAGTGCAGAAATTCTTTCCATTTTGGTCGATCCAAATCCAACTGACGAGATGCTGGCAAGGAAAGAGGAATTGATGTGGAAAACATGTTGTTATGAAGTACGAAGTAATGAATCTTTAGTTATAACAAAATTTCAATAAAGGTTTATATTTTATACTCTTTATGTCGTGAACTAAAATATGTATGTGTTCTTGTTAAAGAATTTTTTGTTTGCTCAAGTACCTGGTCATGGACATCACGGTGAGGCCAGTACTAGCAGAACTCTGACCACCTTAGGTAAAATAATCCTTAAGTTAACAAGTTACAAGGAATTTTTAATTTGGAACATTCAAAAACTTCATTGGACTTACTGATTAGAAGTGTACATTTTTCATTGGACTTACTGATACCATAGATACAGCTACAAGAAAAGGTATAGTTTCAACTAATTCAAAATTTCTAAGAAAATCTTCACTCAAACTTTATTGAAAGCTACTCTTCCTTTTATTATTTCAGAATATCTTTGCTAACAATATATTGTTCAGGTCATCCAGTACACATGACTCCTCCTAGAAGGTCGACAGACATCCATCCCAGATTGCAAAACAATGTCAGAAACAAGGGGCATGCAAACATTGACGCCTTCATGGTCTATGCCTAGTAAATCCTTATTTTTCTATATTTAGTTTTGTGTTAATTATGATTTGATAATTTGTACTTTAATCTTGGGTGAATCTCATAGTGGATTAATTTTGTGGAGTAGGAGATACACCAGTGTTATCTGTTATGCCAGATATAGATTAGAGTTCCTATATTGGTGATGATTCACCATCATTTCTTGGATCTACCCATGTTTCTAGCACAGAAGTTATGCAGATGTCATTGTTGATTGATGATAAAGAATTGATGCCTTTAAAATATCCTAAGCTTCCAGGTACTTTAAAATTATTATTATTTATATTGTAATATATATTTACCTATTCATAACAAGTTTTGGATTGATGATCCCATGACATTTTTGCAGGAAATGATTCTTTTTATAAGACGCTTTATGACTTCACATTGAAGATATTTGGGCCCACCATACGTACAAGGTGGAACATCATAAGTGAACGAACCCTATCCCACTATTTTTATTTCATATCATTAATTGGTACAATATTTTTCCTTTCATTCAGACCTTTTCTTTTACTATATTCAAGGTACACAACTTTAGTTAATTTTTCTATCTAACAATTTTGTGTTTTTTTCTTAAAAGGTGGAACTTGCCAGAAAAAAATTAAAAGATCAGCTCATAGAAGATTTCGAGCATGAGTTTGGTAGTAACATTTTTTAGGAGAAGAAAATTTTAGAAAAAGTTTCCAAACATCTTAAGACTGTGAGGGACTCATATAGAAGGAGTCTCATCCAAAACCCAAAGTATGAGCATCCTCCCTTTATTTCAGTGAGGCATTGGAATGAGTTCATTTTGGATGCAAAGGAGAAAGGGGATTCTCAAAGAGAAATTACACCAAAAAATGAGAGAAGAAGGTATGTGATAATATTAACTACTAGTAGAATGTAATAATGCACTAATTAGTGATCTTTATATCTATATCATCTAACATATTTCAAACTTTTCATAGGTTGCAAGACACATCAAAGGCAACAAAGGCCAAACTGCAAAAGATTGGGCAACACAAACTTAGCTCTGGTGGATATTCAAAAATTCAAGCACAAATTGTAAGTAGCAGTAAATGAATTCCAGATCAAAATTATTTATAAAATGCAAATAATTTTGTTTAATCAAAAAATGCAGGGCTCAAAATTTAATTTAGAGGCCACGACAGAACACAAAAAAAGTGCCTTCAAGAAAGGCTATCAAGTCATGGCTGAACGCCTACACCAAGCTTCCACTAGCCCAACCCAAGAGTCTCCTGCATCGATTGAATAGGTGAATATGCCAACAAAATATATTTGAAATTGAATACTTGAACAACAATCTTTTTTATGTTAATTTCAAATATAAATTGACTATTTTTGTTTTTAAAAAGAAAACAATGATAATAATGTGCATGACATTGCAATGCAGTCTCGTAATCCTAACACAGAACCTATGCCACATGATGAAGTCCCTGATGTGCATCATAGTGTCAATAGAAGTATTCATTTTCTATTGAAAATTAATTATGTAATTATTAATACAATTAAACATCTTAAATTGAAATTGGTGTAACCTTTTTTGTGTATATTTTAGAGCATACAGAACGTCATGCTGAATGAGTGGAGATCATTCAGAGTGACCACCATGTAGATGATGTCGTGGCACATCCAGGTAAAGAAAATCTTTGCTTTGTTCTTTAAAATTTCTTTTTTGATTTATAGTTCTTTTAATTATTGAAATACTTGTAATACTAATATAAAATGGTGTGAATTTAACCCATGACGTAGTTGTTATTGTAGCGGACCCCCCTTTGGCATAGCAACCTCGTGTTCCTAAACAGATGAGGAGGAGACATGTGTTGAGATTAGAACAAGTACAGGAGGGGAATGATGAGGATATTGATGCTCCGCTTAGCCGTTACCTTAGAAAAATGAGCAAGAAACAAAAAATGAAATGATGGTAATTAACATTTTTTGCTAATGAAAGAATGTTGTTTTAATCGATGTAATTTTGTACTAGTAAATGTTGATGAATGATGTGTTAAAGAATTATTCATGAATGTTGTGTGTTAATGAATCTTATGTGATTATAATGATTGAATGTTATATTTCAAAAATGGATGAATGAATGTATTAGATGTTAATGGGGAATTTAGAGTGATGTTAGGGGGGGAGGGGCCAAATGAGCTTCCACCTTCACATGGTTGGCCTTGTTAAGTAGAGAATATTAAACTATTCTTGAAACCAAGTGAAGCTCAAAATAAACCAATGACATAGATTCAATGGTGAAAAACACCTACTTCTTATTCCATATTATTTCTCATTCACTTTTAGAAATATTTTACTTCTTAAACATATTCATCAACTAATCTACATCACCATGTTCATCAAATTAGATTTATAGATAAGAGAGTGAAAACTGCAAAGTAAAGCTCAATAGAAAATAAACACGTAAGGAAAAATATTGATAACACCAATGTATCCTTCTTCATATCCCATATCACCCTTGGTTGAGAGGATCCGTTCATAACCTGTCATGACACCCAAACAATACACAGTGTATACTCTGACTGTACAGGAATAGTCACCTCTGTGCAGTTTTCAAACACACTAAAACTTCTCCAAAACCCTTTGAATGTATTAAGGAACATAACATTATATTAAACCATATATTTCTGTACATATTCTCCATGAAAGAGAAGTTTTGAGCATCAAATACATCAATTGTACCCTCACGGGTAGTGACAGGGTCTTTTGAAATATATGTACATTTTATTGTATCAAGGCATATGTTATAATGTTTTTGTGACACAAAACTCTTAAAAATATCTTCTTACTCCTCTCCCCTCTCCTAAATCATGACTACACCATCAAATAACAACACCAAAGATGGGTTGATGGTTAAATTCCCTGTCAACCGCACATAGTCAATTATTATGACTATTATAATTAGTTTTTTGTTTATGTTTGTTGTCTAGTTGACAACAAGTTGTCAACTTCAACAACTTCTACCCCTTTTCATTCATATCAACCTTTTAGAAAGGCTATCCTACTTCCACTTCCCTCCTAAACCCTTGCTAATCCCAACTAAGCCTTTGTTTAGGCCTATTTTTCCATTATAGACAGATTACACACTTTGGCACTTTTAGTGCTTTTACAACATTTTATTATCCCTAGTGACCACATTAAATTTATTAGAGACCTTATAGGTCTTTAGATCCCTCTACTAGGATAGGATCAACATAATGACCCTTAATGACCCTCCTAGGTTCATTTTGACCTTATAATGCCATTCACCTCCTATTACATGCCTTTATATGTTTAGGCTTATTACAAGCAAAAGAAATAAGCTAGGAAGGTTTGGAGAAGGAAATATGAACAAAAATAGCAAGAACCTATTCGTGTGCATATTGCACAAGAAACTTAAGTAAAAGCATGAGATTGGTATACAATCAAGAGGAGTACAATGTTTCTATCTGATATCCCTAGTTTGAGATATCTATTTGAAAATTTCATAATTTGGTAGAAACATTCAATGTGTTGAAAATATCTTGTCATTCCCTTTAAATCACAATCTTGTTAATAGGAGTCATTGTTAGTATATTATGATCCTTAAAAATATAGTGAAGTGACTCTTAGATTAGTGTCTATGATAGAAGAAATACTTAATATCATTTTAGGTCTGTACTAGAGTGATATCTTAGTCTCTCACTTTGATTTGGCTATATATATCTCAAAAAATTGCTTGAGTAGTCATGTGAACATGAAGAAGGATTTTCTACAACTCAAGATCTACAATATGCAAGAAACTTAGAGAAAATATCAGATATTTTATTAGAGATTGTTGTTGTCCTACACTTATAAATATAACGGTAGCAAGTAGATGGTGAACATTTAAAGTGATATTTGAACATGTGAAAATATTGAACTCATCATTTCACATTGGTGTAACAATGGATATGATATGTGCATTGCTAATGATTATTTGATAGTTTCTCAAATAGTAGAATTGCTTCATGGTTCAAGGAGGACAGTAACTTAAAGATCAAAAGACTAGTACTGATATTGATATGTGTTTGAGTGAAATTAATGTGTCTGATGCAAGATTGAAGACTTGAAAAAAAGAGTTCTTGGTATATCCTTAGATAGTTTGCTAGAATTGATTACCTTTTAATAGAAACTTTCCATGTCAAAAACAATAGTGAGTTCTTAGTAAAATCTTGGATTTTGAATATGTGGTTGATAGTGATTAATAGATCTAATAATGGTCGATGCTCCTCATACAATATTCGATGATTTTGGAAAAAATATAGATATTATGTTTTGATAGTGCCATATTATTTGACACATTGGTGATTTCATTTCTGAACATACATTTGATAGTGATTCATTATCGATTGCATTTGCATTTGCAGTTGCACAATTATTTACACAAACATTGAATTAGTGATTGCACATTCAAATAGTTAGTGCATTAACTGGCATTTGTGGTATATTTGATTATTGATTTGTATTATCAGTGTGATTCTATCCCACAATATCTTTGGTATTCCAGCTGGTGCATTTTTAGAGTGGTTTGTTATAGTTGTTCTATAATTCATCTTCAATGGTTTACTCCTAACTAGTGGCTTGGTCTCAGGGGGGTTTGTTTGAGTTATGTGTTATAATGGATAATGTGGTAATTCTTAGATTCAGTTCAGTGCTTAGTTAATTGGAACAATTTGGTTATCAATCTCAAATCAACAAATGGAAATGGTGGAATATATCAGTGACAAGAGGTTTTGATTCCCTTCATATACTATGATTTGATTGATACAAGCTTATTTAATTCACATTATTGATAAAATATGTATCTTTTTTCATAGATATTAGTGGCTAATATATCTTTGTCTCTAATAAGTCATTAATGTCTTAACAACTCTCATTAGTAAGTCATTAACAACTTCTTACATTCATAGTATATAAGTTATTAATGACCTATTCCATATAAGCTTTGCTCATTTCAAGTACTAAGTTGGGAATAATGAACATTACAAGAATAATCTTTTCCATTACAATCAGTCTGGCAGTTTGAAATAACTACCTTTTAGAGCTATTGGTCTCAACATTGGTAGTTAATAAGTTTAGCATTTTTTTGGAATGACTGATACTTCTGGCATATCATTCTTGATTGTGTTATATATTTACATATTTGATGCACAGTGATGTGACTAGCAATAGAATATGGACAAGTATATTCAAATCTAGTTTTAGACTAGTATTCACAAGGTAACTTGTTTGATTTATGGCTTACAGAATTCATGATACTCCTATAATGTGAATAGGGTAGTAGTACAGAGCTCATTTTTAGGAGGACTTGTTCATGCTTATTCAATGACCCTATGATCCATGATTTTATAGTTCACTATACCTTTATGTATCATATATTCACTTTCATTTTGATTTCCTTGCAATATTTCAGTAGTTTCTCCTTTGGCATTATTGTCTAAAGGGGAGGAAAAGTGATACTTTGTAGTGATTTGATTCTGTGTTGACAGTGACAATTTGCTGTTGTTGCATTTTTTGGTATTATAGTGGCATTTTGATTCATACAGTAACATTTTGATGCATTTTGAATATTATAATTTCATGAATTGTATTATCAGTGGTCATTGTATGTGATTCATTTCAATGGAACTAAAGATTTGA
Source organism: Chamaecyparis obtusa (assembly GCA_027943335.1). NCBI lineage: Eukaryota > Viridiplantae > Streptophyta > Pinopsida > Cupressales > Cupressaceae > Chamaecyparis > Chamaecyparis obtusa. The sequence goes on from BSBK01007872.1 coordinate 1,405,046, forward strand.
TAGTGATACATTTGATTCTTTTTTATGCTTTCTTGAACTTTGAGATCCATAATTTTATTTGACAACTTCTATGACTTATGATAGGGAAATTCATTTGCACAATTCAAAGACATTTCCATTTCAGGTATATTGTTTTCAGTTAATATTTGGCTTTGATGTTCTTATCATATTAGGTTTGAAATTAATGCCAAATGGGGATTTTTTTGTCTCCTTTGGCATGTTTTTGGCATTAATGTCAAAGGCAATAAGATAGTAACATATTTATTGTAATTTCAATTGGTGTTGAGTTGTATTCATGTTCATTGTATGTCCTTATTATGGTCTCCATAGTACAAAGATATTTGATTTTTTATTGACATACTTTGAAATTGATAAGTATACAGGTATATAGGATGCATGGTTTATCTGATACATACATCTTTGACACACTATGATATGATTGATATATTATATCATGTATGCTTGATTTTGCATAATATCTAATATATTAGTCAAGAATTACCTAATTCAGATTTTCTATGGTGATAAGACATTATTGATTATATGTGCATACAAAAGAAAGTTTTGAAAAGGTTTCACTATGAGGTGATAAAGGCTTGTCATAGCATGTAACAATCTTGATGTGCTCCTTGAAAAAGTCCTTTTTGATGCACAAAATAAAATCTTGTGATATGAGCATATCCTAAGGTATGGTTAATGGAAGACATTAATAATAAAAAATCTCATTTTTTGACTTTTTTCCACTTGAAGAGGTTTTTCCTCTTTCATATACTAGACCAATAGGATCACTGAAATGTTTTTGCTTACAAAACATATCATCCAGTGCATTAATACTTTTCTTAAACTACTTATGCTTTTCTAATTGAATCTTTTGATCTTCAAGATATTTCTTTAAAGAAACAACCTCTCCTTCAAGCTTATGACACTCAGCAGTTATCGCATCCAAGTCATATTTTGTGACTTCCATTATATTCTTAGTTTCCTCAATCTCTATTTTCATATTTAAGACTATGTTATCTGAATCATTAGAAATGTCTCTTAATAGAGAATTATTCTCTACACTCTTTAAAAAAATCAAGTTCATACTCAAAATCTCTACACATTTTTTCTTTTTATTTTGACTTGACTCTCGTTTCTTCTTCAATTCCTTTTCTTTCTTCAATTGGAACCTCTGATTTCTTGGTTTATGTTTTAAGGTTTCTAATCACATCTAGAGAAGAAACACACTCTCCTTCAAAATAAACTACTCATTCAGGGTTACTAACACACTCTTGTATATCTGATTTATTCATATTTACCATGAATTCATCTGATTCTATATTAGACATATTTTCTTCTACAACTTGTGATTTATCATTTTTACTCCTATTCCTCTTTCCCATTGTAAGTACCTTACAAGAAGGAATCCCATAAGTTCTTTAAACTTATATACAAGGGTTTGGGTCTGATACCAATTGTTGGAGTATGATACCATTGAGAGGGTGGGGGGTTAATCAATGGTATATCAAATCAAAATGGCCTTGACTTAAATTTTTACAACTTTATAAAATGAAAGTTTTAGAGAATTTAGTTATCAAGTATATGTGAGGCTATCTAACATGAATGAACATAAAGACCATAAATTGATCATAGAGGCTGTGAAAATTATAGAAACCCAAATGCTGAATTATTCATAAGACTGCAAATTGTAACTTGCAAATGATATTGATCACAAATTATAAGACACATAATTTTTTCATGAGTGGATCATAAACCACTCCTAAAGAAAAATCGTGTATAGATGGCACCCATAAATCACTATGATATATTAATAGATTTCATAATATATTTTATTTTATTTTTAAAAACTTAATTTGTTGTCGATTTTTCGACCACCAAAGATTGTACATTCGACAAGAATGCTATACTCGATGAATTTTTTGACCATCGGTCATCAATATTTCGACAATTAGTTCAACTGCACTTCGTTAAGTTCGACTGCAATGCTATACAATCGACATGTTTCATTGATCAATTTTCTGACCATATGTGGTTGAAAATGCGACCAACATTGGTTGAAAAAGATGAAAGATATGTTAGGCATTCTTCCAGATTGAACTAATGATTTCAACGTTGGATCATGAAAGTTTGACAACTATAAAGGTCGAATATGTGACAAACATATATTGTGTGGAATAATCAACACAAAAAGTTTGACAACAATAATGGTCATTTGGTCGACCAATTTGCATCAAAAAATTGACTAATCCTTGTCGAAAATCAAGCTAAAATTTACTAGTGAGAAACCAATCAAGGTGCACATCAAGGGAAAGGTGAAACATGATGCTAGCAACATGCCATTAGGAGCATGACATCTAAAGATCAAAACTGAAGGTGCTCGATATAAGAAACTTTGAGACTAAACAAGCAAGAAAACTAAAAACAAGAATTTTGGTTTGATGCAAGATTGCCAAGAAACCCAAGATGCTCCTGCATCAAGAAGCAAGAATAATAGGTAAAGTCTTTATAACTTTACTTTGGAAATGAGGTAGTAGACAGTTTTTTTAATTTATATTGAATTTTTACTTTACTAAAATGCATGATGTATTGTTGAGGTTTAGGACCGCAATGTGTTGGTAAACAAATTTGTCTCTATGGGTGCTTCTTTAAAACTAACCCTATTTTCCTTTCGAGCCTTGACAACCATGCTAATAGTTAGAGAGATTGAAATCTGATTACAATCAAATCACAATCTTCCTCTTCATTTGAGAGGGTAAGATCCCTTGTATGATACTTGGGTATTTGGTATTTTTCTGTACTTTTCACCTGAAAGTACAAAAGGAGACAAAATAGAACTAAAGAAAATAGATAATAGAAACCCCAATAGTAGACATACAGATACTACTTGAGATTCATAATGGATAATGATTACAAGGGGTGTTCAACACATAAATGCAATGATGCCAAAATATGGATATCAATCCTTAACATACGAAAAGATAAAATATTCCAATACATTCACACCAAGATACCAAGGAATGAATGCATTTCACCAAATCAATTACATAGATTAGGAAGATTATTGGATTCCACCATTATATTATATATTACCAACTTAACATACAAAAATTAAGTAATAATAATTAATGAACACATTCAATATATATGACTAAATGCATTCTTCATTATTTCTTTGAAAATATTTAAGTTCAAAAACACTTTTGTACATAGTGTAGACCCAAAAATTTATTTTGAAAATTCTCCATAGTTTCCCCTTTGCCCATAATTCCTCTTTACAATGATTTGCATCATATATATAGACAAGAGTGGTGTAACCACTTAGAGTAACTCCTTAACTACCTCATGTAACTATCTAACTACCTCGTGTAACTACTTGAGGTAACTACCTAACTACCTCATGTAACTACTTGAGGTAACTACCTAACTATCTCATGTAACTACTAGAGGTAACTACTTAGTAGTTATTTGAGACAACTTCTTCAAATAACCATTTAGAGAAACTTCCAAAATAAATCACTTAGAATAACTTCCCAATTTAGAATAACTACTTTGAGAACATAAGTTATGATTGACGTAACTTTTACATTTGATAAATCCCATGAATCACTTTTACAAAAAGTTAAATAGAAACTTGTCACGTGTAATTCGTCGAGGTTTTATCTCCATCTACTTCTTTTTTTATTATCTTCATTTCACCATTTGGCTATTTGAGGACACAAAACACATATTTTTCTATTGGAATAAATAGACAATCATGATGCCAATATCATCATAGAAGGAACAAAATACCAATCTCGTCAAACTAGCACTATGTCTTCTCTTGAGCCAAGAGTTACTTGTTCAAAAACATTATCCTTCAAATACATGTGTACTTTAACTATACCAATTAAACATCTTTCACACCCACTGGACTTGTCAAGTTCACTAAATGTTTTGTCTTCAATTAAGCCAACTCTAACCCTTCAAAATCACTTTTTCATAATATAAAATGAGAAGGGCATAAAAACTTTGCACATGTCTATGCTCATCTATTTTTCTCAATCCAAACAAATATAAATAGGGGTTCATCTTCATTAAGAACTTAAAATTTAAGGTTCCCAACATTAATAGTAACCATTATAAGCTTTCAACTTTGCACATGCATGAAAGAAAGTTGGCATTGAAGCTTGTCAACTTTAACTCGACACTTGCTAATTTCATTCCATGAGATGATATCTTTAACACATTATGTCAAACATTTCACGTGCCTTGTCTCTGAGTGTAGTAGATAGCCTATTCTGAGGTTGGGGAGAATATTGGCAAAGGCCATAGAATGCAGCTTTACTTGTGCAAGTTCATTTCCTTGAAAATTGTTAAAGCCTTTTTAGAAAATTTGAACCCTTGCTTTGAATGATAATTTCTAAGATCATTTTAATCAATTTTATAGGCATGTGTGTTGCATATCTATTCCTTATTACAAACCATTTCTGGTGTCTTCTTTATGTACTCATATTTCACATGGCATTCTATATTCTTGAAGTTAGTTATAATAATTAACTACTTCATCAATAGATTTTTGTCTAACAAAACCTTACCGATTTAGCCTTTAAAGATTTCAAGTTCCATCAGAGATTTAGGTTGTTTTTGAAACTTCACAAAGCTGTCAATTTGGCAATGGCATATGAGAAACTAATCATATTTTATGGGGTACTTCATGTTCATGACTCAACAAAAATGAGCGACTTGGATGACTTACACAAATTAGCAAAATGGCTAGTCAAAAGATTTGTTATCACAACTTTTTTGGTCAGCTTATTCCACATTTTGTACACAAGTTACTATTCCAAATGTTGATGGTCGCAGCTATGTTCCTGACAAAATGCACCCAAAATAAACAAATAAAAATTCTACATCTGTGAAAATGCAGTGATATGTTTTTGAAATTTTTTGGATGTTTTCAATTCAAAACATGCAGATCATGAAGAATAGTGTTAGAATAACTAAGAGGGGGTGAATCAGTTATCCAGTGACCCAAAACAAAATGTATAATCCAAAACAAATTCTTCAACTTCTACTACTCGGTAAACATATAATACTTTCACAATCTGTTCTTTTACCGATTATCAATCTAAAACTTATAGTAGTTACCGATCAAATCTAACATGTAATATGAAAAGTATGATAACAAACAAATATCACAATCAACACCTAACACAAGAGATTTAACTTGGAAACCCTGTGAAGGGAAAAACCACCTGGAAACAACAACCCAAAAATGTTCACTCTTCTGAAGTGAGGTCGGTGAAGACCCAACCTTGTTAAAGGTTAAAAACACACTGTTAGGTGTGACCTTGTTAGAGGATTTTAGACCAGAAGTTATCGTCCAACCAGCAGTCACTCTGGGGTTGACAGGATAACAATGTTCACTCTATGAATGAAACACAAAAAGACTTTCTTAGTCCACTCGGTTAAGAGATTTGACTGTGTACAATGGTTAAATATGTAACAGTAGATGATTTTCCTTGATACAACTTCAATTGTAGTTTATAGATCAATATTCAGCTCATACAAATCTTTCTAATCAATATATCACTTCAGTTTCAATACTATATCAACTTTCTGTTCATCGGTAATTACTCTCTATAGCTCGGTAATTGTTCTACAGTTTGGTTCTCACTAACTAGTATGATCAGAATGCATGAAAAACTTGTTCACATGATAATTCTGCAGTATCTTCTTCCTCCGGCATTGTTTCAACAATGAAACCAATGTCTCTTATATAGATGAGTAAATCATTTTCTTTTTGTCCATCAGATTTTTCCGCTTAATCTCATTCATTGATTTTGCCACTTTAACCTTCTTCGGCTGATGTGTCAGTAACATGTTTCAATCTGCTCCATTAGATCTTCCTTGAATTATGTTAGTCATCAATCTTCATAACAAACCTTATCTATTACCTTGATTTCATACACTTTCTAGCTCATCAATTTATCAACTAAGCTAATCATTTAATTCCTTTATGTTATGCTCGGTTAACAAAGAAATGCATCAGTGAACACAAGCTTGATTAACACTACACTCGGTATACACTACACTCCATCGGTGTATACTAGAATGCTTCATTTACCGACAACATTGCTTTGTGTATTTCAACTCTATTCTTCATCATAGATGAATGCAACATAATAAAGTCAATATCATCAAGTCATAGACTCATCAAAAAGTTACTTAGTGTATTCCTTATCATCATCTGACATACACATCTTCCTCATGTAGATATTTTTGTTCTTCATCTCTTTCACCTTTCTTCAGATGTTTTGGTATAGTAACTTATAAGATAAGTAATGTCAAGATAGTTGACATCAATGACAACATAATACTAATTTAATCATCTTACATATCTAATTAGAAACTCCTCAGTGATCTTTAATCACAGATTCTTCATTCAGGTTCTAAATCAGTTGTAGTTCATCAATCTCTCCCTTTGGCATTGATGGCAACTCAAGTAATATTAAGTGTATCATACACATACCAAACATGTATTCTACAACTCTATGAACAAATGTTGTGTAATCTCTCCCTAGCTTAATATGTTTAATCACTATGTTACTAAATAGCATTATAAAATACAACTTTGTCATTCTGTAGATATGATCTTTTCAGCTCTCAGGTTCCTATTTCTTTCTTCTGTAACTAGTCTTCAATGTTTTGTTTCTTTCAGATTATCTCTCCCTTAGATAGTTCTCATTGGTGCTTTTCTTCATATTATTTATCTCTCCCTTTGACAACAATGCCAAAGAAACAAATAAATAATCAGCTCTGTAGTAGCTAAATAACTCTTTGTTGTCCAATACAGTCTTTGTATCTTTTTTATATTGATATCCCAATCTATTTCAATTCTTCAAACTTAATCACAACCTTGAACATTATCCAAAGTGTGAACTATGCTGCATCAACATGTGTGATCTTTTGATAAGTTTAAGTTGATGCAACATCCAGATCACATTAGTGACCGGTAGATGGGGGACGGACCCTAAGTCTAGTCCTCAAGTATTCAAATGTGTCCTTCGGTAGAGGCTTTGTAAAGATATATACAAGTTGTTCTTTAGATGTAACAAATTCTACCTTCACTTTCTTTTCTTGCAATTGTTCTCTTAAGTAGTGATACTTAATTGATATATGCTTTATCTTAGAGTGCATCACTGGATTCTTTGAAATATTAATAGCACTTGTGTTGTCATAGTATATAATCGCTGGGTCAATGATTACCTCATTCATTCCTTCCAACACTTATTTGATATATGAAATGTTTGAGCAATTAGTAGCAGCAACAACATACTCTGCTTCAGCTGTAGACTAAGAAATACAAGCCTGCTTTTTACTTGTCTAGGTTACAAGTCTTTCACCAAAGAAGAATGCTCCTCTGGTGGTGCTCTTTCTGTCATCCACATTTCCAGTCCAATTAGCATCAATATAGACCTTCAGTTCAAACTTACCTTCCTTAGGATACCATAATCCATAATCCTCTATCTTTTTTAGGTATCTTAAGATCCTTTTAGTAGCAACCATGTGAGATTCTCTAGGGTTAGCAGAAAATCTAGCAACAATTCCCACAACATGTGCTATATCTGGTCTACTTTGAACTACATACATTAGCTTACCAATCATGGATCGGTAAAGTGTCTGGTTTACCTCTGTAGTTTCATCTTCCTTTGTCAGTTTACATCCAGTAGCCATCGTTGTTCCCACAAGTTTAGCATCTTCCATGCCAAATGTCTTTAAGACTCCCTTTATGTATTTAGACTATGTGATGAATATCCCATCACTCTGCTGAATCACTTGTAGTCCTAGAAAGAATTTAATCTCTCCGAACATAGACATTTCAAACTCATTCCTTATGTCATTAGCAAAATATTTACATACATGATCTTGACCTCCAAATATAATATCATCAACAAATATCTCAGCAATAATAATAGTGTCATCAGTATCACCTTTCATGTACAAATTGTTGTTCTCACTAGTTCTTACAAATCCAATACTTAACAAGTAAGTATGTATCCTTTCATACCAGGCTCTTGGTGCTTTCTTTAAACCATATAAAGCTTTGTGTAATCTACATACCATGTCTTTGTTGTCTGGATCAATGAATCCTTCAGGTTGTTCTATGTAGACTTCTTCTTCAAGTATACCATTCAGAAATGATGACTTCACATCCATTTGATAAACTTTAAATTTCTTGTGTGCAGCATATGCAAGTAGCATTATAACTCCTTCCAATCTAGCAATAGGTGCAAATGTCTCACCATAGTTAATGCCTTCTTCCTGTGCATATCTCTTGCATACCAATCTAGCTTTATTTATTGTCACCTCACCACTTTCATTCAGTTTGTTCCTAAATATCCACTTAGTACTGATAATATTCTTATCTTTAGGTCGGGGTACTAAGGACCAAGTTTTGTTCTTCTCTATTTGTTCTATTTCCTCTTTCTTTGCATTAACCCATTCTTCATTCTCTAATGCAATTTTCACATTTTTTGGTTCAAATTCACAAACTATACATGTACCTTGTCTTGCTTTGCTTCTTGTCTACATGTTAGCTTGTGTGTCTCCAATAATTTGTGTCTCAAGATGATGTCTTCTGATAAAACTAGACAGTCTTGGTTTCTTCTTTCTTGTTCATCCTATTCAGGTTCATGTGCTTGCTTGGTAGCTCCATCTTGTTTGTCGGTTTCCCTTTCCTATTCCTCGGGGTTATTTTCCTACTGACCGGTTATCATAGGTTGTGACTTTGGTAGATTATCAGGATGTTTAATTTAAGTAATCTTCCATAGTCTTCTGGTTCCTTTCTACTTTCCTCTATGTTCTTGTCATCAAACTCATCAACACGGACATTAGTACTTTCAATTATCTTATTTGTAACCTTATTTAGACATTTGTATGCTTTACTCTTAGTAGAATATCCTAAGAATATTCCTTCATCACCTTTAGAATCAAATTTCCCATTTCTCTCATCTTTCAGAATAAAACATTTTCTTCCAAAAATCTTGAAATAACTTATAGTAGGTTTGTGTCCAAACTATAGCTCATAGGGTGTCTGGTTGGTGTCCTTCAGTTGTACTCGATTAAGCACATATACAGTTGTACTGACAACTTCCCTCTAGTATGTCTGAGAAATATTCTTTTGTAGCATTAGTGTTCTTGCACAGTCAATTATTGACATGTTCCTTCTTTTAGCAATCCCATTCTGCTGAGGTGTTCTTGATACAGAGACCTGTCTTTTGATACCATGCTCATTACAAAAATTAGTAAATTCATCAGAGATAAATTCACCTCCTCTATTAGATCTTAAGTATTTTAATTCTTTTCCAGTCTCTTTTTCTACCTTTGCCTTATACCACTTAAACATCTTAAATGCTTCATATTTTTCTTTTAAGAACATAACGGTCATCGGTCTAGTATAGTCATCAACAAAAAGAATAAAGTATCTATCACCATAATAACTCTGAGTTCTCATAGGACCACATAGGTTGGTATGAACCAACTCAAGTATCTTATTTGTTGAGTAGTCTTTTCATTTAAAACTAGACTTAGTCATCTTACCTTTCTGACATTCATGACACATAGCATGATCAGGTTTTGACAAGTTAGGCAACCCTCTAACTCTTTTCTTCTTACTAATCTTGATCATGTTATCAAAGTTCACATGGCATAACCTCTTATGCCACAACCATGCATCTTCATCCTTCATTAATAAACAAGAAGACTGATCAATATCAAGATAAAATAGATTGCCTCTGGACTGCGTACTAGTTTTGACAAGTCTTCCTCCATCATCATAGATTTTTACCTTTCTACTCTCAAAAGCAAGTCGGTGGCCTAAATTATTTAGTTGTGCCACACTTAACAAATTATAGTTCAGTCCATCTACTCAGTATGCATTTTCACATTTTATTCTATCATTAATCATCAGTGAACCTTTACCTCTTACCATACAGGGTGCATCATTTCCCATCCTAATAGATCCTCCATCGTATTCATCAAGTAGATCAAATTTATCTACATCACCGATCATATGATGTGCACAACCACTGTCTATGATCCATGTATCATTTCTGCTTACTTTAGTGATCATTTTTGTTTCTTCATGTTTCTCCTCTTCCTCTGAGTCATCTTTCATAGCAACAAATACTACTTCTATATCATCATCAGTATTAGATTCAGATTCAATATCTTCGGCTATGTAACATACCTTTTTCCTTTTATCATAGCTATCTTGGTTATCTCTATTGTTGTGTCGATAGCCTTTGTTGACTCTTCTCCCATAGCTTCCTTTAGATCGGTCTTTGGATCTATCATCATCTTTCTTATTCGGACATCTAGAAGTGATGTGGCCAACTTCTTTACAATTAAAGGATGCCAAAGGTAGCTTACCTCTATACCTTCCTTTACCTTTGGGTAACCTTCTAGCCATAAGAGCTTCAAGCTCATCAAGTTCTTCATCGGTATCACTATCACTATCATTGTTCTTATTATTCCTGCTACTAGATTTACCAATCTTCAAAGAAGACATGAAAGTGGATTCAATGGAAGGTACAACACTATTGTCAAAGTTATTCAATTCAAAGGTTGTAAGCTTACCAATCAATGTGTCAAGAGTAAGGTTGGATGTAGCTCTTGTTTCATGAATTACAGAGATCCTGATTGCATAAATTGGTAGTAAAGTTTTGAGAATCTTGCTTATCACTATTTCATCCTCAATAATTCCATCTGATGCTCTAATAGCATGTACTACCTCTTTTAGTCTATTTTTGTATTGCACAATGTTCTCACCTTCTTTCATCTTCATATCATCAAAATGACCTCTTAGGATTTCTGCTCTGGCTCTTTTAACATTCAAATCTCCACTGTATATTAGAGTCAATTTATCCCACATGGCTTTGGCAGTAGTGCATCCCTTAATGTTTCAAATTCGGCATCGGTACAGGAAGCAACAAGTTCCATCATAGTAATGTCATGTTCATGCTTGTCTTTTAGTTGATTAAGTGTCAGGGGACCTGGTGTCAGTTCAATGTAGCCATTTTACATTAGTTCTAGTGCAGAATTCCCAATTCCAGATATGTGCAACTTCATCTGGCTTTGCCATACTATGAAGTTCTCTTTGTTCAGCTTTGGCACTTCCCTCTTATACATCTTGAGATCTTTGTGCTGGAGTCCTTAAAACTATGTTCTAAGCAACCATAGCTCTGATACCAATTGTTAGAATAACTCAGAGGGGGGCGAATCAGTTATCCAGTGACCCAAAACAAAATGTATAATCCAAAACAAATTCTTCAACTTCTACTACTCGGTAAACATATAATACTTTCACAGTCTATTCTTTTATCGATTATCAATCTAAAACTTATAGTAGTTACCGATCAAATCTATCATGTAATATGCAAAGTATGATAACAAACAAATATCGCAATCAACACATAACACAAGAGATTTAATGTGGAAACCCTATGAAGGGAAAAACCACCTGGGACCGGAAACCCAAAAATGTTCACTCTTCTAAAGTGAGGTCAGTGAAGACCCAACCCTATTGAAGGTTACAAACACATTGTTAGGTGTGACCTTGTTAGAGGATTTTAGACCAGAAGTTATCATCTAACCAACAGTCACTATGGGGTTGACAGGATAACAATGTTCACTCTATGAATGAAACACAAAAAGACTTTCTTAGTCCACTCGGATAAGAGATTTGACTATGTACAATGGTTAAATATGTAACAGTAGATGATCTACCTTGATACAACTTTAATTATAGTTTACAGAGCAATATTCAGCTCATACAAATATTTTTGATCAATATATCACTTCAGATTCAATACTATATCAACTTACTGTTCATCGATAATTACTCTTTGTAGCTCGATAATTGTTCTGTAGTTTGGTTCTCACTAACTAGTATGATCAGAATGCATGAAAAACTTGTTCATGAGATAATTTTGCAATATCTTCTTCCTCCGGCATTGTTTCAACAATGAAACCAATGTCTCTTATATAGATGAGTAAATCATTTTCTTTTTGTCCATCAGATTTTGCCGCTTTAACCTTCTTCGGCTGATGTGTTAGTAACATGTTTCAATCTGCTCCATTAGATCTTCCTTGAATTATGTTAGTCGTCGATCTTCATAACAAACCTTATCTATTACCTCAATTTCATACACTTTCCAGCTCATCAATTTATCGGCTAAGCTAATCATTTAATTCCTTTATGTTCTACTCGGTTAACAAAGAAATGCATCAGTGAACACAAGCTCGATTAACACTGTGCTCGGTATACACTACACTCCTTCAATGTATACTGGAATGCTTCATTTACCGACAACATTGCTTTGTGTCTTTCAGCTCTATTCTTCATCATAGATGAATGCAACATAATAAAGTCAATATCATCAAGTGATAAACTCATCAAAAATTTACTCAGTGTATTCCTTATCATCATCTGACATACACATCTTCCTCATGTAGATATTTCTATTCTTTATCTCTTTCACCTTTCTTCAGATGTTTCGGTATAGTAACTTACAAGATAAGTATTGTCAAGCTAGTTGACATCAATGACAACGTAATACTGATTTAATCATCTTACATATCTAAACAGCAACTCCCCAATGATCTTTAATCACAGATTCTTCATTCAATTTCTAAATCAATTGTAGTTCATTAGAACAGATGGTGAAAATTTCACAAAAATCTATTGTGTTTTTGGATTTTTCAAATTTAGTCAATGGTGCATTCTATCTTAAGCATAGCCGCATCCTATTTTGATAGGTATGAAGCTTCGAAGGTAGAATATTGGCGAAGATTGTGAAATAGAGTTTTTAAAACCTTCTCTTCTCTTCAAATCTTACAACTATGGAACTCCAATTTTTTGGCATGGTGAAGAGTTATAAAAATATTTAAGTTAGTTATATAACTAACTCTGTTATCACCGAATGCATGGGTTTTCAACTTTTAGATGTTGACCAATTTGTCAATATTAGAGCTTCATATAATGGCCAACTAAATCCATGTTAGAGATATTTTGACAGCAAACCATACTACATACATCCTTTTGTGATCTCAAGTTCTTTTGAAAGTTGTCAAACTTATCGGTTCCACCTTTCTTTCTTCTTGTCAGTACTTTGAAGTATTTTCACAACTTTATTAACTCACTAAGAATGAGTTATAATAATTGCACATTTTCCATGAATGGATTGAGTGACAAGTTTACACATTTGGCTAATTCTCCCAATGGAAACTAATATGGCTCCCCATCCATAGCAAATGATAGTGGAATTTAGATTTCTTTCATATTTAGACCAATGGGCGATTTGAGCTATTTTGGAAACAACACTAAAGCATCAATATCTTAATTTTATTGTTTTAATTTGCAAATTCCATCAATAGCTTCAAGTGATTTATCAAGATGACAAAACAAACAACATGAGGGTAGCTATATCCATCAATCTTCTAAGGTGGTTTCAAAGCTCCATACAATAATGAATAATGAATCAGTATGTGAGGGTTTTGAAGGACTTCTTCAAATTTCAATTATTCAATGGGATGATTTCGATGCAAAACTTTGAAAATTTAATAATTTTTAAAAATGGGGACAAGGAAAGTAAGGGACACAGTAGGAACCCAAAATCACTACAAATATCAGTGCCTTAAGAATTGGGCAATAGATTCATAGAGAGGAGAGAACACAAGGACTAACTGGAGAAATTGGAAGCAATACAAAAATGGAACACACAACTAAAAGCTCTACTATTAGTATATACAAGTTAGGTAATCCTACCTCAAGCAACTCAAAGATGGTCATACAAAGCCATTTATAGGTTGAGGAAAATAGGAACCTATGCGGAAGAGTGATGAACTCTTGTGTAACACTTGAAAGCTCCATAGATGAACCAAAGTGAAATATATGAGATGGGAAAGAACTTTGACCAATGGGCCAAACAACCATAACTCATCATAAACCTATGAACTCTTTTGAATCATATTGGTACCACCTTCAACATTGTTGGTCAAAACTCCTTAAATATTTTCAAGCATATGAGTATCCTGCATCTGAATATTCTTTTGATTATTTATCTTGGAAGAAGTCAAGCCTCAAATTGGACAACCTCAATAAAGTTTGTGATGAGAAGAGATTTGTGCTAGTGGTCTTTGAATTTCATCTTTTCTAGGATCACCTTCATTGAACCCTTCCATTAAATCTCCCATTACCTCATTCCTTGTTTCATTATGGGTATAATTCTCATAAATATCTTCTAATATAGGGGTTTTGATTGCTTTGGACTTTGAATGTTCTACAAGACACAAATTGTGTCTATGTGGATATGGGGGAGTTTGCTAACATATATCCATGGATCTTACCCTCAAACTATTCATCAATTTTTATATTAGTTTTCATTTTCTCTTGGCCCACTAATTCTTCTTGTCAATGTTATTCATGAAATGTGAAAACTTCATATCTTGATTGGATGTATGAAAAAAATTGGGCCCTCAATGATTCATCTTCATTTTCTTGAATCTGATTTGGAAGTTTATCAATATCTTTAAAGATAAAGGTCTCCATTTTTTAAGAATAAGATATTTGTAAGGGCTCATTTTTTATTTTATCTCCATCAATCATAGCAGTACAAGATTGTCAAGTAGTTTTCAGAAATTAAACTTCATCACCAAGGTTGTCCTCTTTAGTGATTAGTGATGGATGAATAAGGATATCTTCTCCACATAGAAAATAATCATCTAAAGCATTAAGAAACCAACAAGGAATAAAAACAACATGGGATTCATCTTGATGTACCTTTTCTTCATCTTCAAGTGCGGGTTGCATGCTTGTCTTAGATATGTTTTATGCCTCTTTTTCAATCTCCATACTTTCCAGATGATGGAAGGTTTCTTCTTGTCTCCAGTAGTCCTCATTATGCATCTCATTATCTTCGTACATGCATCCTTTCATGATCTCAAGTACTTTTGAAAGTTTTCAAAATTACTAGTTCCACTTTTGAAAGTTTTCAAAATTAAAGTTGTGAAGTGTTTTCACAACTTTATTAACTCACTAAAGAATGAGTTATAATAATTGCCTTTTTCCATGAATGAAGGGAGTGACAATTTTACACATTTGGCTGATTCTCCTATGAATAATCGGTCATTATGGAAACTAAAACAGCTCCCCATCCATAGTAAATGATACTCAAATTTAGATTTCTTTCACAATAAGACCGATGGGCAATTTGAGCTATTTTGGTAACAACACTAAAGTTCAATATCATAATTTTATTATTTTAATTTGAAAATCTCATCAGTAGCTTCAGGTGATTTATAAGATGACAAATCAACCAACAACATGAGGGTAGCTATATTCATCAATCATCTAAGGTGGTTTCAAAACTCTATAAAGTAATGAATAATGAATCAACATGTAAGGGTTTTGAAGGACTTCTTCAAATTTGAGTTATTTAATGGGATGATTTTGATGCAAAATTTTGAAAATTTAATGAGTTTAAAATGGGTGCTAACAAAATGAAAAAACAAGTTTGATTTGAGTTAATTTATTAATTTACTGAATTGCATGATGTATGTATTACTTTAAGACTGCAATGAACAAAAAATGTTGGATATGAGTTAATTTATTACTTTATTGAAATGCATGTTATGTATATGTATGTATGTATGTATGTATGTATGCACCTATGTGATCTACAATTTTATGATTGTTTATCACTTGCCTTACTATATTTACATTATAGATTGCATTCTATGACTTCATAATTACACTTAATGCATACCTAATTCAAATATGGGTCCTCTAATCCCTTCAAACTTGTGTAAAATCAAGGTAGGACCTTATTTCTAGGTATCCTCCTACAATCACAAATCAACAAAATAGTATCAGAGCATGAATCATATGCATCAATAAATCTGAATTAGAAAACTAAAAGACTTGGACTCTAGGAAGAAGTTGACTTTTCAGGAACAAGTCAACTATCCAGGTAGAAGTCGACTTTCCAGGTTTACTAGCCCAAACAATCCAATCTATCATCTACAATGTATCCTACATCTATTGCAAAAAGTCAAAATGCTATAAGGAAAGTCAAAGAATGTGTTTGAGATGTACCTCATCCAATGGCATCTCATCCTCCATATCATATCTCAACACCTCAATCCTCGTCAGCTCTAGTTCCTTCTTTCTCAACATTTTTGTCCTCCTTCACAAGGCTAAACAAAGATAACAATCAAAATGAGCTTTCAAAAAGGTAATATGCTAACTTTAAGTCACTTTTAGTTTAGTTTCTTTTTATCTTTTATACTTACCTTTTAACTAATACTTCACTCATTTCATATCTACTCTCCACTTAATCGATTATAACTTGAGCTAGGTAGCTATGATTTCCACACCATTTTAGGTGTTGGAATCATGATTCAGTTTCCTATCTATCTAAGAAATTTTTGAAACATTTTGAGTTCATCTTGAATGGTTTTGATAAGTATTTGTCAACAAATATATACTTACAATTCGCTGCAGTATACATGATTCCTTGTTTCACCTTCCTAATAGAAACCAAAAACAGGGGGGTGTATAGCTACCCAAGAATTTTATCATTTCCTTAGTAATCCTTAGGTGATTTATGTTTTTTAATGACATGTGGGTTATGTAGGATGTGGTTTCTAATAGTTTCTTGCAGGATCCAAGTATTGGGGGATTTGATATATCCTTTTTATTTACTGATTTTCTTTACATTAGCTTTCGTATGCACGTCTAGTGTCATATACCGCTAAAGTGGGGGCTAAATGTATCATCCTAAGTTGTAAGCACATATATTATCTATAATTTAATGATTGTTTAGAATCTTCCTTACTATATTTACATCATAGATTGCATTCTAAGACTTCATAATTGCACTTAATGCATACCTAATTCAAATATGGGTCCTCTAATCCCTTCAAACTTGTGAAAAATAAAGGTATGACCTTATTTCTAGGTGTCCTCTATTTTCTCTCCTATAAAGAAATTCATTTCATCTCATAGGGGCCCTATATCACCCTTTTATGGCCTTAGAATTCAATCCCAACGTCATAATCAGCTATCTATTTGGATCTAGCACCAATGGACTTATGATGCACTAACCAAATTTTATCCAATTACAGGTGGGACAAGTCAACTGGTCAAGTTATCCCTGAGGTACAAGTTGAGAGTCAAGTTGTCCCTGGGATTTTGAGCCAAAATTTGAGGTCGAGGTCCATCATGAAGCATTTGCGAGGTTTCTAGATCTACAGACAGTCTTCTTAATTTTTTCTCCCAATTCTACTATAAAATAAATCCTCACACCTGATTTTGGTAACATGAAATCAATTGAAAGGTGAAATCCCCAATTTGATGACAACAAGTAATTGCATGGTGGAAGCCCCAATTTGGTGATATCCTTTGAAGTGAGGTTTTTCTACATCCAATACATCATCTACATCATCGTGGAGTTTCAAACAAATCATGAGGATGGATAGGAGTTCTCTTTCAACTTATGATTGGTTATGATTTCCTTGTTATTTTCATATCTATGCATTGGTGATTCATATTTACATGTATACAATCATACACTAATTGCATTTACATGCTAGGGTTTCACTCTATCACACATAGAGTTATATCTAGGCATTTTCTTATGTATTTCAGCTCATTAGCAATTTAGACATACTCTAAATTCATGAGCACTACACATTTCATCTTTCCTAACGGCTATCCATAGAGGTGAGAATCACCAAAATGGGGGGTTGACCAAGGAACACCCCTATATAGACACACACACACACACACCATTTCTCATATTTATAGGTTTAAATAGTTTGGATTAAGTTCTATAAATTCAAAGACACCTTCCAGGCACAAGGACACATTCACACACAAAAATTTGGCATAAAAGACTAGGAACAAGTTGAGAAATTGACTTGTCCCTGGGAACAAGTTGAGAACCAACTTTTCCCTCCCAATTTTCTAAAAAAATTTAGGATCAAGCATCTATAGATCCCAAATTGCCAAATTCAGAGTTACAGCAAGATCTGAGGTTCTGGTGATAGTCAGATTCATATTCAAAGTATCATTTCCCCCACTCCATTTCCAAGTGCACTTTTTCTTACTTTTATCTTCTTGTACTTACTTTCATAGATCAGATCTATCATTTAAATTTATATTTCTTTGTCATTATCTATTAGGAATCCCACAAAACAACCTTTCAAATTATGGATCTCGCATTGGCACCCTTGCTCCCATGGTTGTGCCAATCAGATTTTATCTTGAAAGGGAGCTTATGTATTCATATGTACAATATAATTTGGGATATAATAAACTCATAACATTTCATCCCACTTTCCATTATACATTTTGGTGAACCCATCCCTTTCATGCATTATACCTTTTATTATGGATAGTTAGATCTTGCGTGTGTTTGTTTGTCAATTATAGGAAAAAAAAAATTGTGATTTGGTGTTTAAATTTACTTTTTATGTCTTTCTTAAATCTAGCTACCTAAGATATACTATTTTGTGCATTTACCTTTCATGTGGTTAGTTAGATCTACTATTTGTGTACATCTTAAAATAATAAAAAAGAACAAAAAATAATTGCATTTTCTTTTCTTGCATTTCATTCTTTGAAAAATACAATAAAAATTTCCTTCATTTGTCATAGCTTTTTTCCAACATGTATGATTTCTTTATTCATGAGATTTTTCATTCCTTCAGTAGTCTTCATGTTGAGAGCCTTCCTAAGCCATATAGTAGTGAAGATTTTGTTATGTCATGTGGATTCCTTGATGACTTAGACTCCACTCAGTCTTCCTCTATGTCTCCTCAACAAACCTTTTACCATAAGTTTCTTGGTTTTCTTTATTTGAGAAACTACATTTGCAACATTAAAAAACCTAAAGTAGTTGTTCATCTAGTTCAAGAAAAACCTGTAGTAACCAAAACACTTGTGATTATGGTTAAAGGATAAAATCAGCCAATTTCTTCTCGAATCCTCAACAAACCTATGATTGTGGTTAAAGGATACAATCAACCAAGTTATTTTCAAACTCTAAATAAGCCAATTATAACCATAAAAGGAAAATATAGGAGTCCTTTGGAGTTTATTAAAGATTATCATGCGATGGCTCACACTTATTGCATAAGAAATAATCCTCAACCTACTAGTATGATTGTTCCTAATTTCTTCCACCTGAACTCAATCTGTTCTTCCTCCAGTGCCACACTTATCTCCTAATCTTGGAAAAGAGTGTGATTTAATAGAGAAATTACATGCTACTCCTGCTAAAATTTCTCTTTCGAAACTTCTTCAAACTTCTCCTACATATCATGAAGCATTAAAAAAATATTTAACCACTCTTCCAACTCCACAACCTTCATAGGAAAACATCAATTCCTTTTTGGAATGTATGCATGCTACTCTTGTTCCAATCCAAATTGTGTTTACTCGAGATGACTTACCTTCTAAAGAAGTTCAATATCAACATTATGCCCTTATGGTGGTTTTCCTTATCTATGGTAATCTCCTTCATATGACTTTAATTGATAATAGGTCTGGATTAAATGTTTGTAGCATTGACATGTTTCATGAAATCAAAGTTGATATTTCAACCATTAAGCCTAGTTTTATTCCTATTTGTGGTTGTGATAATGTTGCTAAGTATTCATTGGGTATTATTACATTACCTACTAAGGTAGTTCCATTTATGTTATCAACTCCTATTCATGTGATGTATGGGCCCCTTAACTCTAATATTCTTTTGGGAAAACCTTGTTTGCATGCTATGCATGTTGTTCCTTCAACTCTCCATCATAAATTCAATTTTATCTACAAAAACTTTATGTGCACACTTGTTGCATATGATAGACCAAATAGTTTTTTATACATTGAGTCAAAAAATAAACCTATGTCTATTGAATAATAACAAGATCCCAAACCTAAGGATGAACCTTCTCCTGCTAGTGTCATTTCAGATGACGATTGGGGATCCTTAGATTTCACACCAACTTATGTCGGGGAATACAAAGTCCCAACATTACAATCTAAATAATCTAAATCTAATCAAGAATCCATGATAACAACTTCCTTTACATTGAGTTTAGTAACAATCTTGTTGCTTCTTCTAATCCTAATTAACGTTTAGAAACTATTAAGACTGATTGTTATGACATAGTGACTTTGAGGCTCCATTGACTCTTTCTAATATGGCTTCTCATTATGGTATTAGTTATCATTTACTAGAAAAACAAGGATTTATTTTGAATGGATGAGGAAAACATGATAAAGGAATTCAAGTGCCCTTAGCAAATGAGGGGCATGGATATTCTTATGGATTGGGATTTAATCCTTATAAGCAACCACAACAAGTTACTCTCAATGTTAATACTATATATCTTTAGCACCTTTGAAAGTTGTCAATCCTCACCTTTTTAATGTTGATTCTACACCTTCTTTTGATATTTTTAGTAATGATGATGCTTTAGCCAAATTCATGGGGGCATATGATGATCTCTCTCACTATCATCACAATCAAGGATTTCCTTATTGTTTAAATGTTGAAGCATACTTTGGAAATGATGTTAATGTTGAACATATACATGAATTCCCTTTGCTTATGGATGTCCCTAGACAAAGAAATCTTTTGATTACTAACACCATTGATGTGAAAATGGATCCTTATAATGTGGAAAAGGAGATCAAGATTGCAAAATGTCTAGATGATGATGAATGTAAAAAGCTTATTTCTCTTCTTAAATTTCTTGATGTCTTTTCGTGGGCTTATTTTAATATGTCTGGTATGGATCCCAAAATTGTTACACATAACATTGTCCTTCTTCCTAATGCAAATCCAATAAAACAAAAAAAATTACAAGATGAATCCCAATATTGCTTTGCTTGTGAGGGTAGAAATTGAAAAACTCCTTGATGTTGGCTTTATTTGTCCTATTGATTATTCTCCTTGGATCTCAAATATTGTATTCATATCTAAGGGTGAGAATAAAATTTGACTGTGTATGGATTTTTGAGACTTAAATAAAGCTTCTTTGAAAGATGATTTCCTTCTTCTGGACATTGATATGATTGTGGATTCTACATTGGGACATGCTTTATTATCTTTTATGGATGGATTATCTGGATTTAATCAAATCTTTATTCCCCCTCAAAATCAATACAAAATGACTTTTATCACTCCTTTGAGAATTCTTTTTGGGTTTTCATGCCCTTTGGATTGAAAAATGAAAGTGCTACCAATCAACATGCTATGACACTTATTTTCCATGATTACATCCATAAGGTTCTATAAGATTATGTTGATGATATTCTCTCCAAGTCCATTTCTTATAAGGATCATGTTATTGTTCTTAGAAAAATATTTGAACAAATTCATAAGTACAACATGTGCTTGAATCCTCATAAATGGGTTTTTGGTGTAGATAGTGGAAAACTTCTTGGTTCCATAATTTCAAACCGGGGTATTGAAGTGGATACTAAAAAGATTGATTCCATTGTTAATATGACACCTCCTCGAAACATATCACAAATTTGTAGTTTACAAGGGAAAATGCAAGTTATTCGCTGGTTTGTATCACATTTGTAAGATCATACAATTCCATTCACTTCTTTGTTAAAGAAGGATACTACTTTCTCATGGAATGATGATTTTCACAAAGCATTTGAACAATTCAAACAATATCTTGCTAACCCTCATATCTTACAACACAATCAACCTTTCTTCTTATACATTTTTGCTTCTCCTAATGTTTTGTCTGTTGTCTTAGCTTAACATGATCAAAGTGGAAAAGAATGTCTAGTGTATTACATTAGTCATACTTTGATAGATTATGAAATCTGATATACTCTAATAGAAAAACAATGTCTTGTTCTAGTTTTTGCTTGTCAAAAACTTGAGCATTATCTTCTTAATGATGAAATCAATGTCATCATAAATTTGATCCTTTGAAACATCTTTTATCAAAAAATGATCTTTTAGGACGCTTGGCCAAATGGGTTATGATGCTAAGTGAATTTGATTTAAAGTTTGTTTCTCAAAAGGAAGTCAAAGGGAAAGCTTCTACTGACCATTTTGTCAAAGCTCCTTCACCAACTACAACTTCTAATCCTATAACTTTCCATGATGAATTTTTCTTGCCTATTAACATTGATGATACATGGGAGTTGTACTTTGATGGATCTACATGTAGAACCGGCTCTAGTATTAGTTTTATTCTTGTATCTCCTTCAAATAAATTAATACCCTTATCATATCATCTCAACTTTTCTTGTACTAACAACATTGTGAAATATGAAGCCCTTATTACTGGAGTGAAAGTGGCTTTATCCGTTAAGGTGAAGAGTATACATATCTTTGGAGATTCACAATTGAAAGTGCAACAAATTAATGGAACCTATCAAGCCAAACATTCTAAGTTGACTCAATATCATGATCTTGCCTTAATCTTACTTGGTAATTTCTCTTCTTATTCTATTTCATCTTTACCTCGCAATGATAATAGAGACATAGAAGCTATGGAAAGTGCAACTTCTCTTATCTCCTTAAAGGACAATGTTGATAGTTATCAGTTTACCATACATAATCTTGTGAGTCCTGCTATTATTGAAAGTTCTAGTAATGACACTTGTTTCTTTAATCTTCATTGAAATGAATGGTATTCACACATTTTTCATTGTTTGCAAGAAGGTACTTTTCTTGAATCTGTAATAAGAAATACTAGAGCTCAAATTCACAAACTTTCTACAAGATATATCAGTCTTGATAATATTCTTTATATGATCTCTTACAATGGTCTTCCACTTTGATGTCTTAATGAAAATTATATTTCTACAACTTTACAAGAGGCTTGCTCAAGATCTTGTAGTGGACATTTTGGTGGAAAATCCTTAGGTAACAAGCTTCTTTGTATGGGATATTATTGGCAAACCATGGAGAAAGACTATTTTTTCTTTTGTCAAAAGATGTTCTCAATGTCAACATCACAATAATCTCATCCATGTTTGTGCACATGAAATCCACTCTCAGGTAGCTTCATGGCCTTTTAACCTTTGGGGCTTGGATCTCATTGGCAAAATGTCACCTCCCTCTTCTGAAGGACATACTTACATCATTACCGATATAGATTACTTTACTAAATGGGTAGAAAGGTGGTTCCTCTTTGTTCTACTATAGCTGATGTCATTTGTAATTTTCTCTTATAAAATATCATCACTTGATTTGTTATTCCATCCATGATAATATCTAATAATGGTACTCCTTTCAAAAACAAGTAACAAAATTTTTGAATAAATATCGTATCAATCAACACTTTTCTACTCCCTATCATCCTCAATATAATGGTCAAACTAAGGCTTGTAACAAGATAATCAATAAAATTCTTATGAAGATTGTCAAAAAACATGTTGAGGATTGACACAGTCAATTGACCTATGATTTATGGGCTTATAGGATAATTGTTTGTGATGTGATAGGAACAACCCCTTATAATTTAGTTAAATGACATGGACCCAATTATGCCTTTGGAGTTGGAAATACATTCATTAAGGTTTTCCCTTAATGGCATCATTGATAATGACACTTTGAGAGAAACATATCTTCACCAATCCCCCTTGCTTACTTCTTATCGAAGTAGGTCTAGCCCTCTGCAAGGGAATGGAACATAGTTGGGTATGTGCAAAATCATGAGGGGCCAAAAAGTGGCGATGTGAAAAATATTCACTTTTCACTTGTCCAAAAGTGCATGAAAATGCTTGTTGACTTTTTAGTAGGCCTAGGTGTCAGTACACCTGGGCAAACCTGACACCAAAGCACAATCCTTATCAGGTACCCGAAACTAGTGGCATAAATCAAAACTTGCGAGCCATGTTTCTCATTTCTCTCATTGTCTTTGGTTTGTAAAATGGCTCCATATATCTGATACTCAATTTTTTTGGGTATCTAATTTCCCCAACAACAAATTCGACTCCGCAGCATATACGGTAAGTAAATTCTTTGTATATTTTGATTATTTTATTTCATTTTGATGCTAAATGTAGTTTTTTTGGTTGAAATAGGGTTTTGTATTTATTTTTGTAATAATATATGAAATCAAATTGAAATTTAGATTTTTTTTTAATTTAATCAGCCATGGCTGACAACAATGAAGAAAATAACCCTCCTGCACCAAATAACAATCCCCAAAACAATCCCCTGTCTCAAAACCCTCGATCTTTAGAAGATTTCATACAAGATAATTTGAACACAATACGAGATTTCCAAAACACATATTAGAATATACCTACATTAGGTCCCATGTGTAATACCCCAAAAATGGGCTATAAGTTCATTAATCTTCTATATTTGAACGAAATTGACATCAAAGTCCTAACCTAAGGCACATCTAAACATCATTGAATCCTAATTGATTATCTTAAATTCTGCATCAGGGAATATTCCTAGCAATATTCCTAATTATCTTAATTATCTTTAATTTAATGATTATTTGGCAATAAATCACATTTATCCAAAGTTTGATTAATTGAATATTTTCATATTTAATTAATTAGATTTAATATCTTGCCACTTAATTGTGTAATTAAATTTAATTCTATCTATTATTAATTGTATTATTTAATTTTGACAATAAATCTAATATCTTATGAATAATTGATTAAATTTTTATTTAATTAATTAAAGCAAGTTGTCATTATTTAATAATATAGTTTTTAATAAAAGTTTGATTAAATAATTGATTAACCCATAAATCAATTATTTATTTTCAAAAATCAGTTAAGTTGAGCATAAATCACTTTATTTATTAAATTAATTCATAAGTAAAACATGCACAATCATAAAAGCAGACAACTGTCAATTAGCAATTAAAGCTAAACTCTATTTTGAGTTAAAACTTAGCTTTTGCATGTTTTTGTGAATTAAATTATCTTTATTATCAGATAACTCAAAAATCAAGCTGAGTTAATTTGAGTGATTTATGGCTTTTATTCATGCACCTCTAAAGCCCTGGATTTCTATAAATCAAGGCCTCAGCTCATCTCAAAGCATCTCATATTTTTGCACAATCACGCTGGAGAATTGCAATTGGAAGGATCAAAGCTTATTGTGAATCAACATTGTTGTGAGATCACTTTTGTTTTCATATTATTGTTAGATCAATTCATAGCATATCAGTTTTTACATATCATAGATTTCATATCATTTCATAGAAAATATCAACAAAAAAAAATAGATTAATTGCATTCAATTCATATCTAGATCAATTACATTCAAATCCTTCATTTAGGTGTCGTCTAGGTCACTAATCTTAATAACAATCTGAGAACATCAATCTCCCACATACTAGAAGGCAGTAAATCGCTTGGTTAAATTAGATTTCAATTTTGCACGATTTTGATTTTTGCTAACCTCTAATGTTTTACTGAAGTGTTGTGTCTACAGATCAGGTACAATTTTCACACACACACCATGCTTTCCACCCTAAATACTATTGTCGAAAATATTGACACACTCACACAGAAACATAATGCTGCTCTTCATTGGCATGATGATATGCACACCCAATTTGATGATAGCCTTGACCATGATGGGATTGCGGCCCTTAATATAACTAAGGAATATATAGCCTCCCTTTTTGTGAATCCTAAAACCAGATTAAAAGTTGACCCCAAAAAGCCCAAATTATCAATAAAATGGTGCACAAATGAAGAAATGTGCACACACTTTTGGAATCGCTAGTGGATGGTTTTTGATAAACCACCCCATAGAAATTTGGAGCTCCCTTTCTATTTCATAATTAAAAAATTGTATGTTCAGTTTGTGCTTGGTCACAATGTTAATTATTTTAGCATGAGGCCCAACATGGGTGTAGGTGGAGGATCTCCTTGGACTAGGCCATTTGCCCAGTGCAAAAAGGCCACTACCTTCATCCCCCCCACTGATGTCGCACCCCCTCCTCTAGTACAATATCCTAATATCATTGTAGAGGCTACCTCACAAACTATTAGGGCCATTCATTTACTGAGTGATCAATTGATCATGCAGACCAGGTCAGTGTTGCCTCCTGGTGTGGATGATGTTGGCGCATTGACATCTCGTCGGAGTTCACATGTATGTGAGCCCCATATTTGCATTATATGCAAGAATATGTGCCTCAGACCGCTTGCTGATGGTGATACATATCAAGATGTTATTGATGAGGAGGATATAGGAGATGCAACTACAGAGGCTACAACACCTCATGGAGCATCTACATCTCATGAGAGTGCTCAGGAGGTGTACACAAAGTCATGGACTCCTGTTGATATGGTAAGAGTATAAATTATAAATAAATTTTTCACATGACTTAGTTAATTTAAAAATAATTTATTTATTTAGATTAGTTTTAATGATTGCATGTACTTATGTATATATATATTTTTCATTTATGTCCAATCGATGACAGAGGAGGAGTTGAGACAGGTGGATGACTCCACACTTTCAGCCATTTCATTTGGCCTTGATGCCTATAGGGTATATTATAAATTATGTACCCATTAGTTTTTTTATATCATTTGGTGTACATGCTTAAATCTCTATCAATTAGAGCAATAAAATTCATACATTTACTAATATATTATCATCTTATTGTACTCTTGCAGGCTATAGGTGATGTTAGTGGGGGCATGAGGGGGTTCCTTCATCAGGTGTTGACAAAGGAAAGGTAATTAATTGTTTAAGATTAATTATGCATGCATATGTATGCCACTTGTGTGTAGTAATAAACATTTTACTTGCACTTTATTGTATAGGGTGTGGCTCTTGATGATGTCCCGAGACGGGTTCGAGAGCCTAGGCTGAAAGGCATCTCGATTCAGAGTGATAGCCTGATTGTACGTAGACTTTTACATATTGTTATTTGTATTTTGTAACCAGGGTTGTTATGATGAAGTACATTTATATATAATTGACAATATTTTTACTCTCATAGGTTACTCCCAGTGTGAGGGAGGGCCCATGAGAATCCTTCATATCTTTGCTGACCCAGCCCACTATTCCAGAGGAGGGATCAGCAGATGTAAGTTTTAATTTTAGTTCAATCAATTTGTAATTTTATTATGCTATCATCCTATTTTGTAGATTTATTACTCTATGGTGCACCACTCTACTAATCTCATTATTGCAAATATATATTTATAGGTCAGAGTTGGTTATGGTGGCATTGTCCCTTTGCTACCAAAGACTTATGTTAGGACACCTGATCATGGTAGGCGACCGAGAGGCCAGGTACAGATGTTTGTATTTAGTTAAATAATTTTAATTAAATTAGTGTTTGAATTATGAATTTTATTTATATGTATATGTATATGTATATGTATATGTATATGTATGTACAAATCATATAAATTAAGCAATCTAACTTGGGTTTGAACTCATTTTTTATGCATGATCAATCAGAGCCAAACACTTCTTCAAAGAGGCAACATTTTGATGATCCCCCTACGGTATAGGATGTAGTTTTTTTTTTGTGGTCATTTAGAGATGCCACTTGGCACATTTTGAGATGGCATATATGCCACATTGTACACCTTGAAACATTGATTTTGTAGACATTTTGAAATGACATGTGCCATATTTGTATATGGAGATACTTTTGATACATTTGATACTTTCTATATATAGAACATGTTTATTTTTATGTTATATTTGTGTCATCTTTTGTATACATATTTATTATTGATGTTTATGGAATTGAATGGTGAAGTTATATCTTGACTATGATTATCATTATGATTTAAATTATATCTTGTTGAAGTTATATGTCAATTTGTTTGAATTTTTTATAATAGATGTAATAAATTACTCTGATGTAATAATTTATGCAGGTGTAATAAATTAATAGATGTAATGGATTTGTTGTCCTCAGTCACATACCTTGGGTCACTTGGGTCGAGCGTGGTCGCGAGCATTCCAATGACTTCGTGGGTGGAATGGGGTTGTCATTGGTGCTAATCCGGCCAACCATAGCCAATGGAGTAGACGGTTCAATGCAAGGATGGACGGTTTGAAAGATACACTAAGGAGCTACTTTCAACTGACCCTCACTGCAAGTTTTGGCATCGACTAAGATGGCCTTTCCAAATGCAAACAAAGTCAAATCACTAAAAATTGAGAGAGGTTATTGTAGACCTTGAAAACAAAATCACGTAGCCCCTGATGGTTTGTTGATATCTCTCACAAGACCTAAGATATGAGCATCGAAAGATCGCTGCCCAATTGTGCTTAGTGCACCTTGGGGTCACTTGGGTCGAGCGTGGTGCGAGCGTTCCAGTGACTCCATGGGAAGAATGGGGTTGTCACTAGAATTTACCCAGCCAATCGGAGCTAATGGAGTAGACAGTTCAATGTCAGGACAAATGGTTTGAAAGATACACTTTAGAGCTACTTTCAATTGAGCCTCACTGCAAGTTTTGGCATCGACTGAGATCGCCTTGCCAAATGCAAATGAAGTCGAATCACCCAAAACCAAGAGATGTTATTGTAGACCTTGGAATCACAATCCCGTATCCCTTGATGGTTTGTCGATACCTCTCATGAGGTTCAAGATATGAGCCTCGGATGATCACTGCCCAATCGTGCTTAGTGCACCTTGGGGTCACTTGGGTCGAGCGTGGTGCGAATGTTCCAGTGACTCTATGGGTAGAATGGGGTTGTCACTAGCATTTACCCAGCCAATCAGAGTTGATGGAGTAGACAGTTTGATGACAAGATGGACGGTTTCAAAGATATGTTGGCATTAAGCAGTATTGCCACTAGTGACAACACTTATTTGCATTCTGGATGTAAACCGAGCAGACAGTGCAAACCAAGCAGATAGTGCAAACCGAGTAGACAGTGCAAACCGAGCAGACAGTGCAAACTGAGCAGACAGTGCAAACCGAGCAGACAGTGCAAACCGAGCAGACAGTGCAAACCGAGCAGACAGTGCAAACCGAGCAGATAGTGCAAACCGAGCAGACAGTGCAAACCGAGCAGACAGTGCAAACCGAGCAGACAGTGCAAACCGAGCAGACAGTGGAAACCGAGCAAGTTAGTACAAACTGATCAGGACAATGCAAACCGAGTAACATCTTGTCTACCGAGTCACCAATGCTTACCGAGTTCAATACCTACCGAGTGATCAGTATGAACCGTGCCTTCACTTCTACCGAGTGCATGACGATGCCGAGTAATGCAGTGGACGCCGAGTATCAGAAAGTCACCGAGTCAGTTTGAAGGAACCGAGTAACCATATTTGGGCCGACTTAGTAGCACTTATGTTTATTTGTCAAGCCGACTGTGTAATTGTAATTGTAATTAATTGTTTGAGACTTGTATATAAACAATATTGTAAAAAGATGAAAAATAATAAAAGAAGAATATATGTGAAAGAGTAAGAAAGGCAGAAATAAGCGAATTGCAGAAGGCTTCAGAAGTATAAGGTTCAGCAAAGACAAATTCATCACAGAAGGTGATCAGTACATCAGAGAATCTCAATCAGCAATCCAGTTGCAAAGCAGAGATCTACTATTTCATTCTAACAGGTGAATCAGTACTAAATTCTTTAACCGGGTAGACTTAACAGTCTTTGTATAAATCTCTTTACCGAGTGCATACTTCACTGTATGTTTGTAAATCCTTTAACAAGGTGGATTTAGCAATCCTTATTGCTCCTAACAGGGCAGATCATCAGAAGTGATCAAATTGTAAGCCTTAACCGGCCAACTTTATTCTGCAGTATTAAAGCTTTGTGGGTTTCATCCCCACCCCAGTTTTACTTTCTTTTGGAAGGTTTCTGGGTAACCAAATCTTTGTGTCATTATTGTGAATGCTTTCAAGTTTCATGCTTTCTGTATGCAAAGGTTAAAAAGTAAAATACATGTTAAAATTAGAAGAAAATTTGGAGTTACTGATTCACCCCTCCCCTCTCAGTAACTTGGTTAATTCCTGAATATTTCCAACAATTGGTATCAGAGCTGCATTGGTTCTCAAGACAAAGCTTAACTAGCTTGAGCAAAGATCCAGGACAATGGAGGTATTCAAACTGAACAAGGTGATTGAAAATGAAAAGCTAGATCTGGAAATGGCCATAGCTAAACTCAAAGAAGCAAAAGAACATCTTTCCCAATCCCTAAGAAGAAGGAAGGAACTTGCAAATCAGATGAATGATCAGAATTACATTGAAGAAAAGATTGAAGATCTTCTTCCCTCAAATAACTCAGATGAAGCAAACAATGCTATCAAAGAACTCCTAGAAAAGAATGGGTCTCTGCAGGAAGAAGTGAGAAAATTGAAAAGAGAACAAGAACTACACTCTACAAGATTCTGTGAGATCTTGGAACAGAGAAACAAGTTGAAAGATGAATTAGATGGAAGAAACATTGAAGTCCAAAACAAAACCCTTCAGCTAGAAAATCTAATTGATCAGATCTCTCATACAAATGAAGAAATTCTAAATCTAAGATCAGAAATAGAAAACACAAGAGAAGAACTAAGATCTGAAAAGGAGATCAATCTAAGATTGATGGATGACCTAAACGCTGAAAAACAAATCAATGAAGGAATGCTGAAAAGTCAAGAAGACTTGAATCAGCTGTATGAACGAAATCTTCATAGGCAAAAAGGAAAAGCAGGACTTGGATACAAAGAAGAAGGCGAATCCTCTAAGCAAGGTACTCAAAGAAATCAAAAACCCACTTGTAATCATTGTGGTAAAATAGGACATACTTCAAATAAATGTTGGAACAATGAAAAAGCAGAATTCAATGGAAAATGTTATAGCTGCAATCAACCTGGTCATAAAGCAAATGAATGCAGGGAAAAACCTAGATTCAGAGGTAATTGTCACAAGTGCAACAAACAAGGTCACAAGGCATCCGAGTGCAGATCCAAGACATTTAATCCAGCAGAACAAATTGTGAAAGCAATGTTTGGATGGGACTACAACACGTGGTGTAGATGTCATTACTGTGGAGAATATGGACACATTGGCATGAATTGCATAAAACATCATCTAAGGAAAAGAGATACTACCGTAAGATGTTTCAAATGCACTAAACTCGGTCACATAGCTAGAAACTGCATGAATGCTAGTGAAATTGAAGAAGGAAAGAAGAATGAAGCAACTAAGGTCAGGAAACAAGTAAGACAAAAATGGATTCCTAAAGCTACCGAGCAATCCAGTCCAAGTAATGGAATGGATGGCTCTATCGACTCAAACTAAATTTCCAAGGAAGCACTGGAACTGTACTCTCATAGATCAATCTGAAGCAGTTCCAGAACCGAAATTAAAAGAAAAGTCTAAATCAGCATGCAAGATGCAGTGAGATCACAGGGAGGTCGGTATAGTCTTCACCGAGCAAGGTCGGTATAGTCTTCACCAAGCGAGGTCGGTATAGTCTTCACTGAGCAAGGTCGATATAGTCTTCACCGAGCAAGGTCGGTACCTGTCTTTACCGAGCGAGGTCGGAGCATTATGAATTCTCGAGTTCACCGAGCTGCGAAGTCTTTTCCGAGCAATTAATTCTTGGTGGGTGACAGTCTGTCAGAATTCCAACCCTAATTTGAAATAAGCATTAATGACAGTATTGTAAACAAAAAGCAAGTAATTGAACTCATTCTTCACCGCGAATCTGTAAGCACTTTGAGAGCAGAAAACTTCAAGGGCAACCCGGCGATTTAAAAGGAATTTTCTGTGAGCTACCATGGCATCATCCAGCACTTCAGCGAAGAAAGGATCTGATATGTTAGTCCAAGGGGAGTGGAAAGCACCAGATTTTAAGATCGTGCCCTCAATTGCAGCAACCCTAGATCCGAACAGAGCTCAATCTCAGATTCCTCCTAAGGTACTGCTTATCAACGATATCCGTAATCATTTTAACTGTTCAATTCAAGAAATGGGAAACCTAGAACTAGACATTGTGTGTAAGGAACTATGTGTGGATGGTACTTTGAAACCCGAGCACAAACATCTGGAAGATAAGGGTTTAGTCCACATTGCACATCTTCCTCGAAACTTTCGAGATAAATGGGTTAGGTACATTCTCAGCTGAGTACACGATGGCAAGATTTGGCTTGAGCAACCTATTGAGATCACAAAGAAAATGATTCAACAAATCACCGGTCTTCCCATGTTGAACAAAGCGAAAACTACCAAAACCCTAGGTCAGACAGAACTAGAGAAGAAAACCCTAGCCGAGTGGGATGGTAGAGGCATGAAGGTTAGCAGCATTACTGACACCGAACTAAAGTTTGGTACACATATCATTGCCCACAAGATCTACAGTTCTAGTCAACAGAACAGTGTCTCCTGTGAAGCTGTTGACCTAGCATACAAAGTGGTCAAAAACAACTTGACATTTGACCTAGCAGACTTATTGTTGAAACAGTTCAACAAGAACATGGAAAGCATCAAAACTTCCAAAAACAATCCATGTAAGTTTGGATCCTTGTTAGTCTGTTTATTCTTCTATGTTCAGAAATTCTTCCCTTCTAAAGGAAAAGTTGTATGGAGAAAAGATGTGCCAGTACTCTATGAAATAAATGAATACATTGCAGAAATGGGTGAAAACTTTGAAAGCATCATGGATAATTATTTTGAGTCTTTCAAAGAGAAAATGAATGACAGATTCCGGATTCCACAGAAGTTGGTGGAAGATTACAAAGATGACATCTGTTTTATGGTAGATTGTGATAATGTGTATATTCAAGCAGTTAAACCGAGAACTGTATATGTAAAACCTCTTCCTTATGAGGTAAACATTGATGAAACCAAGAACATCATTGAAGCACTTCTAAATCAGCCTGTCAATCCCAAAGCCCCATATTTTGGAACATACGATGAAGCTAAGGTGAGAATTGAACTAAGCATAAAGCTTCCACAGGCGGTAAACAAAGGAAAGAAAAGGATAGCTAAAATGCAAATGATAACCGAGGAGAAAGAAGAAATAGGTGAAAAAGAAGAGGAAAAGGATGAGAAAATAGAGGAACCAGAACCTGCAAAGAAGAAAGGAAAAGTTTTTATCACTAAGGCATCTGTGCCTCCCACTGCTGTGTTTACAAGGAGAAATACAAAAGGCAAGGCAGACAAGGCAGAAAAGGCAGATAAAGACATAGTATTCAAAAGGCCTCCTCTAACCCTTCAAGAAAAGCTCAAACTCTTCAGAGATGGATCAGGATCTGGAGTAAGTAACATAAAATCCTTGAAATATGAAACCAGATCAGAAGCAGAACAGAAGGAAATAGAAGATGTTGTTGTTGAGAAGATGGGACAGTGGAAATACTCTCCTGAAGAAATTACCCCACAGATTCCAGCAGTTCTATTGAATCCAATAAGAATGAGATGGAGCAATGCAAGGCAAACTGTGATAGACATATATGATCAAAACCTGAGACAGTTGATGCCGAGCTTGAACAATGATGAAGTAAAGAAGGCACTAAAAGAAAATGAAAATAAGATGACATTGAAGTTCAATACTTGTTTGATTTTGATCAACAATATTGAATCGGTTGTGAAGGCTGCAAAAGCCACATGGAAGAACATATACCACCTTCACCAACCAAGCATTGAAACTGTAATAATAAAGGATATTGAAGATGACAGCGATGAACAAGAAGAAGATACCGAGGTAGATGATACTGTAAGGATAGCAGCAGAAGTCATTGCATCCCTTCCTACCTCTCCAGTGAAAATCTCTTCATCCAGCCCAGAGACACCTTCAAGCATGGTTGTGACAACTTCCACATTTGTCCAATCATCCCTAGCAACATCAGAGGCAGCTACCATTTCTTCTACCGAGCTGCAGTCTCCTGTACCAGTAAGTTTTCCAGCTTTTGAATCTTCAAGTGTAAATATTTTAAGTTCTCCAGTAGAAAGTATACCAGTGTCAATAGCCAGCCCTACTTTATCTACTATCACTACTACAAGAGCATTAAGTACAGATAAGCCTAAGGCTCTACCGAGTATAAAATTTTTGGGTAAAAATATAGTTGAGGATATAGACCTAGACGAAGAGATAGAGATTCCTACATTAGATTTTGCAAATCTCTCAGCAGACCAGATGCAGAATATAGGTGAGATCCTCCAAAGGAAAGCAAAACAAAAGAAGCTTAAGGAGGAGAGAGACAAAGAGTATCAAATCATCAAAGATGCTAAGGACATTTTGTCTGATGCATTAGGCATTAAAGTAGACTCCTCCCAGCATGTTTTGTTACAATTGGCAGAAGCAGTTGAGAAATACAATGAGGACTCATCCGGGACAGAAAAGTTAGTTGAAAGAGCCGAGAAGAGATTCAACAATAAAGTGCTTGAGCACATTGCTCAGCACATAGCTATTAACCAAGTAGAATTGTCTTCAGTTTTGTCTAACATAGAGTCTATTTATTCGAATGCTACCTCTCTTTTGGCCAGACTATGCAATTTTGCCGAGTTCACAAAGGATGTCAAAGATAAAATGAATAAAATGGATGAGGATATGAATATTAGCATACAGAAGCTGCAACTTGAACCAAGTTCAAGCTCTGCTCATCACATGAAAATTTCACATCTATCCAATATGCAGTCTGATCTATTGAAAGAAGACTCAAGGATCCGGTCCACACTGCTAGACATCCAACACATGATCCTTCCCATCATGAATACAATGTATAAGCACATTGAACATTCCAGAACATTGATTCATGACAATCAGTTCTCTATAGCAGATCACATGATTGAACTCTCTGCAGAAGTCCAAATTGCTATACAAACATGTAAAATCCTGCAAGAAAGTTGGGACAGAACCCTGGCACTAATAATGAAGGTACATTCTGATTTCTTATCAAATTTTGGATTCTCTCTGTAAATAAATTGTATATGCACCTTTGGCATTATCGTCAAAAAGGGGGAGATATGTATAGAAGGAGAGATATGTATACAGTTATAGATTTGTATAAGAAACAGTTAGCACATTGAAAGGGGGAGACAATGTATAAAGCCCTATAACAAAGACAAATTTTGAAAAA
The DNA here is from genome assembly GCA_027943335.1 of Chamaecyparis obtusa. NCBI lineage: Eukaryota > Viridiplantae > Streptophyta > Pinopsida > Cupressales > Cupressaceae > Chamaecyparis > Chamaecyparis obtusa. Next base: position 1,440,112 of record BSBK01007872.1, read on the forward strand.
TCAAAATAAAACTCAGTATGATTCGTGTATATAAATTTTGGCCAATAAGTGTTTTTGTCACTAATGCCAAAGGGGGAGATTGTTGGCATTAAGCAGTATTGCCACTAGTGACAACACTTATTTGCATTCTGGATGTAAATCGAGCAGACAGTGCAAACCGAGCAGACAGTGCAAACCGAGCAGACAGTGCAAACCGAGCAGACAGTGCAAACCGAGCAAGTTAGTACAAACCGATCAGGACAATGCAAACCGAGTAACATCTTGTCTACCGAGTCACCAATGCTTACCGAGTTCAATACCTACCGAGTGATCAGTATGAACTGTGCCTTCACTTCTACCGAGTGCATGACGATGCCGAGTAATGCAGTGGACGCCGAGTATCAAAAAGTCACCGAGTCAGTTTGAAGGAACCGAGTAACCATATTTGGGCCGACTTAGTAGCACTTATGTTTATTTGTCAAGCCGACTGTGTAATTGTAATTGTAATTAATTGTTTGAGACTTGTATATAAACAATATTGTAAAAAGATGAAAAATAATAAAAGAAGAATATATGTGAAAGAGTAAGAAAGGAAGAAATAAGCGAATTGCAGAAGGCTTCAGAAGTATAAGGTTCAGCAAAGACAAATTCATCACAGAAGGTGATCAGTACATCAGAGAATCTCAATCAGCAATCCAGTTGCAAAGCAGAGATCTAGTGTTTCATTCTAACAGGTGAATCAGTACTAAATTCTTTAACCGGGTAGACTTAACAGTCTTTGTATAAATCTCTTTACCGAGTGCATACTTCACTGTATGTTTGTAAATCCTTTAACAAGGTGGATTTAGCAATCCTTATTGCTCCTAACAGGGCAGATCATCAGAAGTGATCAAATTGTAAGCCTTAACCGGCCAACTTTATTCTGTAGTATTAAAGCTTTGTGGGTTTCATCCCCACCCCAGTTTTACTTTCTTTTGGAAGGTTTCTGGGTAACCAAATCTTTGTGTCATTATTGTGAATGCTTTCAAGTTTCATGCTTTCTGTATGCAAAGGTTAAAAAGTAAAATACATGTTAAAATTAGAAGAAAATTTGGAGTTACTGATTCACCCCTCCCCTCTCAGTAACATGGTTAATTCCTGAATATTTCCAACAAGATACACTTCATAGCTACTTTCAACTGACCCTCACTGCAAGTTTTGGCATCGACTAAGATCGCCTTTCCAAATGCAAACGAAGTCGAATCGCCCAAAACTGAGAGAGGTTATTGTAGACCTCAGAATCACAATCCTATAGCCCCTAATAGTTTTTTGATACCTCTTACAAGGTTCAAGATACAAGCCTCAGAAGATCACTGCCTAATCATGCTTAGTGCACCTTGGGGTCACCTAGGTCAAGCATGGTCACGAGTGTTCTAGTGACTCCGTGGGTGGAACGGGGTTGTCACTAGTGTTTACTCGGCCAACTAGAGCTGATGGAGCAAATGGTTCGATGTCAGGATGGATGGTTTGAAAGATACACTTCATAGCTACTTTCAACTGATCCTCACTGCAAGTTTTGGCATCGACTGAGATCCCCATGCCAAATGAAAATGAAGTCAAATCACCCAAAATTGAGAGAGGTTATTGTAGACCTTGGAAACATGATCCCGTAGCCCCTAATAGTTTTTTGATACCTCTCATGAGGTCTAAGATACAAGCCTCAAAAGATTGCTTCCCAATCATGCTTAGTGCACCTTGGGGTCACTTGGGTCAAGCGTGGTGTGAGTGTTCCAATGACTCTATGGGCGGAATGGGGTTGTCACTAGCATTTTATCTAGCCAGCCAGAGCCAATGGATCAAACGGTTCGATGCCAAGACGGATGGTTTGAAAGATACACTTTAAAGCTACTTTCAACTGACCCTCACTACAAGTTTTGGCATCGATTGAGATTGCCTTGCCAAATGAAAATGAAGTCAAATCACCCAAAACTGAGAGAGGTTATTATAGACCTCAAAATCATGATTCCATAGCCCCTAATGGTTTGTTGATACCTCTCACAAGCTATGAGATATGAGCCTCAGAAGATCATTTCCTAATCGTGCTTAGTGCACCTTGGGGTCACTTGGGTAGAGCGTGGTCGCGAGTGTTCCAGTGACTCTATGGGTGAAATGGGATTATCACTAGCATTTACCCAGCCAACTGGAGCTAATGGAACAAATGGTTCAATGATAGGATAGATGGTTTGAAAGATACACTTCATAGCTACTTTCAACTGATCCTCACTGCAAGTTTTGGCATCGACTAAGATCGCCTTGCCAAATGCAAACGAAGTCGAATCACCCAAAATTGAGAGAGGTTATTGTAGACCTTGGAATCATGATCTCGTAGCCCCTAATAGTTTGTTGATACCTCTCACGAGGTTTGAGATAGGAGCCTTAGAAGATCGATGCCTAATCATGCTTAGTGCACCTTGGGGTCACTTGGGTCAAGCATGGTCACGAGCGTTCCAGTAACTCCGTGGGTGGAATGGGGTTGTCACTAGTGTTTACTTGGCCAACTAGAGTCAATGGAGTAGATGGTTTGATACCAGGACAGACGGTTTGAAAGATATACTTCATAGCTACTTTTAATTGACCCTCACTACAAGTTTTGGCATCAACTAAGATCGCCTTGACAAATGCAAACAAAGATGAATTGCCAAAAACTGAGAGAGGTTATTGTAGACCTAGTAAACATGATCTTGTAGTCCCTAATAGTTTGTTGATACCTCTTACGAGGTCTAAGATACAAGTCTTGAAAGATCATTGCACAATTGTGCTTAGTACACCTTGGGGTCACTTGGGTCGAGCATGGTGCGAGCGTTCCAGTGACTCTGTGGGTGGAATGGGGTTGTCATTAGAATTTACATGGCCAACCGGAGCTAATGGAGTAGACAGTTTGATTCTAGGATGGATGATTTGAAAGATACACTTCAGAGCTACTTTCAACTGACCCTCACTACAAGTTTTGGCATCAACTGAGATCGCCTTGCCAAATGCAAACGAAGTTGAATCACCCAAAATTGAGAGAGGTTATTATAGACCTTAGAAACAAAATCCCATAGCCCCTAATGGTTTTTCAATACCTATCACGAGGTCTGAGATATAAGCCTTGAAAGATCATTGCCCAATTATGCTTATTGCACCTTGGGGTCACTTGGGTCAAGCATTCTAGTGACTCCGTGGGTGGAACAGGGTTGTCACTAGCATTTACCCAGCCAACTGGAGCTGATGGAGTAGATGGTTTGATGCTAGGATGGATGGTTTGAAAGATACACTTCAGAGCTACTTTTAATTGACCCTCACTACAAGTTTTGGCATCGACTGAGATCACCTTGCCAAATACAGACGAAGTCAAATCACACAAAATTGAGAGAGGTTATTGTAGACCTTAGAATCATGATCTTGTTTCCCCTAATATTTTTTCAATACCTCTCACAAGGTCCGAGATACAAGCACCAAAAGATTGATGCCTAATCATGCTTAGTGCACCTTAGGGTCACCTGGGTCAAGTGTTCCAGTGAATCCGTGGGCAGAATGGGGTTGTCACTAGCATTTACCTAGCCAACTGAAGCTAATGGAGTAGATGGTTCGATGCCAGGATGGACGGTTTGAAAGATACACTTCATAGCTACTTTCAATTGACCCTCACTGCAAGTTTTGGCATCAACTGAGATCGCCTTTCCAAATGCAAACGAAGTTGAATCACCCAAAACTAAGAGAGGTTATTGTAGACCTTGGAATCATGATCGCGTAGCTCTTGATGGTTTATCAATACCTCTCACGAGGTCTAAGATACGAGCCTCATAAGATCACTGCCTAATCATGCTTAGTTCACCTTGGGGTCACTTGGGTCGAGCGTGGTTGCGAGCATTCCAGTGACTCCGTGGGCAGAATGGGGTTGTCACTAGCATTTACAATGTCATGAAAGTGAACCACCAACTTATAGTCCACACCATTTTAAGTAATGAAAAATTTAACCCTTTTACTCTCCCGTGCAAACTCAAAAACCACATCACTTGCAGACCATAAAACACACAATGCATTATGGTACATTGGGAAGCCTACAAGCAATTGTGTTTTATAGATTGATTAAGTATTCCTTGGGAACATGTCCTTGTCTGTAGTGGAAACAATTAGATTTTCATTAATTCTTTTCTTGACCCAAATGGGAAAGCATGCACACTTCTTTTCTTGACCCAGTTCCATTGCAATGACTGTTAGTGGTATGTTTGAAATTTGAACTGTGAAACTAATCATGATTAATCCAGTCACCACTCTACTAAAATTCATTTATTTTTAATATTCTCCCACCCCTCCCAAAACCCAATAACAAAGACTGAATATTAGGACATTTGTTTTTCTTTACTCTGGAATACCCTAATCATACTCAAATAAAGTGTTCATGTCATCATTTCTTATAGAGAGTGTCAAAGATAAAGGAGTTAGATATTGTGGAACCCATGTATCTATCTATAGCTGAATGGGGACCTCTAATCTAGCCATATACACAACATGGTCATTGCTCGATCATCAAAATTACGAAGGTGAGTATGAATTACCCAACTCGCAATGTCTATCAATTCGACCTGTTGCCTCTTAATTAGTAGGGGTGTTCAAATTACTCTCAGAATGAGAGCCAACAACCAAAAGACTACACTAAAATGGAGGATTTTGAAAGCTACGAAGATAATCAAATTGTAATTAATCTAAGATGGAGATGCAATATTAAACTAAGAATGAAATGCAGATTTTAAGCTAAGAACATGAAAGAAATATGGTAATTAAGCTAATAGCAATAATCAAACTATATTAAATGAGAATGCAATATTATACTAAAATGAAAAATTAAACTAATTATGCAATGAAGAAGCTTGAAAATGTGAAAGAATTGAGACTAAAATTCTCTATAGTTTATGTGCTCTAAAATTGCATACTCAAAATGAGAAAATGAGGTCCATAATATAGACAAGCCTGGAGAAGGAATGAAGAGTTTCTTGAAATGAAACCGTTGACTCTTCATTCCCAATTGAAACAAATATTGAGGAATTAATTAATTAAAGAATGAATTATTGCCACATATGGGTGACCCTTCAAGTAATTTGAATTATTAAATCCAAATAAGATAATCCATTCAAATAACCAAGTAATATTAATTCCTTTTATGTGTATTAGCCAAATGCTGTGGGTTTAATTTAATTTAAAGCACTTAGGACTTTAGAATTAAATCAATTTATCATAGGGATTATTTAGCTAATAAAGTTGAATACTTAGGAATTAATTATAGTGTGAGATTAATGCAATTTAGGGTTTTTGCAATTGACATTAAGTCAAATAAAGTCAGGTAGGAGAAAGAAAATTGCCTAGTAAAATAGGACTTCAATGATGTAAAATTGAAGAAATGCACCAAAATTGATTGAAATTATAAGGTGCCAATTTTGGGGTATTACATTTGCCCCTCTTTGAATTGATGTGTGAACAGTGCATTGATTCAAAGAATAGTCTGATCTGATAGATGAGGTTTTAGGATCATCCCCAGAATGAGGCTTAACCCTTGAAAGTCAAGGTTAGGATACCAAGACACTGAAATAGATTGAATTGCAGAACCACCTCCAGAATGAAGCATGATTCTCTGAAGTCTAAGTTAGATTGCGAAGACAACGGTCTAATGAAAACTTGAGAAGAGACCGGAATCGAGGTTAGATTACCCTAATGCCCATTGATCAAATGATGACAGATGCAGACTTAGGACTAACCTCTAGAATCAGGGTTAGATTGCCCCAATACAAAGCTTAGCCCTCTGAGACCCGGTTAGATTGCCCAGATAATAGTCTAAAAGAGATTTCAAGAGCCATCTCCAGAATGAAGCTTGACTCTCAGGAATTAGGGTTAGATTGCCCTAATACCTAATGATATTTCGAGAACCATCTTGAGAATGAAGCTTGATTCTTGAGGATCCAAGTTAGATTGCACAAATACCTAAAAGATAGATGACCAGATACAAGGCATGAAGATGCCCCTAGAGATGAGATGCCCCAAGCGGTGAGGACTTTGATTTAGATTAGATTGATACTGGTTCGACAAGATTCAAATGATGCAATCATCCTACCCCCTTGGGAGTGAAATTGAAAGATGAAAAATCAAAAGGATGATTGACAACAAGAGGTTGCAGAGTAGAAGCAATCAGACTAGATTTGAGAAGCTGCAAAAGCAATTTGGAGTGATCAGGAGGTCCTGTTGACCAAGTTTGACCATGGTTGACCAAATTTTACTAGAGCTAACTTTAGATGAAAAAGATGAAGAAGCCAAGAAAATGATGAGGAGATGAGAATCTGGCAAGAAAATAATGCCAGAAGGCTGACTGCACAAAGCGTCTGATCCCATAGGGACATTAGTAGTAGCAAGTACCATTATAGTGACCTGGGTAGAGAGCATTAAGGCCTAGGACAGGGAAAATAAACATCCCCCAAGGACCATGGGGTTAGATGTAGGTGTTGGGAGCAATGGGACCCAGCAGAGGTCCACTAGATAGACGACAGGAGATTCCTCACAGTAGCCACCTCCTGATAAGGAGGTACAGGGTGATGATACTGACATGTCATATCAAGCCAGACAGGGGCCACCTTAGCTTGTATAGGTACAGGAGGCTCTCAGGAAGAGCTGGGAAAGAGTTTGGCTAGTGCAGCAATAGAGAGATGACTTCCATACACGGGTCATCATCCAGGAGATGCAGGTGACAGATAGGGATCAAGAGATCAGAGAGCTCTGAGAGGAGCTAGCGAGGTCACTTCTAGAGACTAGATATGAGTCTTCTTAGGCATCCTATTACTATGTAGCGTATGTGGGTGTTGTTCTAGATTTATCCAAGAAGGTGCCTCCATTTTATGAGTCCACTAGAGCACCACAGGCACCTCCACCATAGGCACCTCCACAGGTACCTCCGCAGTGACCTATGCCTTCTCCGCAGAGACCTATGCCACCTCCACAGGCACCAGCACAGGGACCATCACCACCACCTCCTCCAAGTGGCGATGGGAAGAGTTAGCACATTGTTGATATCCATATTGTAGCCCATTTTTTATACTGTGCACAAGTAGCACCATTGTTTTGTACATGACATTGACTCGATATATATATATATATATATATATATATATATATATATATATATATATATATATATATATATATATATATATATATATATATATATATATATATATATATATATATATATATATATATATATATATATGGGATCGCCTCTCTTCATATCATTGTACTTATTTATATATTGCTTTAATGTTGATGTTCATGTTTTATGAGATGTTCCCTATATGCTTTTAGATGTATGGATTAGATATGTATGAGATGCACATGTTTCTTTTATGATAGTATATGAATATGCAATGTGAAATGCAATGATATATGATAGATAAATGAATGAAATTGTATGATTTTATTTATGCTTATAATGGATGCACATGCAAATGAATATGTAAATGGAAATGGATTTTATGGATGCAAATGGAAATGTAATGGACATGCAATGTATGTGGTACTAATCATCTCATGCAGGATATAGAAATATATGACAGGTACTAATCAAAAGGATGTTTCAAAGATTGAGAGTGAGGACTAGACACTTGTGCAGCCAAGACAAACCCAGGACAAAAGATGAGAACCTTTGATGAATAGATCCAGAAGAAGACAATCAAGAGAGCACCAAAACATTGTCTCAATGCAATCCTAGAATGAATATGCAAGCCTAAGCTAAACGCAAACCCTAGGACTTTGTTGTTAGACTCATCGTATTATCATCATAGAGTTCTTTTAGGTATAGGATGATCACAAGATGCCCTACAATCCTCACTGATTACAATCATGAGAATATGAATATAACATAAGTCTTAGATTTGTCAGAATGAGATGTAAGCATTAAGGCACAAGAAGCCAGAATGACCTGAACACCTATTCCTTTTGATTTAGCAAGTTAACATAAGCATCAAAGCATAGCTGCTAGAATGATCAGAATGTCGTTTGCATACAAACACACCAGACACATGGGAGTTCCTTCCTTCACCAAAGAATGCTTGCAGTGACACTTATGTTCACTTAGCAAGATGAGCGTTAGTGATTTTACTTGTAGCAGAAAGAAGTCACTCAAAACAGACAAGGAAAAAGAACCTACCTCACCAAAATTTCCATATAAAAGGAGTCAAGGTACACATGGCCATCCAATATGAGATGAAGGCTCTTATAGATGGACACCCCTCTTAGATAGAATTATTGGATCATTGGAACTAAACCAGCAAACATAAAGCAAAGGAAAGATCATGCCCCCAGTCTTCGCTTCTCTCGGTCAAGGAGACGTCGTAGAGTTTCTCAAGGAGGAATGATAAAGTGAAAGAACAACACATGAAAGAAAAGCTCAGCATGCTTCAGAGAATCAAAAATTCAGTTTTAGTTTCAGTTTAAATTTTTTTCCAAGTGGATTGAAGTCAAATTGGAAGAATACAGCACATAAAGTCATCTCAAAGAGAAAATCAGAGAGCTAAACGAAGTATCAGCAGGCAGACGTAGCAAGAAATGTTGGTGACTGATACAAGAGAGATCATCAAGAAGAGAGATCTCAGAGATGCTAGCGAAACATCAACAAGTGGACACACTAAAAACCACTGGTGACTAGTGTATGAGGGATCTTCAAGGTGAGAGATCCAAGTGATAGCTAGGTATCAGTAGACATAGTGAGAAATGTTGGTGACTGATATAAGAAAGCATCTCCGAAAGTGATAGGACAATGCCCCCTAGACCAGGAAGGTGCCCCCAAGTGTGACCAGTTCCAATCCATGAAGAGTCAAGGAAAATCTCGAAGACAACTGAAAGCAAGTGCATGAGCTAGCAAGCCAAAGAAGGAAATGAACTAAAGCAGGAAACAAACTAAAGCAGGGAAGCGGGAAAGCAAACTAAAGCAGGAAAGCAAGAGCCAAATGGTGTCGAGATGAGATGTAGCTTCAGGAAACAAGAGGCGCCTATTTACCAGGTTTTCACCATCTTGGTAGAGATTCTATTTTTGCTACCATGACACTTGTTTACCAGGTTTTCATCAATGGCACGTTTTTCTTTTTTTCAATTTTTTTTGTACTTTTCTTTTTTTTAATTTTTTTTAATTTTTAATTTTTTGACTTTTTTTTTGTATTTTTTTCAAATTTTCTATTTTTTTTTAGTATTATCAAGGTGCCTGTTTACCAGGTTTTCACCAAAATAATAGATACATCAAAGCACCTATTTACCAGGTTTTCACTAAGATGATCATTTTTTCAAGACATTTTGCAATTTTTAGGATTTTTGCCAATATACCATTTTTTGGGATTTTTTCAGGATCAATAAGTATGTACATGAGCATACAAGCAATGTCTCAGCTATAGAATTTCTTCAAGTGAAGAGTGTTGATAGGCTCTTTTAGTTGTTCTACTTTAGTGGTGGAGATTTGGTAAGCGCTAGACCCAAATGTTGCAATAATAACATACGGACCAAGCCAGTTTGGTTCAAATTTCCCTTTCTGGGCCCGCTACTACTGATTTTTGGGGTTCTCTCTCAGGATGAGATCACCCACTTGGAATTCTCTTTGTCTGAATTTCTTATTGTAGGCTTTGGACATCCTCTTTTGGTATGCTCAAAGATGATTTAATGCCACCTTCCAATGTTCATCGAGTAACTCAAGCTCTTGAAGCTGGGATATTCTATTTTCTTCATCAGTGATGAGGCCCCTCAGAGAGATTTGCAATGTTGGATTCTCGACCTCAATAGGCAATACTACATCTGCTCTATAAACCAAGGCAAAGGGTGTGACCCTCGTTGGTGTTTGGATACATGTTCTTTACACCCATAATGTCAGATTAATCTGGAGGTGCCAATCTCTACCAGATTTATGAACTGTTCTGTGCAAGATTTTGAGAATTGTCTTATTAGAAGCTTCTGCTTGTCCATTACCCTAAGGATAATAGATAGATGACCAATGCTGGATGATCCTAAACTTGGTGCATAACTCTTTTAAGTCCTTTTTCTTGAATTGTCCCCCATTTTCAGTGATAATGGATGAGGGTACACCATATATAGAAATGATATAGTTCAGTATAAACATAGCCACAGACTTGCCATCAGCTATAGTTGGAGGCACTGCCTCAACCCACTTGGTAAAATAGTCAGTAGCTATGAGGATAAACTTATGTCCTCTTGAAGAAGAAGGATGTATCTAACTAACTAGACCAAAGGCCCATTGCTAAAATGGCTAGAAACTGATGAAAGGAATAAGCTCTTTAGCAGGAGCATGGATCAGATTCTCATGAAATTGGCACTATTTACAAGTCTTGGCATATTGAACAGCTTCTTTCTCCATATCTAGCTAGTAATAACCAGCTCTAATAAGTTTTTGAGCTAACGTCAGACCACTCGAATGAGACCCATAGATACCTTCATGTATCTCAACTAACGCATTTTTGGACTCATCGATTTGTAGACACCTAAGGAGGGTACCATCTAGACCTCATCTATACAAGTCATTTTCTATGATGACATACCGTGAAGCATTACGAATTAGGTGACTCTTTTCATTCTGGGTATAGGTGTCGGGAATGATTTGGTCATGAAGGTAGGAATAGATATGGTGGTAATGGGATGAATCATGTCCAATGACTGAATAGATCATCCTAGATTCGAGAATGTCATATGCAGGGTAGTATAATGCCTCCACTAGGAATTTGTGTCTGAAGTCATTTTTTGGCATTTTAAACATTGAGGCCAGAGTGGCCATAGCATCAATTTCTTTATTATCTACCCTTGGAATTTGTTGGAAAGAAATGTGTGCAAAATATTGTTTGAGATCATCCACCATTCATTTTTAAGGTACTAGCTTGTCATCTTTTGTTTGATAGGTACCATTAACTTGATTAATGACTAACTAAGAGTCTCCAAAGATCTTGAGATCATCCACATGCCATTCAATGGCTATCTTCATACTATTAATGAGAGCTTCATATTTAGTGATGTTGTTTGTGTAGGGAAACAACATTTTATAAGCTTTTGGTAATGAGTATCTTTGAGGTGTTATAAATAGAATGCCTGCACCTGATCCTTGCTGAGTGAATGATCCATCACAGAACATGCTCCAAGCTTGATGTGTGAGAAGCATGATGGATTCATCTGGGAATTCAATATTCAAAGGCTGGTGATCTTTTAGAGGAGCTTCCGCCAACTGATCAGCAATTTCTTTTCCCTTAATAGCTTTTCTTTCCACATACTCAATGTCAAATTCACTAAGTATCATCACCCATTTTGCTAATCTACCCGTGAGGGAAACCTTGCTCAATAAGTACTTTAGTGGATCAATTTTTGCAATAAGCCTTGTAGTGTGAGTGAGCATATAATGTTACAACTTTTGTGAAGAAAACACTACTGCTAGACAAGCTTTCTCAATTACAGAATAGTTCATTTCATACGAAACCAATGTTCTGCTGATATAGTAAATGGCTCTCTCTTTGTTGTCCTGATCTTCTTGAGCTAGGAGAGCACCCAAAGATGTGTTCATGGCTGAGATGTATAGTATGAGTGGCTTCCCATGAATAGAAGGCATCAATATAGGTGGATTAGCAAGATACTATTTAATTTGAGTGAGTCCTCTGTCACATTCTTCATTCCATTCATAAGTCACACACTTATGAAAAGTTTTAGTGAATGGTTGTGACTTGTCGGCCAACTATGAAATGAAATTCCAAATAGATTGTAGCCTTCCCTACAGTCCTCTCATTTGACTAATTTTTTTAGGTGGAGGCATATCCATAATAGCTTGAACTTTTTCTAGATCAACTTCTATGCCCTTAGCTGAAATGATGTAACCAAAGAGTTTCCCAGAAGTGATGCTAAATGCACATTTTTTGGGGATTAAGTCTAAGACTAAATTGTTCCATGCAGTCAAGTATGGGACCCAAATCTGTCAAATGAGTTTTCCACTGCATGCTTTTGGCTAAATTTTCAGCCACATAATATTCCATTGTTTTATGCATCATATCATGAAAAATGGTAGTGATAGCTCTCTGATATGTTGCTCCAGCATTCTTAAGCCCAAAGGGTGTGACATTCCAGAAAAAGGTGCCCTAGGGACATGTGAAAGCAGTCTTTTCTTGATCTTATGGCACAATTTTTTATTTGATTATAGCCAAAAAATCAATCCATCAAGGAATACATCTCATATCATGTTGTAATATCCACTATCATGTCAATATTAGGTAGTGGGAAGTCATCTTTTGGACATGCCTTGTTTAGATCCCTGAAGTCTGTGCACACACAAATGGATTTATCATGTTTGGTGACCAGAACAATATTTGAAATCCACTCTGCATAATCAATAGTCCTTATGAAACCAGCTTTAAGAAGCTTTTCTAGCTCTGCTTTGACTAAAAGTGCCACGTGTGGATGCATCTTTTGAAGCTTCTATTTGACAGGCTTAATACCTGGTGCAATGGGCAGATGGTGCATGATTAGATTGGGGTCTAATCCAAGCATGTCAAAGTAAGTCCATGCAAATTTTATTTTCTTGCTTTGAAAGAAGTTAGTGAACTCTTCCTTTTCTTTTGCAGATAATGATTGTGGTAGATGAATAATTTGTGGAGTAGCCTCTGTACCCAAATTTACCGCTTGTGTCAGCTCAATCAATACTGATGATCTCTCTTGAAAGTGTCTTGGGAGTGTATCAAGTATCTCATCCTTGGGTGCCTCAGAGATTTTTTCACCCTCGGATACATCTTTTATTTTTACTATTTTTGGCTCTGATACTGCCACAATGTGGTTTTCACCATCAGAGCATCTATTTTTTCTTCTTTTAATTTTTTGACTAAGATACTTGATATCTGCCTCTGTCATGCGGACACTTCTTTCACTGATGGAGGACATTATAGGTTCAATAGCATGGAGGTAACAGGCTAGAGCATAATCATTCTGGAATGTTAGGAATTCATTGGATGAGGAGGGGGAGTTCCAGTTTATCAGCTTGGGATTTTTGAGTGAGAGAGAAGTAGTGACTGGTTCAATTGTGTTCATGGTATAAATGTCAAAAGTGCAGGCGAGCAAGTCAAGACCTAGAGTGATTATGTTCAAATCCCTATGAGAACTCACGTTAGAAGTAGAGGACAAGTTAACACTGATGGCATCTAATTCATGTGACCTAATGCTAGACCCTTCACCTACTTTGAGAAGTCTTTCATAGGTATGCACCATGTCTATATCTTTATCATAAGTAGCATTAGACAAAGAGTCAAACTCGTACTCATGTGAGTTAGTACTTGATGTGGGAATTCCATTAGCACTAGCTGTATCATAATCTTCATTTCTTGTAGCATTAATGGCTTGCTGAAGTTGATCTTTTTCAAACTATTCTTGGAAATGTGTGGGTATGTACTGTTTAGCTTGAGAATCGGACTCAGCCATTTTCATTTCTTTCCATTGGTCATATGTGAGTCGATGTACTGAAGCAGTCTCATCGAAATCACTATCAGTCTCTACCATGTGGACAGGTATAACAGGTTCAGCAAAGAGTGCAACAAGTTCAGGAGGGATAGGATATAGAAATGTGTCTTCATCAGAGCTAGCCTCTAGGTTTACCTTTGGAGTAGTATCTTCAAATTCTGGCTCAGGTTCAAGTAATGGCACAAATTTGTTTATCCCTAAATGAAAGGGGATCTTTTTTAATCCTAAGCCAGTGGTATCGTTTGTGCAGCAACCTGTAGCCTCAATGGGTTTTAGCAAACCATTATCATTCAGTCCTATAGGACCACTTCCCTTATAGCCAAAGCACTTCATGATCTTGAAGGCCTCACTGTATGGCTCTTGCTCTAAATTTGGAGGTGGACTAGTCATTTTAGATGTTTCTTTTCCTTTATAGATCCAAGCTATGATAGATCTTTCTTCATCCTCATCTTCTAAAGGTGTAGAGGCTCGTACAAAGGCACCATCATAGACTATTTGAGGAGAGTCATCAGAAGTTTTGTTACTCTCAGAAGGTCTCCCATAAGAACATAGAGATGGAGGGAGAGAAACTAGTGATAGCACATGTTCAATTCAGTATTCTCCCATTCCTATATCCTTAAGTTCAAAGTTTGTTCCATTTCCTTAAGCTTGGCATCATAAAACTTAGTGGACTCTCTATTAGCTGGAACAAAGCTATCTATAGATTGTGCAAGTGTTTTGCAAGAATAATTGGTATTAGCAGGCACAGTGACTTCCACCCCATGAAATGGAAACTTAATCCATTGATGGTACGTAGATGGAATAGCCTACAAATGGCCTACCCAACAAGATGTTGTAGGCAAGAGGAATGTCAAGAACTTGAAAAGTAACATCTCTCTCAACAGGTCCTACATGGATAGGTAGCACAACTAAACCTTTTGATTTGTGTTCGTCTTCATCATAAGCTTTGATGGTAATATTTTTATGGGAATCTATACAATTCTCATCATAACCTAGCTGGGTAAGCAACTTAGCAGAATAGATATTGAGACCAACACCATTGTCTATGAGCATGTGGAGGACACATTTAGGACCTATCATGACCTCTATATGCAAGGGAGTGTTATGCGGATGGCTCAGAGAGTGATCATCTTCTTCAGAGAAGGACCAATAATGAGGTGAATTCAAATGACCCACCATAGATTGGAACCAATTGAGATCAAAATCTTTGGGAACGTTTGCCTCGGTGAGGGCTTTATCCAAAAATTTCCTATGAGCAGGCGAGATCTTCAATAGCTCAAAAATGGTGATCTAAGCATTGGTCCGTTGGAGTTGATCTAAGATGCTATAAGTAGCCGAGCTAGATGTAGGGATCGATTTCATGTTCTTGTTGGCAGGGCCAATAGCAGTCCTATCCATAGTTTTTTTCAAAGCAGATACAGGAGGGTCAAGACCTTTCAAAACAACCCTTCCACATGATCAAGTGACAACATTGGCACAATCCTGAGGTTGTTTAGATTCAAACGAACAAGATGCGAAACTATGCAAGATGAAAGGAGTCTTAGGTTTGGGAGCATCACCACTCCCCTTAATAGTAATCACGTCGTAATACTCAACCTCAATAGGTTTGATCATACGAATGACATTGTCATCATTAGCATACGTGTAATTGATCTTAGAATTGGTATTCTTAGTGTTTGAAGATTCACCCTTCTCATGAGGAGGGAAGGGATCCTTAAATGCTTGATGGTCTGAATTCTTGTTATGGTTGTCCATAACAATGTCACTGCTATCAATCAAATCTTGGACCTTATGTTTCAGCTGAAGACAAGTAGAAGTCTTGTGACCCTTATTCTAGTGATAGTCACAGTAGGCATTGTCATTCCACCAATGAGGTCATGGTTATGGGTCATAGAGATGCTTTTCCAAAGGAGTAAGAATCTGATTCTATACAAGAGTTTTATAGACCACATCAAGTGGTTCTCCCAAGGAAGTGAATTCATGCTTGGGTTGAGATGCCCAAGATTTGTTCCTAGAAAATCTTGAAGGTTTCTGATTTTCTATCACAAGTTTTTCAATAGCTTTGATTGCCTATATTCTAGAAGAGAGATTAAAAATAGACTTAGCAGGCTTCGGGGTCACACTATCGACCACTCCATCATTCACAATGTCTCTATTCTTATTGACAAACTTCCCCTTATCTTTGTTTGAGTTTGAAGATCCTTGTTTGTTGTCTTTGTTCAAAGTCAATTCCCCTTTCTTGATCATAAAGGCCTCTATTTGCACCACTTGTTTAATCATGCTATCAAAGGTTAGGGGACCTTGTAATTGCACTTGGTATTTGAAGTATGGGACAAGATTTTCCAAGAAAATGTTGAGTCTCTCAGACTCTGGTATCTTGTGAGGACACCTTGTACATAATTGTCTCCACCTTTGGAGAAACGTTAGGAAAGATTCTCCTTGTCGCTGCTTCAAATTGCAAAGATCCTGGATGTTGAATATTATGTGAGTAATGTTGGAGAAACATATTAGAGATTTCATCAAAATTCTTAATACCAGTGGGCAATCAAGAAAACCATTCCATAGCTGGTCCACCCAAGCTATGAGGAAATAGGTGCATAAGATATGTTTGATCATGTATGAATTCCATGGATAAAGCACCGAACTCTCTTAAGTGATCTTGGGGATCGGTAGCAACCAAGTATTTGTCATATTTAGCGAGCTCCACACCTCTGGGAAAAGGTGGCATATGAAGACTCCTATCAAAAGGGAAAGGACAAATACTTTCCATCGTGAATTGTTGTTTGGGTTTGTCCTTATTCTTCATAAGTTGACTAATCTAATCTTGCATGTCTCAGACCATCTTTTTCAACTTGGCAGTCTCAGTCTCTTCTTCCTTGGCCACAACCATTTCAACTTGATAATCTGAGGGTAATTTAGCCCCTTGCTTGGCCAACTTAAGAAAATATTTTTCCTTCTCCTCTAAAAGGAGGATCTCCGTCATCTTAATAAGGCTCTTGTTCACTCTCATGGTGTCTATGTCATTTTGAGTTATTGTGTCATCACCATAATTGTCAAGGATCTCATAAATGCTCAGGACTTGATCTTGATTCTGATCGAAAGGGGTAGGATGATAGTGATATGCTAGTTGACCACCTTGAGCTTTTTTTTGAGCTTGGTGCTGATTCTGGTCATTTTGAGTTGGATCATAGCATTGCTCATTTCGAGGTTGTACATGACATTGGTCATTGGAAGATTGACCATGATGTTGGTTGTTTTGAGATTCATCAAAAGTTTGGTTGTATTTGCCTAGTTGGAAGTCGAATGGCTCTCCCATCTTGTCAACATAGGACTGTGCAGCAAATGAAGACTTGGTAAAATGATACGAACGATACCAACAGGGCATAGCTAAGGTAACTTTTGGTACTCTAACAAGATCAAGAGGATCAATAGGTTCAAATGAGTCAATATCATCAACAAGATCAATAGGTTCAATGATAGGACCAGTCCAAGGAAGTGGTCTTCCAAATTTATGAAATAATGAGTTGTTTTGGAAGAATGAGTTGTCTTGCTCTTGGAATTAGAAAATAGGTTGCACTTGAAACAATAGATTAAAACACTCTTGGAACACTGGAGGTGATTGAGACAGGCTATCTTTCAAAGTACTCAATGAAGAACTTAAGGATCCCTCACAATGTTCAAATTGCACGATAGGTTCGGGACAACTTGTTTCCTGATTATGAGCTTTACCTCTACCTTGACCAGTATTATGAATGGGATAAGTGTTTCCACTTCAAGTTGTGATAGTCATAGATGAAGATGAAATGAGAGAAGACTTAGGATAGTGCTAAAACTCTATCTCTAGGAGCAATGAAAAGGAGATAAAGGCCAAAATAGCCAAGATGTGTGATGCACCTGGTACGAATCATCAGGAGTATGGCTAGAACAACCAAGATAAGACTATCACAACGTGAGGTACAAAATCACAAAGAGATAAGATAAATAAAGGAGAGACAAAATAAGTCAAAGCAATAATTGATCCGTTCGCAGCTCAAGACACTCAATTTCTAACAATGAATGATAGGAAAATGGACAAACAGACCTCAGACAAAAACCAAATCAAGTAAAAAGTTCACCACTCAATGGGAAATAAGTCTCTATTTTGAAAAGTACGGTACAGGTTTGCAAGAGAAAGTACTAGGCCATGCGAGAAAACTCCAAACTTCACACGAGAGAATGAAAGCTCGCACAAGAAAATGCTCTGAAAGATGAAATTTTGCATGGAAAAAAATCCAAAGTTTGACAATTCAACCCAGATTTTGAGATAAAAATTCAAGTTCTGACACACATCCTAAACTGTTCTCTAACAGAATTTCTAGTTTTGAATATTTTAGAGGGCAGTTTAATCAACAATCTTAGTTGGAAGGTTTAAAGCATTCATTTACAAGCATGAACGTTCGATCAAGCAATGGTGACATAAGTAGTAGTCATAAACAGACCTACCAAGGACAAAGAAACTTGGTAGTATCATGGGAGTCTTTGTTTAATCATGATGGAAAAGTTTAAGACTCGATAACAAACACATAGTTATCCCTACAAAAAAAATGGTGAGAAGACAAAACCTTTGCCTCACTGCTTATGCGCATGCGTTCACCTCATACAGTTGTGTCACCCCCTAGAGGGTGCCCGTGCTTTTGGTGTTTCTAAGGACTCAATAGTATATGTTCAAAGGTTACCCTTGAAGCAGGGGCCAGCATCATATACCACCTTCAAGCGTCCAGGTGCATGCCTATGGTGAGAATCTACGAGAGAGATTCTTCCCCCTCCCTGTGCAAAGATTATGTCTCCTTTCGGAGGTGATCCAGGTAGGCAACTAACTAAGGAAAGTTTTTAGTGGGCTTCCATTCACACTAACCTTTAGTGCCCCTGATACATGGCTAGGGCCTTGCAGCCACACCAACACCCGAAAGTCATACACCCCCACAAGTAGGGCTAGGAGCGGTGCTGCTCAATACAACAGACAGAGCCTTCTCAAGATGATAGTCAAAATCAAGAGAAGGAAGTTAACATGGTCTTGGAGTCTTTAGACTCAACAAAACATTCTTTATTGTAGTGAGGTAGAATCACCGGTGATAGGTGTGTACTCACTTGGGTCGTTCCCAAAGGTTCAACTTCTGGCAGGCCCTCTAAAGGTGACACAACTTGGCTTGGATCTAAGGGTTTGATTTTATGTTTCTCTCAAAGAGAGAAGAGCATACTTCTCTACCTCTTCAACTTATCCAAACACATCAAACATATTCATCACTGAGCTAGCTTCACTCCACCAAATCCACAAGCTTTTGGGTTTCTGGTTCTCTCAAAGAGAGAAGAGCATAATCCCCTGGCAAGTAGAAGTGTTAAAGATTCACTACCTTGCTTTGCTTTCCTAGGTATCCATCATTCTAGCAACATCTAGGTCTCAGTTTCATCTGTGAGCATCACTTCCATGTAATGAAGAGCCTATTCCCCCACTTTTCTATCAAGACCCTTAAGAAATTTTAACAAAGCCCTAATTATACTATGTGAATGAAAGCAAGAAAAAAAACATGATGTTTTAAATGATCTTCGACAATCGTCCTGCAAGCAAACTATTAGCAAGTTTTATGATCTTTGACAAAGAGACCTGTAGACCACTTGTTATGCTATGACAGAAATAGAGATATGAAATCAACAATAGAAAGTAAATGTCAGGGAAAAAAAAACAACAGTAAATTGTAGAATCTAGAAATTTTAAATGTCTGACAGTAAAACTTCCTATGAGGAAGTGTAGCATTGTGCACAAGAAAGTATCAGGCCCTATGCAAGAAAGTACTATTTCATGCGAGAGAGTGCTATCAAGAGCAAAACTTTTTACGGTATGCTCAGAAATCTCATGCAAAGTTCTATACATAGAGAAGTACGAACATACGGTAGATTGCAGAATTCAAAAAAAGTTTAAGATTGATGAGGCCAAAAATCAATTTTTTCTACCCCATGGTGGGTGCTAGAATGTCTATAGTTGAATGGGGACCTCTAATCTAGCCATATACACAACATGGTCATTGCTCGATCATCAAAAGTATGAAGGTGAGTATGAATTACTCAACTCGCAATGTCTATTGATTCGACCTATTGCCTCCTAATTAGCAGGGGTGTTCGAATTACTCTCAGAACGAGATCCAACAACCAAAAGACCACACTAAAATGGAGGATTTTGAAAGCTATGAAGATAATCAAATTGCAATTAATCTAAGATGGAGATGCAATATTAAACTAAGAATGAAATGCAGATTTTAAGCTAAGAACATGAAAGAAATATGGTAATTAAGCTAATAGCAATAATCAAACTATATTAAATGAGAATGCAATATTATACTAAAATGAGAAATTAAACTAATTATGCAATGAAGAAGCTTGAAAATGTGAAAGAATTGAGACTAAAATTCGCTATAGTTTATGTGCTCTAAAATTGCCTCCTCAAAATGAGAAAATGAGGTCCATAATATAGACAAGCCCGGAGAAGGAATGAAGAGTTTCTTAAAATGAAATGGTTGACTCTTCATTCCCAATTGAGACAAATATTGAGGAATTACTTAATTAAATAATGAATTATTCCCACATATGGGTGACCCTTCGAGTAATTTGAATTATTAAATCCAAATAAGATAGTCAATTCAAATAACCAAGTAATATTAATTCCTTTTATGTGTATTAGCCAAATGGGGTGGGTTTAATTTAATTTAAAGCACTTAGGACTTTAGAATTAAATCAATTTATCATAGGGATTATTTAGCTAATAAAGTCGAATACTTAGGAATTAATTATAGTGTGAGATTAATGCAATTTAGGGTTTTTGCAATTGACATTAAGTCAAATAAAGTCAAGTAGGAGAGAGAAAATTGCCTAATAAAATAGGACTTTAATGATGTAAAATTGAAGAAATGCACCAAAATTGATTGAAATTATAAGGTACCAATTTTGGGGTATTACAATATCCACCCACTCACTTGACTCACAATGATCCCAATCATACTGAAAACACATGGGGCAAAAACAAGCCAACTCTCGTGTCCAAATGGTCCATGTACTACTATTGGAGCTTTGGAATGAATGCATTTTTTAAGAGTCTTTCACTATTTGACAATCCAATCTATCTCCTATAGTTCCCTCCTCAACCAACCAAAAGAATCTACGCACTATAGTATCAAGAGTCCCCCCCTATGACAATGCTAAAGTACACCAATCAACAATAGAACGAGCATCAAGAATTACAGCACCTGAAATCCTCAATTGCTCCTTAACTAGAGCTCTCTTCACACACGCATTTGCTCCATCATGCTCCCCTTTCCCATGCCCTAACTCAAAAAAACTCCAAATATGAGGTACACCTCTCTCCACATGCATTCTACACAACCAATAAAACATTCTAGAATTCTTAAATTGATCGGTGCAATTATTCGACCAAATGAGATGCTATCCATAGCAATACCATTTTCCTGCAAGAAGTCAAAATAGTTCTGGAAACAATGTTGAACAAACTCATGAGAGTGAGACTTGTCGTCGCTCATAAAAAAATGGTACTCTCTGATTATCTTTTTCTCTTTTGTGCTATTAGGGGAATGTCTATATGTGATGTGTACAAAAATAGCAACCTAAATGGAATTGTAATATTGAGCTTGAGTCTCATTTTGGGGCTGCAATATATAGTTCTCCACAAATTCTACAATGGATATAACAGTTCCAATGGGGAAACTATCCTTACACGTCCTGAATTGTTGATCCAACCATTGAGACCTGTGACTAAGCCTTGCGTACTTGTAAAAAAGATTTGTCTTGAAATCTAAGATAAAATCAGCAACATTGTATTCTTTTGCAACTAACTCACATCTAGAGCTTTCACCTCCACTCTTCAATGTATATTTCACTGTTTCATATACCTTTTTTTGGACGAGTGTCTTTCCAAAATTGTGTTCCAAACCCTCATGAAAACATGTCCTAAACTTGGACAAGCCACCACATTCTGAGCACTTGGCATTTAAGCAATCTTTTTTATAAAATAAACAACCATCATCTCTTTGACATAAAAATTGATCTAGCAAGTCTCTTGATGATTTGGGAAGACCACTTGCACCACAATCCTCTAGCATTTCATTAGTATGCAAGGTAGAACAAATGGACCGTAATAATTCATGATGCATTGAAAACACAACATGATATTTGCATCAACATGTATTCCGAATCTTAAGGGGTACACAATAAAATGGCTTCATGGATTCAAAAGACCTTTGTGATATTTTCAATGTTGGATGTGTCTCACAAAATGTTTTATACAACATTGTTTGACTTACCTCCACATAATGTTTAGGATGTGCAGTGCGGTCTCGATTGCCAACTCTCAACTTCAAGACATCCTTCACATTTGGTGACACTCTTGAGTTAGCATCCCAAAATTGTTGAATTTCATCCTTGACAACATCTGTTAGCTTCTTATCGAAATGTGGAAGTCTCCCACCATAATCCCATGTATCAATTTGAAGCAGATCATCAAGTCTTTCTCTTCTTGCAAGTGCTCTACCCAAAGTTTTACGGTCTATATTGAAGTCAACACAAGTTTGTCTCATCAAACAAGCCTTTCTCAACTGATGACTTACTAAGGAGGTTGTAATAACCCTCTGAGAAACTCTCTTGTCTTTTTCTCTACTAATCTTCCCAATGCTATTGAGAGCATTGAAAAGATTCTTTACAACAATGCCATTTCTCTCCATTTTCTTGTTCACATGAATCTTTAATTTCACAAGCACAGGTCTCATCTTTTGCATCTTTAACAGCAACACAAAAATTTGACATTGCTCAACCAATGTCTTGTTTCCAAAAAATTGATCATAAAGTCTTGAAGCCCACAACCTAACGGTTCTATGTGACCTCTTTCCTTCCCAATTATTCATAATGTTTTCCTCAATTTTAATTAACCATTTAGGTGTTCTTGAAAGCCCCCAATTTGAAGATTGATAATCTTTATTGCAAGGGACTTCATTTCCTATATAATTTGGAGATGTGTAATGTTCATGTGGTTCTTGTGCAACATTTTCATTCCCCAAGTCTACATTTTCAATCTCCATCTGTACATTTTCATCTTCATTCCATTCGTTGTCATTCCCCCAATCTACGTTTTCATTCCCCAAGTCTACATTTTCATTCTCCATTTCTACATTTTCATCTTCACTCCATACATTGTTATTCACAAAATTAATTTCCATATTATTTTCAAATTCAACATCCTCTTCACTTGCAACTACATTTACGAGGTCACCTTGATTAATGTTTAACATACCTTCTCTCCTTGTTGGGTGATTTTCCCTATCTTTTTCCCTCTATGCTTGAATTTCTTCATCTATCACCTTCCTCTTGCATTTAGCCTTTCAATGACTATTGCTTCCCATGGGGAGACCACAAGTTGACAAAAAACAAAAAATGGGCCCCAAATCACATTTTTTTTCCTGCAACCGGTGAAAAAAACCTAAAATCTTGTGCTTCTCTGGTCTGTGGGGACAGGGAATATTTTGGTCAAAGCTATACCAGCCAATAATCGGGTACCCGATATTACCAGAAAAAATGGTGGGAGTAAATGAAAAAATTGAACTTTTATATATAAAAAGAGGTATATAATATATATAATCTATATTATATATATATATATATATATATATATATATATATATATATATATATATATATATAATATATTATATATATATATATATAATATTATATATATATATATAATATTATATATATATATATAATATTATATATATATATATAATATATTATATATATACAAATGTATATAATATATATAATATATATATAATACATATATATATATATACATATATATATTCGAAATAATACCTGCATAATTGATTTGATGACAGACAGTTTCAGTCCAAGTCCTCTTGAAAGTATACAATGGCATAAAAATTAATGTAAGAACATTTAACGTACATTGTCCCCATGACCCCTTTTAGCACATTTGAACACTCAAGTGTGTCCAAAGGGGTCGTAGGACCCCTTACGACACACTTGAGTAGTCCAATGTGTCAAAAAGGTCATGGGGACTTCCTAGGGATCCTAATGTGTGATAAGGCATACTAGGACCCCTAGGAAGTCCTCATGACCCCTTTTGACACATTTGAATGCTCAAGTGTGTCCGAAGGGGTTGTAGGACCCCTTAGGACACACTTGAGAGTTCCAATGTGTCCAAAGGGGTCATGGGGACTTCCTAGGGGTCCTAACACGTGATAAGGCATACTAGGACCCCTAAGAAGTCCTCATGACCACTTTTGACACATTTGAATGCTCAAGTGTGTCTGAAGGGGTCGTAGGACCCCTTAGGACACACTTGAGGGTTCCAATGTGTTGAAAGGGGTCATTGGGACTTCCTAGGGGTCCTAATGCATGATAAGGCATACTAGGACCCCTAGGAAGTCCTCATGACCCCTTTTGACACATTTGAATGCTCAAGTGTGTCCGAAGGGATCGTAGGACCCCTTAGGACACATTTGAGTATTCCAATGTGTTGAAAGGGGTCATGGGGACTTCCTACGGGTCCTAATGTGTGATAAGGTGTACTAGGACCCCTAGGAAGTCCTCATGACCTTTTTTGACACATTTGAATGCTCAAGTATGTCTGAAGGGGTCCTAGGACCCCTTAGGACACACTTGAGCATTCCATTGTGTCAAAAGGGGTCATGGAGAATTCCTAGGGGTCATAACATGTGATAAGGCATACTAGGACCCCTAGGAAGTCCTCATGACCCCTTTTGACACATTTGAATACTCAAGTGTGTCTGAAGGGGTCATAGGACCCTTTAGGACACACTTGAAGGTTTCAATGTGTGGATAGGGGTCATGGGGACTTCCTAGGGGTCCTAACATGTGATAAGATGTACTAGGACCCCTAGGAAGTCCTTGTGACCCCTTTTGACACATTTGAATGCTCAAGTGTGTCCAAAGGGGTCGTAGGACCCCTTAGGACACACTTGAGAGTTCTAATGTGTCGAAAGGGGTCATGGGGACTTCCTAGGGGTCCTAACGCATGATAAGTCATACTAGGACTCCTATGAAGTCCGCATGACCCCTTTTGACACATTTGAATGCTCAAGTATGTCTGAAGGGGTCGTAGGACCCCTTAGGACACACTTGAGGGTTCCAATGTGTCGAAAGGGGTCATGGGGACTTTCTAGGGGTCCTAATGCATGATAAGGTGTACTAGGACCCTAGGAAGTCCTCATGACCCCTTTTGACACATTTGAATGCTCAAGTGTGTCCAAAGGGGTCGTAAGACCCCTTAGGACACATTTGAGTGTTCCAATGTGTCGAAAGGGGTCATGGGGACTTCCTACAGGTCCTAATGTGTGATAAGGCATACTAGGACCCCTAGGAAGTCCTCATGACCCCTTTTGACACATTTGAATGCTCAAGTGTGTCCGAAGGGGTCGTAGGACCCCTTAGGACACACTTGAGGGTTTCAATGTGTCAAAAGGGGGTCATGGGGACTTCCTAGGGGCCCTAACATGTGATAAGGCGTACTAAGACCCCTACAAAGTCCTCATGACCCTTTTTGACACATTTGAATGCTCAAGTGTGTTTGAAGGGCTCGTAGGACACCTTAGGACACACTTGAGGGTTCCAATGTGTTGAAAGGGGTCATGGGGACTTCCTAGGGGTCCTAACATGTGATACGGTGTACTAGGACCCCTACAAAGTCCTCATGACCCCTTTTGACACATTTGAATACTCAAGTGTGTTTGAAGGGGTCATAGGACCCCTTAGGACACACTTGAGGGTTCCAATGTGTTGAAAGGGGTCATGGGGACTTCCTAAGGGTCCTAACATGTCATAAGTCATACTAGGACCCCTAGGAAGTCCTCATTACCCCTTTTGACACATTTCAATGATCAAGTATGTTTGAAGGGGTTGTAAGACCCCTTAGGATACACTTGAGGGTTCCAATGTGTCAAAAGGAGTCATGGGGACTTCCTAGGTGTCCTAACGCATGATAAGGCATACTATGACCCCTAGGAAGTCCCCATAACCCCTTTCGACACATTTGAATGCTCAAGTGTGTTTGAAGGGGTCATAGGACCCCTTAGGACACACTTGAGCATTCCAATGTGTCAAAAGGGGTCATGGAGACTTCTTAGGGGTCCTAACGTGTGATAAGGCATACTAGGACCCCTAGGAAGTCCCCATGACCCCTTTTGACACATTTGAACCCTCAAGTGTGTCTTAAGGGGTTGTAGGACCCCTTAGGAGACATTTGAGCATTCCAATGTGTCAAAAGGGGTCATGGGGACTTCCTAGGGGTCCTAACGTGTGATAAGGTGTACTAGGACCCGTAGGAAGTCCCGATGACCCCTTTTGACACATTTCAACCCTCAAGTGTCTCTGAAGGGGTCGTACGACCCCTTAGAACACACTTGAGGGTTCCAATGTGTCTAAAGGGGTCATGGGGACTTCCTAGGGATCCTAATGTATGATAAGACATACTAGGACCCCTAGGAAGTCCTCATGACCCCTTTTGACACATTTGAATGCTCAAGTGTGTTTGAAGGGGTCATACGACCCCTTAGGACACACTTGAGGGTTCCAATGTGTCGAAAGGCGTCATGGGGACTTCCTAGGGGTCCTAAGGCTTGATAAGGCGTACTAGGACCCCTAGGAAGTCCCCATGACCCCTTTTGACACATTTGAACCCTCAAGTGTGTTTGAAGGGGTCGTAGGACCCCTTAGGACACACTTGAGCATTCCAATGTGTCAATAGGGGTCATGGGGACTTCCTAGGGGTCCTAACGCATGATAAGGCATACTAAGACCCCTTAGAAGTCCCCATGACCCCTCAGAAGTCTCTCTCTCTCTCTCTCTCTCTCTCTCTCTCTCTCTCTCTCTCTCTCTCTATCTCTCTCTCCCTCTCCACCTCTAGTGAACTACTCTTCAAAGCCTTCATTTTTTGCGTAGCTAGGGTTTATGGCACCTGTAAAAGGCACAACTATGCCCATGTAGGGACTCATGCTCATGCTCGGAATCATATTATTTTCATGCATTCGTTGACATTTAATACAAAGATTTAGTCGGCCACCTTTAAAGACCTAAAAGAAATGGAAAATAAAATTTAGGCCAAAAATACATACCGCATTTCTGTATGTTGTACCGTCAGCTTCAATCGGCTTCCTCTGCTAAGGCATGGAGAACTTCATTAATGTCTGCTCTGGGAGGAAGATTATAATTTCCATATTTTTGCAAGCCCTGAAATATTTTTGTCGTTATCTCTCTCCACCTCCACTCTCTCAATTTAGTTCTCTCCCTCTCCGCTACACTCAGCTTAGCCATCCTTACCTACTCTTTAACAAAGATTCTCCAAAATTTGTATACAAAGGCATCCTACATGTAAAAATGAAAATTTTCCCAGAGAATATCCACAATTTGTATACAAAAGAATCATACGAGAAAAATGACAAAAAATTAATAGCTAAAAGGTAAAATTTATCATTAATGTCGGCAGTACCAAGGTCATACCCACTGTCAAATCTTGGCCTATGACGTGCAAAATGAGAAAAACAAGTGAAATGAAAGGGAAGTATGGATCAAATAGAAAAGGTGCATCAAATCGGATCAATATCATAATAAATGAAGAAAATACTATTACAGACAAAAATATTTGCATATTAATGGGAAAGAGTGGGAAGAGCTTCTTGGACCCATGATAGAAGTTACAGATAAGGAGGAAGAGCTAGGAAGGGGAAAGTAGCAAAGGAATAAGTAAGATATGTGTGTGAGCCTATGTCAGATGATGATGATGAGTACTCACCATCTGCTAGTAGCTCAAGTAGTGACAAAAGCTCTTTAGTGCACATGTACACTGACACAAAAAATTTAAATAGAGAAGTAACAAGTGCTGTGCAATTATCCACAGAGCAATGTGAAATGAAGCCTCAAATTGGTTCACTAGTAGGCAAATAATTTGGTCATGCACTTCAATCTAGCACCATAAATATTTCTATTAGAAATGCCTATTCATCAATGGCCTTGCATTTACGGGACTTGAGCATTATCCCTCAAATGTAAGTTCATTGCCACCTTTGGCAAGGCAGTCTCACTCCTCATTTTACAACAAAGGGCAGCCATCTATGGTCCAAGGTTTTAATTCAGCTGACAAGTGGAGAGCTTCTCAAGGTAATGATCTCTTTCATAGAGAAGTTCTTGATTCATCTCAAGGTTCTCATTTAGGTGACCAACTCCTTGGAGGTCCACAAATAGACCCATTGATATCCCGAATTGGTAAAAGGGTAGATGCAATTTTTTTAAGAGTATCCCAATTGAAGAGAAATGGAAATTCCAGTGAGCATAAAGTTATTGCAGATCCAATGGGTGTATCTCCTCCACTGAAAAATATAATTGCTTCTAGAGACTTGAGTTTAAATGGAGACTGTCTATTCCCAAACATGCCCCAGTCAAGCAGATGAACCAGATGTTGCTTGAGTAAAGAAGATAGTGGTTTATTAAAGCATCTGCATTATCACACTTGCTATTAGTTACTACTTTTTGAGCAGCTTTCCAGCTGCTTCTGTGCGAGATTTCTATAATATATAATGTCCTCATGCAAGTACATGCCAGTTTTTGTAAACATTTTATGTTGTAAAGGGTTAGTGAGCAATATCAAAGAAAATGTTCTTGCATGTATTATTTAGACACATATCAATTATGAAACCATTTTTCTCCCATTACATGGCAGAAATGCCTAGATTCACTTTATCACTATCAATAGGCAGCAAGATGAGGGAAGAAATATTTGTGAAGAGGAAGTACAAATGTTACTATCCAAAACCATTTGGAGAGTAATATTCTTCTCCTAATTGTAATAAGAAACTCAAAATGCAGAAGACAACAAATAGTTGGGGCATTTATTTCCTATGACCTATGTCAATTTCAATTTAATTCCTATTGATGATATTCTCAATGTGTAAAAATAAACTGATGTGTTATTTTAAAATGGTGTTGACTGAAATTTATGAACATATGTCAAATATCCATTTTTTCCAGAATTTGAAATAGAACCAATGTTAATATAATCAAATTTGTGAATTTCACATCCAATCATTGGATGTTAATCAAAAGTACAACACAGTAATATTTTTGAACTAATAAACAATCTTAGTCTTATTTCAAACCTACTCCCGTGTATGTGGGTTCTTGGAGGTATCTACTGAACAATGTGTGGATCTATAATGTCCCTATCCAAGACCTTACTCACTTTACTTAAAACTCCTAATTAGAATTTGGATTTCTAATGCCTGTTGTGATATTATTTAAGTTTGCCTTGCTCCTTACTGATTAATATTGTAATGAATTGGTTATCCTTCCCCTTGTCTCTCTCTCCTACTCTCTCCCCTTCCCCTTCTCTCTCTCTCTCTCCTTCCCCTTCTCTCTCTCCCTCCTACTCTCTCCCCTTCCCCTTCCCCTTCTCTCTCTCATGTGCCAATCAAATAGGAACATGAGGTGCTCAAATAGTGAGCTCATAAACAATGCATGATGCCCTAGCTTGCAGCCTGCGAACCATCAAGACATTTCCTCATGAAATGATCATAAATGGGGAGTACCACATAGTGAATATCAACAACAAAACAAATAAAGAGAGATCAAACAATTCACACAATGCCTTGAAGGTAATAGAAATGATTCCCTAGCTCTCAAAGCTCGTAGGTCATCAAGCATTCCAAATGAAAAGATGTAAACAATGCCAGTATTAAACAATGAGCTCAAGAACAATGTATGATGCCCTAGCTTGCAGCCCACGAGCCATCAAGACATTTCCTCATGAAATGATCATAAGCGGGGAGTACCACATAGCTAGTGAATATCAAAAACAAAAAAAATAAAGAGAGATCAAACACTTCACACAATATATGTTGTTTTATAAGATTTTATTAAGACTAAATATATTGTTTTATTAAGATTTTATTAAGACAAAGTATTTTGGATTAGTTTTATGTTGTTTTATAAGATATTTATTAAGACTAAATATATGATGTAAACTCAATATAACAAATAGAGCACCGGCCAATCAAATAGGGACATGAGGTGCTCAAACAGTGAGCTCATAAACTATGCATGATGCCCTAGCTTGCAGCCCGTGAGCCATCAAGACATTTCCTCATGAAATGATCATAAACAGGGAGTACCACATAGTGAATATCAACATCAAAATAAATAAAGAGAGATCAAACACTTCACACAATGCCTAGAAGGTAATAGCAACGATGCCCTAGCTCTCAAATTAAGCTCACGGGTCATCGAGCATTCCAAATGCTAAGATGTAAACAATGTCATCCAGACATGTGTACTATGAGCTTTCCTACAACAAATGGACTTGTGATGATTTTCATAATAGTACATGTGTTGAAGGAAAGCTCAAAGTACTACTTAGGAAAATATGAATGTTCATCACCTGTGCATATCAAAGTTGATCAGAGAATGTATATGCACAACAAAACAAATAAAGAGAGATAAAACATTTCACACAATGCCTTGAAGGTAATAGAAATGATCAAACACTTCAAAATAGGGACATCAGTAATAAAATAGGGATATCAGTAATAAAATAATACACTTACTGTTTTGAATGTGAGCTCATAAAGATTAAGATATCCCTATTTTATTATTGATGTCCTTATTTAACCCTTTTCATCAAATGACCCAAAAACATCAAGAATGGTCCTATATGGTCACTAATAGCCAACTTTCAAAAGAATATGAATGAATATTCAAACATACATAAGTGGATGAACATAAATAATGAAGGTACCAAACATTGCCTGAAGTAATGAAGTGTTGACCCAGGGTTCAATCTAGTATGCTCTTGTATGATCCAAAACCTACAAGGAAGGAAAAGATGGGGTTAGATCCAAAGGATCTAAGCAATGTCTAGCACCCTATTACTAATCCTCATCTACAATTATGCATGTGCATAGTCAATCCATACACTTCTAAAATGAACTATACTACAGAACATGGGTGTGTGTTAATGTGATTCAAAAGCTATTATGGAAGATTGTTTTATTATTTAGATAAGGATATCTTCATTCTACAAGAATAAATGTTTTGAGAAATATTTGAATTTAAAATTGACAATAACATGAGGAGTGATATATTTCAAGTTTCAATGAGACTTCATACCACATAGTATTTGTAGATTGCGTTCAATGCGTTATTTACACTTCTATTGGTGGGAAAACTCTTGAAAACACGTAAAAGAGATTGCACTCAACCATGTTGTTTACATGACACATGTAGTTTACCTCCAACCTACATCAGCATTGTGTACAAATCTACAGACGGTGCTGGTATGAAGCCTCACTCAAGCTTGAAAATGATAAGCATTATGATGCTGAGGTATGGTGTCGTAAGCACAAGTATGGTTTCTCGTAAGCTGCTATTGGTATAGTTATTTTTTTTCAATAGTTGCAGAATCTAGCTTCTCTTATACTTACACGTATGTATACATTTGGGCTTGGCTTTAATGTCATGTAAATTTGAATGAAATGGTAATAATATTTAAGAGCAACAAGTATGACATTTTAAACAAGTATGCATATACATTATATAACAGGAGTGATATATTTTAATGGAAACACTTAATGAGAAGGATGCCTATATAACAGGAGGAGTGATATATTTCAATGGCAGTGGACATAGAAATTACAATGAAACTTTGTAATTTATTATGGCTCAGTGTTGTATATCCATAGTCAATGTCTATTTAAACTTTAGGATGATACTTATATGATGGCTTAAGTAAATTGTTCTTACCTTGAGACTAGTACACCATGGGATTAGAGGATGGTTGTTATAATAGCAACTATGTGTCTGTGGGATACTTTTATATTTTGTATTAAATGATGATACATATGTGTTTCTTCCTTTTACAACAGTTTATATTTTGATACTTATATCTTGAATTGTCAAATGACCAACGAGTGATAATTTCAAAAGTGTAACATAATTAAAGGCATGTGAATTCATATTGTACTTAATCTGAATGCCACTGTGTAATGTCTTTACTTATGATATTTCGAGACGCCTCTCCATTTTAAACTAACCTATGACTTCAAAGGAGGAATTATGAAATATAGTTGTAGGTAGTTATCTCTTCTATAATGATGGAGGAGTGAAAGGTAATGATCAATGAGGTTGTTGCTATTAGATCATACATTAATACACTTACTGTTTTGACAGCAATAACATTGCATGATGCCAAAGCTCAAATTCAAAACAGTAAGTGTATTATTTTATTATTGATGTCCCTATTTTATTACTGATGTCACTATTTGATCTAATAGCATCAATATAACAAATAGAGCACCGACCAATCAAATAGGGACATGAGGTGCTCAAACAGTGAGCTCATAAACAATGCATGATGCCCTAGCTTGCAGCTCGCGAGCCACCAAGACATTTCCTCATGAAATGATCATAAACAAGAAGTACCACATAGTGAATATCAACAAAAAAACAAATAAAGAGAGATCAAACACTTCACACAATGCCTTGAAGGTAATAGTAATGATGCCCTAGCTCTCAAAGCTCGCGGGTCATCAAGCATTCCAAATGCAAAGATGAAAACAATGCCAATATTAACATTCATATTTTTCCATTAAATCAACAAATGCCATCAAAATGAAATTGAGTTAATGAGAAGACAAAGCTCGAATGCCTACCTCAAGTCATGGCTGCCATATAAAGATCAAATGCTAATAAATTATGTTATAAAATTTCATGTCAAATTTCATCAAGAATGGTCCTATATGGTCACTAATAGCCAACTTTCAGAAGAATATAAATGAATATGCAAACATACATAAGTGGATGAACATAAATAATGAAGGTACCAAACATTGCCTGAAGTAATGAAGTGTTGACTCAGGGTTCAATCTAGTATGCTCTTGTATGATCCAAAACCTGCAAGGAAGGAAAAGATGGGGTTATATCCAAAGGACACTATTAGGGAACTATTTCTCCTTGACTATATTCTTTTTGGATCTGATGTATTGTAGTTTTTTTTTTCTTTGAATCATTGTTTACAATTACTTTTGATGCAATATTTGTGTGAAGAACAAGAACAAAATGGTGAACGAGTGTATTTGACAAAGATAAACATGACACATTTTGTTGGGCTGACTGGGTTGGCCTAGTACCATTTACATGGCCTGGCTAGATATTAAACAGTGAGCTCATGAACATTGCTAGCATTAAACAGTGAGCTCATGAACAATGTATGTTGCCCTAGCTTGCAGCCCGCAAGCCATCAAGACATTTCCTTATGAAATGTTCATAAATGGGGAGTACCACATAGTGAATATCAACAGCAAAATAAATAAAGAGAGATCAAACACTTCACACAATGCCTTGAAGGTAATAGAAAAAATGCCCTAGCTCTCAAAGCTCGCAGGTCATCAAGCATTCCAAATGAAAAGATGTAAACAATGTCAGTATTAAACAGTGAGCTCATGAACAATATATGATGCCCTAGCTTGCAGCCCATGATCCATCAAGACATTTTCTCATGAAATGATCATAAACGGGGAGTACCACATTGTGAATATCAATAGCAAAACAAATAAAGAGAGATCAAACATTTCACACAATGCCTTGAAGGTAATAGCAACGATGCCCTAGATCTCAAAGCTCGCGGGTCATCAAGCATTCCAAATGAAAAGATGTAAACAATGCCAATATTAAACAGTGAGCTCATGAACAATGTATGATGCCCTAGCTTGCAACTCGCGAGCCATCAAGATATTTCCTCATGAAATGATCATAAATAGGGAGTACCACATAGTGAATATCAACAGCAAAACAAATAAAGAGAGATCAAACACTTCACACAATGCCTTGAAGGTAATAGCAACGATGCCCTAGCTCTCAAAGCTCGCGAGTCATCGAGCATTCCAAATGCTAAGATGTAAACAATGCCACTATTAACAATGCTAAGATGTAAACAATGCCACTAAAATTAAGTTAATGAGAAGACAAAGCTCAAATGCCTACCTCAAGTGTCAATGCCCTCTTTCCACATGGTGTCGGCCTCTTCGCGCATGCCAAACTCGAATGCCCTCTTCGCGCCATGGAAAAGTGCAGTGCCATCTTCACGAAAGCTCTTCAAATTAACACAAAAATTACAAATGACACATTTTTTTTCTTTTTCTTTTGTTTATAACTAAAGGGTGTCACAATTACAACGTTATCATCGCTATTACAACACCGTCAGGTGCACTTGCAAAAAAAATACAAATTGTAGTGGTGTCACAAATTGGCATCGAAATTCAACCCCAAATGTTGTAGTGAACTTTAGAAGCATCCCTCTTCATACCTTTCCAAAAATACAAGGGTCTAACATCTGCTAGAAATTTATTAACACTTAGGTGCCCAGAGTAGGGAGTGGAATGTACTTCTTTCCATACAAGGTATCTCAACTTTGTTGAGTCAATCTAATGTACATTCTACCTTCAAACCTTAGTAACCTATCCGGTTCAAACCTGAACCCATCATATCTATGATCCTGGGGATTAGTCTGAAGGGCCTCTCTTACTTGTTTATAACATTTATAATTCTTAGAACACTAGAGGACGTTCTAACTGAAATTTGTATAGATAGATGCTATCACTAAAATATGCCACCTACGGCTTAAGGCGTCTGTCGTGTAAGGTTTTCCTTACCTTTAATTTAATTGATCTCAGTATCATAATTTAAAATTTAATTCTAACCATCTTTATCGTGCATTCGGGTTAGGTTGGGTAAATATATACCTTCACCCCTAATGGTTTGATCTAAGTTCAAAATTTTTTCCCAACAGATAATAGTTCCATTTCTATAGAGCATGCACAATTGCCACTATTTCCAAATCATCAGGGGTGTAATACATCTCATAATTCTTGAGATTTCATGACTAATACACAATCACTCACCCATCATGCATCAACACCCCACCTATTCCCTCTCCTGAGGCATATGTCACTACTAAGAATATCCCTTCCAGATCTGGCACCTTTAGGATTGATGTCGAGGCCAATTTCTCTTGAGTAACTCAAAGGCTTGCTAACACTTGTCTTTCCATTCAAACCATTTTACTTTTCACTTCATCTAAGAGAGGTGATAGGGTTGACAATTTATGATAAGTTCATAACGATCTTCTTGTAATACCCTGCCAGACCCATATAGCTTTTGACTTCTTGCACATTCCTGGGAAGATGTCATTACAAAATTACTTTGATTTTAGTTGAATCCACTACTATCCCATTTCTTGTAAATAATGTGTCCTAGGTATTGTACTTCCTTTTAGAAGAAGGAACATTTAGACAACTTCCAATATAGTTGGTATTCCCGAAGTTGATGTAGTACAAAATGAAGGTGTTGCAAGTGTTCCTCTTCATTCCTTGAGTAAATTAAAATAGCATCCAAGAATACTTGAATGAATTTATCAAGACAATCGTGGAATATTTTGTTCATAAGGCTCATAAAGGAAGCTAGGGCATTGGTTAACCCAAATGGTAAGACCGTAAAATTTTAGTGCCCATAGAATTTGTAAAAAGTTTTTTTATGAATATCCTCATCCCTTAGTCTTAACTGATGATATCCTGTCTCTAGGTCTATTTTAGAAAATATTGCAGCCCCTCGCATTTGAACAAAAAGGTCATCTATGTGAAGTAAAGGATATTTGTTCCTTATAATTACCTTTTTTAACATCATGTAATCTATGCAAAGAGGAAGGGTTCCATCCTTCTTCTTGAAAAATATAATGGGTTCTCCCAAAAGTGATACACTAGGTAGGATCAGCCCCTTGCTAAGCAATTCTTGTAATTGTGCCTTTAATTATACCGATTCTACAATTGTCGTCATGTAGGGTTCTTTAGGTATGGGTTCAAATCCTGGTATAAGTAACTCCTTTAGAAACATGACCCAAAATTCACAAAGATACGGGTATTTATCCTCAAAGGACTCTTCCTATTTTTTCTTAGCTTCGTCCAACTCTTCCATCTTGACAACAAATAGGTTACACCCCTTTTTCTCACTACGACGTAACTCAAGGAAGCTGAGAGATGTCTCAATTTGACTTCATATTTAATACCTTGAAGGTTCACTGCAATGCCTAAGTCATCCAGACATTCCACTATTTTACTGAAACATTATACCCTCTCTCAATGTTTCCATAACCACTTCATCCCTAGAATAATTTCGTAGAATTCTAAGGGTGTTACATACAGGTTTACCTCTGATGCGAAGTTTGGAAACTCAACCTTGGCTTCAAACGAGCATTGTTCTACCTGCCCTCTAGACTGATTTGCATATTCAAAAGTCCATACATCATCCATATACCCAATCTTCTTAGAGAATCTACTAATAATATTAGGTGAAACAAAATTTTATGTGGACCATATGTCTATCAGAATTGAACAGTGTTTTCATAAAGCGTATATGTCACCTTCATAGGGGTAATCTGAAAATTTGCCTATCTATTATCCACTATTGTGTGGATTCTGTATTGAAAGGTTATCTACTGGTCAAGTAGGGATTTCTTATGCACTTTCCCACCACATGTTCTGGTGGGGAACTAGTTTGCATGGTGTTCACCACCACAAGTAAAACATCCTCTCGATGGGCCTCTTTTTTCAATCGTCTTACCTTGTGTTTTACTACCCATTTTTTGTTAGAAGCAGCATTTTTATCCCCTCAGGAATCCTATTGATTCCCTTTGAACTTATTTTCACCCCTCACGGAAATGTCATTTTTGTTTGTTCTCTTCTTGAAGGGATTTGAAGACTGAGACCATTTTCCCTTTTCTTTACTTTTGTCCCTAATTGAATCATCTTTTTAAAGTTTCAATTCCTGACAAATAGCCTTTTCATAGGCTTCTGCGTTAGTTGATGGAGCAAGGACATCTACCAGTCCACAAATTCTATTATTAAGTCCTGCAATGTACTTTCTCAAGTGAAAAATTTTATCCACTTGCAACTAGCGAATATATTTTATAAGTTAGTTAAAACAATTTGTTTATCCATTTACAGTGAGCTCGCCCTGTCT
Organism: Chamaecyparis obtusa; assembly: GCA_027943335.1. Classification (NCBI taxonomy): domain Eukaryota; kingdom Viridiplantae; phylum Streptophyta; class Pinopsida; order Cupressales; family Cupressaceae; genus Chamaecyparis; species Chamaecyparis obtusa. The sequence goes on from BSBK01007872.1 coordinate 1,476,763, forward strand.
GAGATCTTGAAACTCGGACAATCTCTATTCATAAAAGAGTTGTGGCAGCCACCTCTACCTGGACAACTTCACAAATTTATTCCAAGTAACATTGGATGGTCTAACTTTGAGTTCAACATTCTTACTTTCCCACCAGCTGGAAACTTCCCTTGTCTGTTGATATGAGCCCCATACAGCCTTCTAGGTTTCTATATAGTCCCTAATGTCAAAATATTTTTCATTATTGTTAGTCATGCCTCAAAGACATCTCCAAGAATGGTCCCATCCTAATGAGGGGGTTTTACCCTCTTCATATCTTTCAGTAAGATACTGATTTTGTGATTTCTCTCAAAATTTTGAGTTTCATTATGAGACTGATCTCCCCTATCTACATTGGAATGTTCATACATGTTCTCCCTCAACCTAGACTGGGACTCAATTTTCCCTTCCTCAGTTTCATCCATGTTTCATATTTTATATTCCAAATACCCTATTCGGGTATGGGTCTCTTGCATCATCTACAAGAGTCGATCTAACTTCCAATTGGTGTTCTAGGGGTTTCAAGTCAATCTTCACTTCTTGTATTTTCCATTTGGTTTGAATACCTAGAAAAGGAACTTGTTTCAATTTTTCTATTCTAGAACATGGAAATATAACTCGCAATAATTTAAACATTCAAAAGAGTTACCATGGAATATACACAACAAAATTGTATTTCTTTTATTCACTTCAAAATTGTTTTTTTTACACTAAGATAACATAGTCAACCCAAAATTGTGTTTACATAATATACACATGTACACTATCTAAGGTTTACTCTCACTATCATCACAACATTCACTGTCTGTAATGGGCTCCTCCTGGCCCTCAAAATCAGAAGGGATGAGTTTGTATTCCAGGGTAGGCTCTCGTCGAGTAACAAGTGGAACTTGTGCTATAGTAATAGAAGTGTTAACTAGATCATTGATAATAGGAGGAGCTTGAATTAGTTCTTCTACCAAAATTGGGGTCTGAATGGGTTCTACAACAACTCTAAGAGCTTGTTGTTCAATTTTTGTTTCAGTTTTTTGTTTGTACTCTACTAGGAGGGCTTCCTTAACTTCGGCCCTTATTTTGGGCATCCATTTACACCTTTGTTTCTTGATCCTCTCCCATGCTATTACAAGGGTTTCATGATCACCCAATGGTTCACATTGGGAATAGTCATAATCCTTGTGAAGGGCATTTGTTAGTTTAATAGTGAGTGGATCTCAGACCCTTTTCCGTTTGGTGTGGATCATCTTTAGCATCTTGCTAAGAAACCAAAATGCTTGCATCCACTTGCCAAAACAAGGTAGTACGTCTGAAATCATGATATCCAACATTTCTATGTATACATAAATGTAAGATAAATAATTACATTTATTCTAGATATGATTAAAATTCATCATGAGATTCCATATATACTATATGAATCTAATGCATCATGAAAAACAAGAATAAAAGAAGTCACCATCTAGGGAATCATTTAATTTAAACCAATGTTTCTAACATCTAAAACCATCTAAGGCATAAATTAAACAAAACCATGGTTAGCATATATCGAAAACCATCTAGGGTATAAATTAAACAAAACCATGATTAGCATATACCAGAAACCATCTAGGACATCAATCCATAGAAAACTATTCTTTAAAAGAAACTAGATACCACTTAGGGCATCAACATAGTCAAAGTATCAAAATATGAGTAATCCGGAGGGATGTGACACTATTCATGAGGTAGTAAAGTGATTGGAAGTATTTATCTTAGTCACACGAGTTGGTGAGTATGATTAGATATGTTTGTCCTCGATAATAATTATTGTGAATATATGTGTGTGTCCCTATTAATGAGTAATGTTGGATAGATTTGTTTTTCCCTATCTAAACCTAATATAAGACCTTGGCTAGATGTGTTAGTCCTTATCCTTAGATCTATGACTAGATGTGTTGGTCCTTATCCCTAGATCTATGACTAGATGTGTATATCATTACTCTTTTTCTATAGTGTTTGGTGAGATATTGTGTGTATTCATCATGTATTGTGATGTACTTTCACCCCATGTTCATACTAAGGGTGGGGGGGGTGTTAAGAATTAGTGTTCACATCCAGGTTTTATAAATTAGATTTTATGTGAGTATTAGAATTATTGTTATGAATAACTATCATAATATTAAGTTGTTGATAAACAAGTTAATATTATTATTAGTGTTTACCTAGGTTTGTTAAGTCTATTAAATATGTTATTATAATAATGGTAAATATGTGTTTATATTGAGTTGTTAAAATAACTCATTCTATTTAGGAATATTGTTGCCTAAAAAATAGGATATGAGAAATCCTATAGATATGCATTATGTATTTGAATAAAAAGAGAAGCACAACATTATTTTGTATAATATAATTATACTTCCTCTCTCCCATATTTTCTCTCATTTGACTCAAGCAATGAATCTAATGACAAAGCAACAAATTTTGTGAGGAGACTAAAAAAGGACATTAGCAAATATAAAGGTAAGTTACCCCTAAAATTTCTTAATTGTAGCAAAATTGGTCATTATGCTTCTAAATGTCTCTTAAGAAAATCGGATATATGTACAAGATTCATAGATAAAACAAATTTAGAAGTCCACGTTCTAAAGAAGATTACTATTCTTTTGAAGATGAGGAACATAACACTCCTACAAATAATAGAGAAGAAACATTTTTTAGGGCATTGTATGTTGGAAGAATTCAACTAATTCTAGAAAATGTGTGAAGAAGATTGTTCTTAGAATCCCTAATCCTAGTAAGATGTCTTGCAATTTGGAAGCTGGTAATAATACTAAAAGGTCATAATTGTATGGATTATTTTTCATGCAAAAGAAGAGACAAATGGTTGACAGTGGGTGTTCCAACCACATGGCCGATGGAAAAAGAAATTTTATCAACCTTGGAAAATGGAATGGAAGATTAGTAAATTTTTGGGACAATGCTCCTTCAATAACTTGGGGAAAGGAACAATAAGCATTGATGAAACCAATATGACAAAACACGTCCACTATGTTATAGGTCACAAGACCATTATTCTCAATGAAGGTCAAATGCATAGAAAAGGAAACAATCTCATAGTTCATGATGGAGGATGTGAAATCAAAAGAGTGAACTCTACATAATTAGTGGAAAAAGGATCTAGAATTGAAGAAAATGTGTTACCACCTAAATAAGGCTAATGGGAGAAAGCATCTTTTGGAAAAATTGAGTGATTTTTGACTATGGCATAGGAGAATGGGGCGCATAAACTTGGATAGCCTTCTTAAAATAAGCTTTGCAGATGCAGTGAGAGATATGTCAAAGATTATCAAGCCCATGAACACACAATGAAAAGAATGTCACAGTGGAAAGAAAACAAGGACAGTATTCAAGACAAATGGGTACTCTTCTACAAAAACATTAGAACTAATTTATATTGATTTAGGAGGACCTATCACAACAAGGAGTATTCAAGGTGATAGGTACTTCTTGTTAGTCATTGATGATTTTACTAGGATGACATGGGTTACATTTCCAAAAGAAAATTTAGGAGCTTTTGATAAGTTTAAAATATTTAATTTAATGATTGAAAATAAATGAATAAGAAAATCAAGTGTATGAGATCTGATAGAGGAGGTGAGTTTAACTCAAATGGTTTTGAAATTTTTTGTGAAGAACATGGAATAAAAAGATAGACGTTTTCTCCTAAAACTCTCATCAAAATGGAGTAATGGAAAGAAAGAGTTGAATTGTTCAAGATGTTGGTGCTCGAAAATGCTAGACCGTTTTGAGGCCAACTAACAGGCACAATCAAGTGCCTCTGCAATTCTGACTCAATCAAGCCAAGGCTAGTAGGCCTAAATCAAAAGTGCTTTCTAACTGCACAAACAAAAGCAATTCCTTCCAAAGGGGTTAACAATCCTTGGGACTAATTGTATAAGTTATTTAAATTTTTGTTTCAATTGAAGCCTGTAGGATGATGTTCTCGCTTTACAGGAGTGAGTTACCTTAAAATAGTCTTTGTCTATACGTATGATTGAATGTAATTGACTCTATTCCCAATTTGGCATCAGGCACTAATCTCATTTCATTTGTAATTGTCATTTTGTTCTTTCTATAGTTTACATATTTAATTTGATATCTCTCTTTACAAAGCATTCAATTAGGTTTTAGTAGTACTTTTAGGCTTTAGTTTAGATATCAAACTTTTTAATAGTTAGGAGATTAGGTTATTATCCTCCAAGGATTATTAACCCCTTTGGAAGGAATTGCTTTTGTTTGTGCATGTGTTTGTGCAGTTAGAAAGCACTTTTGATTCAGGCCTACCAGCCTTGGCTCGATCGAGTCAGAATTGCAGAGGCACTTGATTATGCCTGTCAGTTGGCCTCAAAACGGTCCAGCATTTTTGAGCACCAACAAATTGGCAACTCTGCTGGGGACACTATCAATAAAGGACAATTTTAGAATCTTTGGTTACTATTACAGAGACTCTACTGGGATAAAGGACTCAAAATAGTTATATATTCTACACGACAATGTGGTGGCAAATCTACAATCAATTTTTAGTGAAGTGTGATAAAAATAATGCGGGGAAGAAGATCTTTGCATAAAGCAACAGACAACCATATTGAATTAGATTTCAAGAATCAGCCAAGGAAACTCAGAAATCCTGATATGGAGATATCACATATTGGCTCTAAAAAATCCCCGGAGGAACCATATGAGAACAAAGATCCTCATCATAGTGGGAGTAATCAGAGCAGTAAGGGAAATAATATAAATCCTTTTCATTCAAATGTCAATCAGTGCAATTACCAAAATGAGGAAGAAGATGATGAAATTCATATCTAGATGCAACAATCAATCCGACAATTTGTCGAACATATTCATGATAAGAAGAGATTCACAAAGAATTTCAGAAAATGGCCAATTGATATTTTAGAATGTTTTGGATTGCAGAGAGATGATATTGTCACTCCTCCAGAGAGTATAAAAGGATTGGAGCAACTCAATGAAGGAGAAAAGGTTAATGAAAGGGAAATAAATCAAAATATCAGAACATTAAAGTACACTCCCCCACATAAAAAGGATGTTGAGTGTATTTTGAAAAACTATAATAATCCATTGTTTGATACAAATGAGGGAATAAGTTTAATTGGGCAATGGAAGAATAGTGATTCAGATAATTGGAATCACAAAAAAGGTTTTAGTTTGATGAACCAAAACCATTTGCAACAAAGTACAGAAATTGGAATGGGAAAAAATAACCATGATGGTCATTGGAAAAAAGGAAGTGATAATGATCAGTTTAGGGTTTTTTCTAATCCAATGTATAACATGGATAACGAGCAGGGAGAAAATAAAAATCACTGTGAAAATCAAGACAATGCACAAAGGACTACAAGGAATAACAGTGATAGTGAACATCATAAGCAAAATAATAAAATGAATTCCCTGGGATATGATCAACATGTACAGTTTGATCACCAGGCTAAAGTTTATCAGAGTAATCAAGATCAAGATCATGATAATGAATGTAATTTGCAAGGACAGCCTATGCATAGTGGAAACATATACAGTTTATTCAATAAAGATGAACATAGTCACTAACAGTATGGTGGAGCCGATGGACAAGAGAAAAGAAATAATGATCACTTTGATCATAATTTTAATAATGTTGATCAAAATTATAATGAGAAGCATTATGAAAATGAATACGGAAATAAAAATATCAATAAAGGATATTTACGTGTAGAGGGTGAGTATTACACAAAAAATAAAAATGACATGCATGGTAAAAATATCCGTAGTTTATCAAATAATGATAAACATTTTCAAAATGTTGGTTATGTTCACAATCAGAAAAATAGTGGTGAGATGGCAGGTAAATTTAATAACTCTATGGGAGAAAAAAATGACTTTACCTTGCAGCCAAGTGATTTTAATAAAAAATTATTATTATTATTCGCAAAGAGAAGGTGAATATTGTAATGAGAACATTCAAGATGGTGAACATGGACAGCACATTAAAAATAAAGGTGAAAATAAATATTATATGCTATCTCAAGACAAAATGCGAGATGAGCATGATGATATTGCTGGAAATAATATGTGGGAGCAGCAATATGGCTCTAAATTTGTGTAGAAGGAAGAAGTTGGAGGTGATAATTCCCATTATCTGGTAAATAATCACAAGTGTGTCTTGCGTAAGAATATCCAGCACGGTAGTAATTACCAAGTGGATAAAAATATTAACTAGCAGCAAAAAATGGATACACAATACCCTAATGTGTATGCGTATGAGGATGAAAATATGCAAAAGGGGAAATATAATAATGAGTTTTATATACAGCTAAATACAAAGTACCAACCTACGCAAAGCCAAAGAGATGCACTAAAAATTCCAGCATATCAGCAAATAGATCAAGTGTATTGCCCTACTTTATACGCACAAGAGGATAAAGAATGTTGTGAAAGACGAATCCATGCAAATAATGATGGAGAACAACAACAGGATGCGCAGAACATGCATCATAAATACAACAAGACATGTCAAGAGAGCCTAATGCAGCACTAAAGAGGCTTGCGCAAGGCCAAATTAATGCACAAACTGCTCACGCAACACAACAAGGAGGTAATATTAACTATGAAAATCAAATCCACAATCCATGTGAATGGTAGGAAGACAATCACCAACTTGCACAGAAGAATGATGAACATTATAAGAGCTATCCTCATGCTGATAACTCACAATACCAACACATTGGAGATTCACGTGAAAGGCTTCAATACGGGCATCATCAATAGAAATTCAATACACATAATGTGTATTATGGATATGATAATGCGCAGCCGGAGAAAGACAAATGTCCAATAAATAATATACACTGTGAAAAAAAAACTTGCCACTATGAAGACCCGCATGAATGTCCTTTTAGACCTGCGCAGAATCAAAGTAGTGAGCAGCGTACTCACTTACCACAGCATCAGTATTCTAGAGGCTTGTGTGAGCAGCCATATTGGCCTGCGCAAAGCCAGTATTATTTTGCACTGAACATTTGAAACAACCAGCAAAGTGATAACGTGTATTATCAAGATGAACTTCATCATTCTGGAGTTCACGTGAATGCAATAAACGAAGGTGATAAGAGCTTATATAAACAATCGTACAGCAACCAACTTGCGCAGGGAAAAATGTGTGAGGAATACACAAAAGAAAGCATTCAAAGCAATACACAGCATCCAAAAATGCATTATAAATAGTCAAATGACTTTAAGCACAGGTATCAACAAATGCATTGCACACAATACCCTAAGGTACATATGCATGAGGAGAAATATGTGGAGGGGGATGCTCAAAATAGGTAGGATAAGAATGATTTTCATACACGACCAAGAACATATGCTTACGGTTTGAATAAGGAAATGTATTATCAAGAAGCTAATGCACGGCATCAAAAATCATGCACGCACAGAGTGTTGGGAGACAATGAATATATTCATGAAAATCATGACAATGCACAGGTTAATTGCAATTCACGTGATAGATGTGCTAAGGGGAATGGAAGGGAACGCATGCATAATTTGAACAACAATGAATTGCATCATAATAGACATGATTTGGAGCACCCTAACTTATATGAGCAAGGCTTGCATGGTAATAATGCATAGTGTTTTGATGCCTACGCAGATGACACAGGTAGCTAACATGGAAATCAGTACGGGAATCATACACAATACCAAAATATTGATAGGCAATATTATGAAAATGGACGTAATCTGCAAAGTGGTAATACACCTCATCATATACATAGTCAAATTTATCCAAGTGGAGGCCAAAATTATGCATAGCCATATGGTATGGGCACAAATTAGCAATCTGGGAATCTTGTATAGTAGCAACATCAACAATACAGAGGATGGGCACAAAATCCAATGAATATGGCTCAGCAGCCTCATACTGGGCAATATGGTAACCTGGCAAATCAATACCAAAGAAGTAACCCTATTCCCCAAAATTAATATTTTCAGAGTAACAATAATAGAAATATATTTGATGCCAAATTTCAAGAAGTTAATGAAAGATATAAACCATTGGATTTTTCAAATATAGTATGTTGTCCTGACCCAATACCTAATAAGTTGAAGACTGATATCCCTAAGTTTACTGGCGATGGATCCCAATTAGCAAAATAGAATGTCATTAATGTCAAAAATATTATTTATGAGTTTGACATTACTTATGAGGATGTGCGTATGAAAATGTTAGTACATTCACTCAAGGATAGTGCAAATGAGTAGTATAGAAATTTGCCAGATAGATCAATTACTTGTTGGAAAAAATTTATTGATCGGTTCATTGAAGAATTTGGGGATCACAAAGACCCATCTTTTTCAACTTATGAATTAACCAATATAAGGAAAAATATGAATGAAACAGTAAAGGAGTTTAATAAAAGGTTTAACAGGGTGTTGAATAAGATTCCAAAATATATCTACCATGTTGATCCTTTTCTAATCACCTTTTATTTGATAGCCTTTGATGTCAAAATGAATTATGAGATAAGGTCTCATAACCCAACAACCTTACAACAGGCTTTTAAGATTACATTAAATATTGAAAATAATAGAATAGCTGCCAGGAGAGTTGATAAAAGAAATGATCCCAAGCTATTCAATCCTATAATCCCGAAAAAGAGCAATGAAAGTGATAAGATGGATGAATTAGTGAGTTTGATGAAGAATTTTCAATCAAACAAAGGTCACTTTCAAGCAGGAAGGCATGACAAAAATTTTAACAGGAATGATAGGTACAGGTTGCTGGACATGCCTTATCATACAGAATGGAAAGATGGAAAGCCCTTAAAAAAGCAGACAGACACTCCAGACCCTTCTAAGAAAAATAATCATTTTATAGGGGATGAGATTTGGTGTGATATTTGCAAAATGCCTCACCCTCAGGAACAAAGCCTTATAGCACAAAAGATTCTGGAGGAGGAAAACCAGGGATATGAAGAGAGGCATGTGATAAATGCTCTTTCATCTACACCGTTTTGGTCAGGAGATAGCGATGATTCAAATGGTGAATACATGCCAGATGAAAGCTACATGAGGTTAGGTTACCAACAAGAGCAGCAAGTCTTTTCAGATAATGATGAGTCCGGATATTAGAAGGACAACACAAGAGGAAAGAGAGGCTTACACTATGGCAGTGATGGAACAAGTTCTTAGCAACTATCATTTAAGGAACAGGAATGTGAACTTAGGCAATGAACAAGCAGCAAGGATGTACAGGATTTCGAACAAGAACGTTGAGATAAAGAAGGAAAAGATAGATGTCCCTAAAAGGCAAGTTGATCAGACATCAAAGACAAGAAAACCTGTGGATAAGCAAAGCAATGGTAAGGAAATTTCAAATTGTACTTCATTCATGTCTCAAGCATTATCTCAGGTAAAAATTTCTATCCCTCTAATGAAAATAGTTAAATTAACTGATTGCAGGAATGAAACGATCAAGATAATAAATGATGTTGTTAAAAAAGATTCAAAGGAACAAAAGGATAATGAAGAATTACCAGTTATTTACCTAGGGACTTTTGTTAATGAAGATGCTACCAAAGTAGATCCTTTCTTTCTAACTTTATTGATAAACAATAAATTGGTTAAAAATTGTATGCTAGACTCTGGGGCAACAGTTAATATTATGCCCCATGGGGTAATGAAAGAACTAGGAATGAATGTGGATACTACTTATGGAAAATGTTATGCTATGGACAATAGGTCAGTTCCAGTTATTGGAATAATGAAAAATGTTGAATTTAAATTTCCTTCGTGTCCTAAAAATCTTATAAAATAGATATTACTATTGTAGAAGTACCACCTAGTTATGGAATGTTATTATCTAGACAGTGGTCCAATTTAGTAGGTGGAAATATTCAATTAGATTTGTCTTATGCTTCTATCCCAGTGAATGACAGGGTTATAAGGATCGACAAGGAACCAAGATCTACTTACATCATTGAAGATATTGATCCGAGTCAAGTTACACACTTTTGCCATACCGACATGGAGAATTTCCAGGTAAGTATTCATAAAAATGTTATTAAAAATACTAGTCCTATTGAAATATGTGCTAAGGAAAATAGTGATTTCATTTGGAAGATTTTTTTGATGGATCATGTAGCAAAAGTGGTAATGGAGCAGGCATAGTCTTCATATCCCCAAATGGGAAGTCCTTTAAATATTCTTTTTTATTAGCTTTTGAATGTACTAACAATACTGCAGAATATGAAGCACTCCTATTAGGTCTAAAAATAGTAGGTAAGCATGGTATCAAAATTCTTTCTATTTATGGTGATTTTGAATTGGTTGTATCTCAGATTAGGGTTAATTTTGTTACTAAGAATCATACCCTAAAAAGGTACAAGAATGAAGTTTGGGATTCCATAGAATGTTTTGATGCTTTTTCAATAACATGGATAGATAGGTCTGAAAATATTATTGTTGATTTCATGGCTAACCTAGCAATTAAGCATAATGATATTCCATGTGAAGATATTGCACAGGTAGAGATCAAATCAAGGCTAGAAATACTTTATAACGTTCATAATTGGCAAATCTTTGAGGATGATAGAGACATCATAAAATTTCTTACATGTGAAGAAAGGTACAAAGATCAATCTATTGATTTAAATGCTTATGTTGAAATGATAAATGAAAAAAATACTTTATTTGGAAAAGATGTAATTCAACTTAAAACTATTAAAATTCCTAAAGGCCTTGTTGCACTAGAAAAAATGTTTGATAATAAGGATTCTAGTAGTAGGGTTAAAATGGAAAATACTACTATAAAGAAAGTGGAAAAGATAAATTTAGGAAATGAACATACTCCTAAAGAGATTTTCATTGGTAAAAAGTTAACTCCTAAAATCAGATCTGATATTGTTAGTTTGTTAAGAAAGTATAGACATGTGTTTGTTTGGTCCTATGACGATCTTAAGGCTTATAGAGAGGACTTGTTCCAACATGAAATACCGCTAAGACCTGATGCAAAGCCTTTTAGACAAAGGCAAAGATCGATCAATCCAACTTTGGCTCCTAAGATGAAGGAGGAACTCATTAAGATGAGGGATGCTGGTATCATCAAGCCGATTAGACACTCTACTTGGGTTTCAAATTTGGTACCTATTAGGAAGAAGAACGGAGATATCAGGCTTTGTGTGGATTTTAGAAACCTAAACATATCTTTGTTAAAGGATAATTATGCATTACCAAACATGGAGGCATTATTATAGAAGGTTACAGGAAATGAATTATTATCCATGATGGATGGGTTCTCTGGGTACAATCAGGGAATGGTTAAAGAAGAAGAACAGTACAAAACAACATTTACAACACCATGGGGTACATATGTTTATGCAAGAATGTCGTTTGGACTTACGAATGCCAGAGCTACTTTTCAGAGAGCCATGGATATGGGTTTTGGGGATTTCATTGATATTATCATGGTAATATATCAGGATGACATCACAACTTATTCTAAGAAGGCAGAAGATCATTGCAAGCATCTAGAAAAAAATTTCAAAAGAGCCCTTCTATATGGAGTATCCTTAAACCCAAAGAAATGTCATTTTGGGGTAATTGAGGGTAAACTCCTTGGTCACATTGTTTCTAGGGAGGGAATCAAAATAGACCCAGAAAGGATTGAAGCAATTGATAGGGTTCAGATTCTTAAAAATGTTAAGGGGATTCAATCTTTCTTTGGACAAATCAACTTTGTGAGAAGGTTCGTCCTGAATTTTTTAGAAATCATAAAACCTATTGCAAAGAAGTTAAAGAAAGATTCTAAATTGGACAAATGAGGCCTTAGAAGCATTTTCCAACATTAAGAAATCAATCAAAGAAGTGCCAGTTTTGAAATCTCTTAATTTTTCCAAACCATTTCAGTTGTTCTCCTTTGCTTCTTTCCACACCATCGCAGTAGTCTTGTTACAGAAAAACGATGAAGGATATGAGCAACCAATAACTTTCTTCAGTAAAACTTTACAATCTTTTGAGTTGAACTATGCTATACATGAAAAGCAGGCTTATGCATTAGTTAAATCAGTGAAATCATTCAAACCCTATCTGGTTGGAGCTAAGATTGTGACATATGTACCAAATGCGACAACTAAGGATATATTGAGGAAATCAGAAGTCATAGGTAAAAGATGTCGATGGATCAATCAAATTCAGAAATTCGATATTGAGATTCAGATCACTAAGTTAATCAGAGGACAAGGATTGGCTAAACTCATGGCAGAGACAAATTTGGATGCAGTCCAAGTAAACCAAGTCGATTTGGAAAGTGCAGAAATGAGCATCGAACAGTGTCCATGGTACACAGACATAGTCTACTTCTTAAAACATATGAAGTGTCAAGAAGGTTTAAGTGATAATCAAAAAAGAACTATAAAGTTACAAGCGTCTAGATATGTATTGATTTAAGGAGACCAATATTGGAAAAATAATGATGGTATCCTCCTATTTTGTCTAGACACCTATCAGGCTAAGTTAGTTATTAAGGATTTACATGATGGGGTATGCGGCGGTCACTTCTCAGCTAAGACAACAGCTCATAAGATATTGAAAGTCGGGTATTATTGGCCCTATATATTCAAGTATTGTTATGATTATGTTAAAAATTTTGAACCATGCCAGAAGTTCTTTGGGAAACTGAAATACAATGGTGATTTACCCCTTATTCCGTTCCAGACTGAGGAACCTTTCAAAATGTGGGGAATAGACTTTATTGGAAAAATTGCAGATGCTTCGAGCGAAGGTCACAAATGGATATTGGTTGCGACAGATTATTTTATGAAATGGGTTGAGGCTATACCTATGAGACAAGCTACAAGCAAAGTGGTCATCAAGTTTTTGACAGACAACATACTTACCAGATTTGGAGTACCTTGCAAGATTCTTTGTGATAATGGCATGTGTTTCAGATCCAAAGAATTTTCAAAATTTTGTGAAAAATATGGCATCAATCTATCATACTCATCACCGTATCATCCGCAAGGGAACGGTCAAGCAGAATCAAGAAATAAGAATATATTGAAGATTATCAGAAGAATGTTGAGTAATAATAAAAAAGCTTGGGACTCAAAGCTAAATCTAGCTTTATGGACAAACAAAGTAACAGTGAAAAGATCGATGGGATTTGCTTCTTATGAGTTGGTTTATGGAAAACAAGCAAGGTTACCATTGAACAATCTACTACCAGTTTACAGGTTCATCCAAGAAGAAGAGCTTGAGGATGTAAATTTTATGGAAGACAAGTTGAGCCAGTTATCAAAGCTAGATGAGATGAGAAGAATAGCGCAAAAAATGAATCTTCATCAACAACGGCAGATTAAGACCCTTCATGAAAAAAGAGCATCAGATAGGTCCTTGAGAGAAGGTGATTGGGTACTAAAATGGAATGCAAAAGACCAAGACAAAGGAAAACATGGTAATTTTGAGGCATTATGGCTAGGACCTTACATGGTCATCTCAAAAGCAGGTGAGAATTCATATTATCAACAGGATACTAATGAAGTCATTCAGGAGTTCCCAACTCACGGTCAGTATTTGAAGCCATTTTTCTCTTAAAACAGGAAGTATTCTCTAACTTGTATGTTATTGTTTTTGTTTTATTAGCCAATAGACTTTCTCCCGGAAGAACATCCGCTGGATTGTTCAGACTTTTCGGCAGTCTTCCACCGGGAAAAGAGGAAAGCAGTGTTGGGAAAAGAGGAAAGCGGTGCCGGCTAATAATTACGTGTTGTTGTCAGGCTTCCTGTGCAGACTACCAGATGTTGCCTCTGCATGTTTCCTTCACATCGACGGCATCGGGAGGATTCATGTGGCATCCTGCATGTCTCAGAAATATCTATCCTCGCTGTGAAACGGTACATCGCGGCTCTTTGTAATTGTATTTTTCGCAGGGATGAAGCTTAATTTGTTTGTGCACATCTAACTCGCAGGTGACAGAGAAGAGTATCGCAATTTTTATATGGGATGTATTCATCTAAGGGACATTGCAAAAGCCCAAATACTACTATATGAAACACCCTCTGCATCAGGGCGGCACTTGTGTGTTGAATGAAAAGTTTTCCATTTCTGTATGCTTTGATGCCTGTCATTTGGTTTAGCTGCATGAAAAACCAGTATTATGAATGAAATGAAAATGCATGGAATCTGGTTTTTATGATCCTTGGCTGCTGGATTTAAAGAGGATTTAGTAAATATATGATTGTAGGTCTTGAGTTCCCATCACACAGCTTTTATGCTAAATGCTCCGATTGCAGGTTCACAAATGTTAGTCAGCCAAGGTTGGTACGTGTGAAGAATGCTCCCAAGAAGTTGATTGATCTTGGGGTCGAGTTTGTGCCCATGGAGGAGATTATTAAAGATTCAGTTTCATCGCTAAAAGAGGAGGGTTTTCTCAAGTAAATGAAAATAATTTGCAACTGTATTTCCTGCCTGTTATGTTAGTACAACTGCATTACACCAAATGGCGGATCCCAGCCATCCAATTTATCTATGACCATTCTCTTTACTTCCTCTCATCCTCAATTGCAGTTGCATTGGTGCACGACTCAACTGTTGAAGAGCAAGGTAAAATATAGTGTAGCTTTCTAGATCAATTTATACAAGAGGTGGGGTTTTATTGGGCTTCTAATGAACTTTACTAATTCAGATTGCCCAGGAAATTTTTTACAAGTGATTAAACGATTTACTCTCTGTGAATCAGGAACTAACTTTCGCTCCCCCTAATCTCTTATTTGTATACTTCATGAGGCCAGAGAGGGTACAGGTTTCCAGCTCTAGTGTTAACGTCGTCTTCTATTCTATTGAGCTTGCTTCTATTCCAAAAATTTCCATGTTTCCAAACATGTCTGATTAATTTTGAGGATTTAGGGCTTTTAGGTACTGTGTCGTTGGATTGACAGTCGCTTATTTTGCAATGTGTAGACAGATGTCGGTGAAATGTTAAACAATCGAGGATAAGAGTAATGGGCAGTATATAACAAAAAGAAGGAAAAGGAAACAAAGGTAGAGAAACATTTCAGTTGGTAGCGGTGAAACTGGTTTGGCGCATATGTTTTCTTCTGGCTTTTCTGTAATGATTTTTGTTGTCAATGGAACTTGTGAGGCTTTTTGTTCTGTAAATAGGCTTTGCTAGGGTAGGTCTAATAGATGATATAAACTCAACATGTCATTATGATTTCTCAACTGAATCTAGAGCTTTTATCTGGGTGTATTAAGAAACATGAAACCATGGCTGTGTCATCTATATTGTTGTTGTCTATATCTTGTAGGATCTACGTTTGGTATAAGAACATAGAGCTATATTGTACTATGAGAACTTTCGGTGGCTGCAAAACAACGAAAGTAAGAAATCTTAAAGTTTGCCTGTTGCACCAACTTGCTATATGGTTTATCATTCTGCAAATATTTTGTGTTTTACCAATTTTCCAAATAGAAAAGGTGCTTAGTATATTCTGTCTAATAGATCGTATTTCTGAGCTACTCTTTCAATCCGTTCACAGACATTGTTCCCATCCTTACATCTGCTAAATGTCGTTTGTGTGAACGTTTTAAATTTTTTTAAACAACAACATACATTATTTTAAACGATTCATGTCTTGTCTGAAGCATCTTTTGTAGCATGCGTAGCTTTTAGTTTTATTTGTATTAGTGATTTTTTTAAGTTTTTAGTTTTTTTTAGTATTAATGTTACGTAGTTTTAGTATTTAAAATTAATGTTAGTTGTTAGTTTTTAGCTTTTTCTAAGTTTTTGTTTGTTTTTACTGAGTTTTTAGTTTTTACTGGGAGTTTAGTTTGTAGAATTTATGTTAGCATTAGTTTTTGGTTTCTAGAATTTATGATTTTAGTTTGAAGTTTTTATATTAGGTTTAGTTTTATTTTTTCGAAATATTTTTGTTTTAAGTTTTTAGGTTACTTTTTAATTTTAGTTTTTATAATTAATGTTAGTTTTAATCTTGAGTTTAGAGTTTTGTGGTAAGATAAAATAAAATTAAAAATTTTATTGATTAGGGGTAAGCGATAAAAACCTAAAGTTATTATGATGAAGGGAAGCATATGAAAGAAAAAACATGAATAAGTATAAGTGAGTTATTATGATGAAGGGAAGCATATGAAAGAAAAAACATGAACAAGTATAAGTGAGTTATTATGATGAAGGGAAGCATATGAAAGAAAAAACATGAACAAGTATAAGTGAGTTATTGGTTACTAAGAAGACTTATAGTTGAAACCTACCATTTCTAAATTATAAGAACATATCTATGATAATTCGATAATTAATTTATGATAGGATGTTTGAAGAAGTAAAATAATTATTCACAAGAGGATGTGGAAAAGGCCTATCAACATAGACCCTAAACAAAATTAATTTAATTAATTTATGATAGGATGTTTGAAGAACTAAACTAATTATTCACAAGAGGATGTGGAAAAGGCCTATCAACACAGACCCTAAACAAAGTAAAATGTAAAGAAAAACTTAAGTCTAAGAATAATAAACAAAGTAAAATAAGTAAAATGTAAAGAAAAACTTAAGTCTAAGAATAATAAACAAAGTAAAATGTAAAGAAAAGCTTAAGCCTAAGAGTAATAAACTATCTTAAGTAATAAACAATGTAAAATGTAAAGAAAATAAATAAAGTAAAATGTAAATAAAAGCTTAAGCCTAAGAGTAATAAACTGGCCCTCTATTCTTTAATTAGAACAAAGAGAAAGAAAAATTGTAACAAACTTATAAATTTATTAATTGAAAAACACTATATCTTTGTTTTAAATAAAATTTACAAAGTTAATTCATTTTTATTTACAACAATATTATACTAACTTTCTTTTAAGAACTAACCATATGTCTTTACGGGATAAAATTATTAAAAATGTCTTTTAGTAAGATAAATAATAGAAAAAGGGGAGAAAGTTTTGTCTTTTAGGCAAAATTTAATTAGAATTATATTCTTTTTAAATTAGTTTTTTAGGTAGGTAATTAGATTGTAGATTTTGTTAATTTAATAGATTTTAAATTTTAATTTTATTTCTATTTATTTTTAAGATTACATTTAGTATAATTAGATTGGATTTGTTACTAATTAGAATAATTATTTTTTATTTAATTTTGTTAATTAGATTCTGATTAATTTAACTTAGCTTTAGGATTTAGATTAGATTAATTTTGTTATTTTAATTTTTAAGATTAGATTGATTCAGCATTTAAGATGAAATGACTTTTAAAAACTACTAAAAAAAGGCAGAAGGTGGAACGTGTGCATACCATTGTGGTATTTATGTAGCTATTTCTTTAGTAAGTGCCAACTTTCTGGATGTAAGCGAGGTATATTTCTTATAGATTTCAGTCTTATGACTACCTAGAAAATGGGAGCATAAAATAATTTTAGAGAAATCAGACTTAAAAGTCAATTTTTAGTCAAAAAGAATTGTTTGAAATGTAATAACCTAATTTATACCTATTTTGTTTTAATGATAATAAGTTCTTCGTATTAACAATAGTAAAAAATAAGAGCATAAATATCATCTTTTTTCAACTATGAATAGTCTCGTCCTTCTTAGGAAGTTGTTAAACTGCATGACATCATTAGAATACATGGTATCATTGGAATACATGGAGGAGTTTTTGTGCATTCACAGGCATGTTTAGTTAGACTGGAGACCCTTGTGGAAAGCTTTTACCATGCTGTTAAAAAAGGTAATAATGTGTGTGCCAAAATAATCCACCCAAATTCTCGAATTCATGAAGATGAACCATGATCAAAACAACTTTCAAAAATTACTTTGAATAGTTTGGAATCTTGATTATTTTTTTAGCTCTTCTCAAAACATATGGACCAAAGCCCTCTTAGTGAGGGAATACAACCAACTAGTCTTACATCTATGATCATTTGGTGTACAGTATTATGCTTTAATACAGTTTCTTTGGTGTGCAATATTGTGCTTTAATATGGTTTCATTTCTTAAATTCTCTCAACTCCAAGTTGGTTTATTGAGGAAAAATCAAGAAAATATAAAGGTAGGGAAAGGGAGGTAGATAGAAAGAGATATAGAAATTGAGAGGGATAGAGATTAATAAATATACCGAATATTTATTATTTGACATATATTTTACTATCGGCATAACCCTTGCACCCCTCAAAGGTGCAAGTGCTAGTTTTATTTAAGCCTGATGTTTTTTTTCTCATTATGGTCTTCTTTTCCAAAGATAACTAGGATCTCACTGCATCCAGGCATGAATGCACGTCCCCAATAAGAGCCACTGTTGACACTGAAAATTTCAGGTTCTAAAAGAACAAAATGTCAAGGAAGTATAGTATACATTTTTTATATTTTATATAATTTCCCTATGTTAAAAAATTAAAATGATAAAAAGTCATGTATGTTTGTCACTTTCTATTTTCATATATTAGGTTGTTAATTATTTTATTTCAACTTATTTAATGTATATTCATTTTGAAATAAAATTATTCTAAAAATGATGAATGAAATAAATTAGGTGAAAAAAATTGGCGAGAGGGAGTTGAACCATCGACCTCTCAAGCCGACCTTTTTTCCTACCTATCTACCCTTTCTACCCCTACCAATTACTCTATGTTATTCCTTGAAAGTGTATGTGTAAATAAAGGTCTTGAAAGTGTATGTGTAAATAAAGGTATAAGTTAAAGATAATCTTATTTCCTTTTGAAATAAATTATTAAGGGAATTAATATTTTGTGTGTGTGATAGAAGTTTTATATTTTGTGAAATTATTGTGGTTACTAATAATTATGTTTTAGGGTTTTGAAATATTTTTTGATACTAATTTTAGTTTTCATATCCCTAAATGTAATTTGGTATTTTCACCTTATTATATTCTTAACTTCTATAATTTTATCTTGTAGGGTGAAAAGGCTTTTAGTAATTTTACATTATTATTGTAATTTAGTTGTGAATATAAAATTAATTGATTTCTCACCTTTATTTTAGGGTTTGTGTTTCTAAAATATTTTATTTCTAAAAATAAACCTTGAATTTGTCCTATTTATGGTTTTATTCATTAAGGGTTTTTGGTAAACATTAAAGTTGCCATTTTGTAAGAGAGAACTAATACCTGCCCTTCTTTTAGGATGAATTATAATTTTTTACCCTAATGGAAAAGAGTGTTTTTATTATGTTCTTTTTTATTGTTTTATGTTTGATCAAAGGGTAATTCTTAACTGAAAATATTAAGGTTAATATGATATGCAAATAAAAGTTTAATTTTAAAATTATCATGCCATTTTTCTTTTTAATATAAGTGTATTTTATGCTTTGATAAATATAACTCATTTTTATTAATAAAGTGGGTGGCTTATAATTAATATTTGATTTACACTTTATTTATCAAATATATCTATGTGAGTTATATTATAGTTTTATTATGTTTTATTTTTTATTAATTATTAATTAATAAATAAATGATAATGCTCTTTATAAAAACTTAATATATTATGAATGTAATGATTTTTAATTTTAGATTTTAAAACTATCTAATGTTAGGTGTTTTTGTGCAGGAAACTAAACGTCAAATTATTATGCACGGAACACCTAAAGTACAATAAATCAAGTTAATTGTACAGGAAATATTTCCCTAAAAACCATTATTATGGTTTAATTTGTATTTTTAGGGTTAGTTGCTAGGATTAGGTCCTGTGAAAGGGCATGTCCTTTCATAGAGAACCATTGGGAGATATATTTATATTGATTCAATTTGTAAACAATGAACATCATCACATCACGGCAAAATTGGAAAAATCTTCAGAATTACAGATATGAACGTAATGTCCAAATTTTCAAGTGCAAATGGTAGATACGTGTTTATGCTTTGAGGTTATATAGTTTCTTATTTTTCAATTAGTTTTTCAGATTACTTTGTCTACTGTGTTCTTTCTTTGATTCATTTTTTTATGGTTAATTTATACAATTTGAATAGCAATTGCATGGTCTGAGAACCTGTTATTGTTCCTTTCAGGCTCTTAAATACACTAATAATAATGAAAGAATTTGAAAATAACCATAGTTTTAAAAAAGTGAAATGATATTTTTTAATCTTAATAATTTTTTAAAAAAAATTATTGTCATGAAATCAATCATTTTTAAATACTACATTTTAAATTAATTTGTATACAATGATATGAAGACAAATGAATTTTAGGTGGTGTATGTAAAGAAATTAGTGTGTGTAATAGGAATGCATAAATTAGTTAAAAATTCAACAAACTAAATCAATACAATATATAATGATTAGGAAAAAGCCAACCAAATACCATAGAAAGAATGCAAACCTCAGAAACCAAGTAGCCTCCTTTGATATGTATATTTGTCCAAGATTTAGATGGTTGATATGTGTGCTTACTATTATACTCAAGCTTCAAGTTTGGGATCAATTGGGTATTTATGTGGGTATGGTTTATGATTTTGCTCTTCAAAAGGGCATGATAACTTTTCTATGTTTGTGGATAGATTTGAAGGAAATGAGCTTTCAAATTATAGGCCAAGGGATGGTGGAATGAAGGATAAAAATTGAAAGTTTGTGAAGGGCTAGGATGCATTTAAGGGGAAGCACATGGAGTGTGATTTCTTGAGTCCATAACATGGTGACAAGTGTCACCATGCGAGGACTTGAGAGGACATCAGAGGTTGGGAAGATGTGTCATAAAGGCATATCTTGTCTCAAATCCCAAAGGCCAATCCTTGAGGAATTGATCATCTTGGGAAATGGGAGTGATTTTGGAGAAGTGGTAAGAAGGAATAAAATATTCCTTGGAGGGGACAAAGGTGGAAGAATATGGTTGAGGTTAAGAGGGCATTTAAGGTTGACAAGTGGAGAGGGACTAACATTGGACATGATTTGACATGAAGTTAACTTTGGCTTGGCTTTGGATTTCCTAATCCATGTGATTAAGATTGTGCAAATGTTTAGGAGGGGATTAGACTTGGATTATGATTAATTAGTGGACACGTGGGAGATTTAGGAGAATGCAAATGGAAGAAGAAATGATGAGTGGAGGGTTAATTAGTTAAACAGGGGTATTTAACTAATTAAGAGAGTGATGAAGGGTGCTCCCCTTAATACCACAAACACATAATAGAAACAAAGAACAACAATAATTTACAAGAATAGAAAATGGGCTTCTTATTATCTCCATAAATGTGGAATTACACATTTCAGAATTACAATATGCAAAGCCACATGGGCATTTCCCTTACAATATTATGTAGGACAAAGCCTCGAATTATTACCCAAAACTACTCTGAACTGCCCTAGACAACACTATGGGCCTTCCTTATATAGGCAATTTTCCACCGCCTGGGAAGGTTCCATAAATTTAGCCATTAAGGCCGACCAACCCTAGACTTATTTATTTTTTGATTTATTACATCAAAGTCAACTCAAAACATCTTTTGAAACCCAAACAGAAATTTTGAAGGAAATTTATTTTCCACCATTTCAAGTGGTCCAACTTCCAGAGACCATAAGTCATCACCCGTTGACCCGATTAACTATTATGACCCCATTTCAGAAAGAGAACAAAGTTCTCTACATCACCTAAATTAAGCAAGCTTCATTCAGCCAAAGTTTCAAACTCATCTGGGGCCTCTACAACCTTCAAAACTGAGTTCAAAGTCTCTGTACCCTGCTGCCAATACCAAAAAATTTCAATATCTTCAAAACTAGACTTGATTTGGAAATGAAACTTTACCAGCATGCTAATATGACCAAAATGAACCTCCAAGGAAGAAAATAGAACATTTTGAGCTCGAATGGAAAACTTACTAAAAATAGTAAATTTCCAAAAATAGCAGCTCTGCACAAGATAGCCCTTATTGAAAAGAAACCATAATTATTTTTGGGTGATGCAAGATTGCTCTTACACCCAGGATGCTCCTACATCAGACACCCGGGGTAATTTGAAAAGTGACCCTGTCACATCTCAGGTGTGCAAAGGAAAATCAAGATAGTTAACCTCCTCCCTTGTCAGCCATGATGAATCTTCAACAGGTCATCCTTTCCATTTGACCAGATACTCTTCATATGTCTTGTTCCTTGTGCTTCTGCCAACACGACTATCCAAGACTTCCTCAATCTCCTTGTTAGTTGGAATACTTGCTAGAATACTCCACTGTGCTTCTATGATCTCATCTTCAACACCTCCTTCATGATACTCTGTCAAATCTGAAATGTTAAATACTGGTGAAATATTCAGCTTAGTAGGAAATTCTACCTCATATGCATTTCCTGAATCATGCTTCTTCAATATCTTACATGGCCCAAAATTATTCATTTTCAACTTGTTATATGTACCAACTGGAAATCACTCCTTCTGCAAATGAACCATGGCTTCATCTCCAACATGAAATTCTTGATGCCTCCTTTTCTCATCTGCCTTAGCCTTATACTGTGCATTCATCTTGGTAATATGCTTCCTCACCTCTTCATGGATGTTCTTCAAGTGTTCTGCAAAATCCTCAACTTCAGCACTACTTATCTCTCCTTTATCTATCTTCCTCAACTCTGAAGCATTTCTGGGACTACTTCCATATACAATTTGGAATGGTGATTTACCATTGCTCCTGTTGATAGAATTATTGTATGCAAATTCTTCCTGTGGTAAAATCAAATCCCATCCTATTGGCTTGTCTCTAACCAAACATCTCAGCAAATTTCCCAAACTCCTATTCACCACCTTTGTCTGTCCATCAATATGTGGATGATGTGATGAGCT
This sequence comes from Chamaecyparis obtusa, assembly GCA_027943335.1. Lineage (NCBI taxonomy): Eukaryota > Viridiplantae > Streptophyta > Pinopsida > Cupressales > Cupressaceae > Chamaecyparis > Chamaecyparis obtusa. Next base: position 1,499,595 of record BSBK01007872.1, read on the forward strand.
AAACTTCAAATATGTCTTCAAATTCTTCCACAATGTGCACCAAAAATATCCAACAAAATTCGTGTCTCAATTTGAAACTATGCTCTTTGGCAAACCATGTAGTCTCACCACTTCTCTGAAAAATAATGCTGCTACATGAACAGCATCATTATTCTTCTTGCAGGGAATGAAATGTATCATCTTCAAAAAAATTTCAACCACCACAAAAATTGAATCATGTCCTCGCTGGGTCCTTGGCAAACCAAGAACAAAGTTCATACTGATATCCTCCCAAGGATTTTTTGGTACAAGTAATGGTTGATACAACCCTACATTCTACTTTACTCCCTTTGTTATTTGATATACTCTGCAACTTTTTACAAACTTCTTGACATCTTGCTACAACTGTGGCCAGTAATAATTCTCACTAACCAAAGCAAGGGTTTTATCTCAACCAAAATGTCCAGCCAATCCTCCGCTATGCTTCTCCTTGATAAGATTCTCCCTCATAGAACTTTGTGGAATGCACAACTGACTCCCTCTAAATAACATACTATCATGGATGATGAAATCCAACCACTTCATTCTGTCTAGAGTAATCGGTTTGGTACAAGCTTTCCAAGCTTCTCCAAAATCAGGATCCTCTAGATACAAATTTTTGAGTTCCTTGAACCAAACCACCTCAATCTGCATCTCTATCAACAATAGTTACCTTCTTCTAAGCACATATGCAACCCTATTATACTTCCCACTCCTTTGTTTCAAAACAAATGTATAACTCTACAAAAAATCAACCCATTTCAAATGCCTTTGCTTCAACTTTCCTTAACTATTCAAATATTGCAAAGCTTGATGATCAGTATACAAAAAAAACTCCTTAGGAAGCAGATAGTGTCTCCACTTCTTTAATGCCTGAACTATAGCATAAAATTCTTGATCATAAATAGAATACTTTCTCTTGGCATCATTTAACTTCTCACTGAAATAAGCAATAGGTTTACCTTCTTGACTCATAACAGCTCCTATTGCAATACCACTAGCATCACAGTCTACTTGAAACACCTTATTAAAATTTGGAAGTGCTAAAATAGGTTGTTCTGTAACTTTCTATTTCAACAATTTAAAACTCTTATCTGCCCCATTAGTCCACTTGAACTCTTTTCTATCCCCTCTCATTGTTTCAGTCAAGGGTCCACAAATACTACTAAATTTCTGTAAAAGCTAGCCAAACCATGAAAATATCTTACCTCAGTTGCACTCCTTGGAGTAGGCCATTCAAGGATAACCTTCACTTTCTCTAGGTCCATTTTTAGACCTTCTGCTGAAACTACAAATCCTAGATACACTAACTCCTTCACAAAATTGTACTTCTTCAAATTAATCAATAATTTCTCTCCTCTTAACTTCTCAAAAACTATACAAATATGTATCATATGCTCCTCCAATGTCTTACTAAAGATCAAAATATCATCTAGGTAAACAATGACAAACTTACCCTGAAATTTTTTCAGAACCTCGTTCATGAGCCGCATGAAAGTGCTCAATGCATTGGTTAGCCCAAAAGGCATGAATAATGACTCATACAGTCCTTCCTTTTTCTTGAAGGGAGTCTTCCATTCATCTCCTTCTCTAATCTGAATCTAATGATATCCACTCTTTAGATCTATCTTTGAGAAATACACAGCTCCACTCAAAAAATCTATAATATCATCCATTTGTGGCAATGGAAACCTATACTTGATTGTGATCTTGTTTATAGCCCTAGAATCTATACACATTCTCCATTCTCCATTATTCTTTGGTGCTAATACTATAGGTACAGCATAGGGACTCAGGCTCTCTCGAATCAACCCCTTCTGTAACAACTCATGTACTTGTTTATTCAACTCTTCACTTTCTTTTGGTGTCATTCTGTGTCCTACCTTATTTGGAAAACTGGCTCCTGGAATCAAGTCCATCTGATGACTGATCTTCCTTACTGGTGGTAATCCATCAGGTACATTATCGGATACAATATCCTAAAATTCATTCAACAAATCTGCAACTTCTATAGGTACATCCTCTACTTCCTTTTTACCAGCTTTTGGAATTAAAGTAAAACACACATGCTCATGCATCATACCCTCTAAGAATTTTCTTCCATCAACAAAACTTATTCTTGCATTACCACATACCTTTTCTTTTGTGTCTTTCAATAGCTTTAGCTTATGTCGCACTCCATCCTTTGTCAGGGAATAGATATTCACACAACCATCATGTACAGCACACATGTCAAATTGCCATGGTCTACCCAACAACATATGACATGCATCCATAGGTATGATATCACATAGTACCTCATGATGGTATCCACCAATCTTGAACTTCAGTAGGCACTGTTCACTGACCATGACCTTGTGGTCATCCTGTACCCAGGCAATCCGATATGGATGTGGGTTTTTCTACCTCTTGAGCTTCAACTTACTAACCACCTCTTCTGACACCAAATTGTCAGTGATTCCACTATCGATAATCACATCACAACACTTATCTTCACACTTGCACCTGGTGTGAAACAAGCTCCTCCTTTGTTTAGGTTCATTCTCACCACTCAGCAAGACTCTTATGTTTATTAGTGTTTCTCCTCTTTCAGCATCTTCAAAATGTGATGATCTGGCATCTTAATCTACATGCGCAACTCTGGCCTAGACTTCATTTCTCCTATCTGTCCTTCCTTGGTGTCAAGGACATTCAAATTCCCTATGACCTTCTTCTCCACAATGAAAACATGTTCCACAGAAGCCTCCTCTTCCAAGTCCTTGTCCTCTTCCTCTTCCTCTTTGATCTCTATTATTTTGATCATGGAAATGATTGGAATTGTTTCCTCTCTGATTCTGACTACTACTGGCCTCATCCTTCTTTTTTGGATCTTCATTTCAGCCTCCATATGACCGTCCACTAGATCTTCCACCATGACCTCTTCCACTTTTCCTGCTCTCAAACTTCTTGTTCAGCTTTTCCTCTACTTTTAGGCCAAACTGGTATGCTTCTTCAATACTGTTCATTTGAACCAAATTTAACTCTTCCTGAATGCTCGGCCTCAACCCATTAAGGTAACAAGTAGCTTTCTCCTTGTCAGCTTCTGCATGGCCTGTTCTGATGAGGAGTTGATAGAATTCCTCCATATACTCTTGAATAGATCTTCCTGCTTGCTTCAAACCTTACATTTTCTTCTGTAGATCAAGCTCATAATCAACAAGAATGATTTGTCACTTCAATTTATCCACCATCTGATCCCATCTTGTGATTTTATCCTTTCCTCTACTATTTCACTCCAATTGAATCTCTTGCCACCATATCTTCACATGAACCTTTAGTCTAGCCTTCACAAACTTAACCCGATCAGGATCTTCGATATCTTCATACTCAAAATATTTCTTCTAATTCATTGATCTAGTCTATCAATCCCTCTAAGTTAAGATTTCCTGAAAATGTAGGAACCTCAATTTTGGGTCTTTTCCCGATCTTGGAAATGGCTTGAAAAAGTCTTTCTTCTTCTTGGTTCATAATTTCTCCTTTTCCTTCTTGATCAAAATTTCCTTCTTCTTCAGCTTCATCCTCACTTTCATCTCTGATATTAAGATTCATTCCTCTACGAATCTCTTCTTGCAATGCTCGCACTTGTCTCTGGAGCACTCTAACCTCATGTGTCACACCACTAGCTCTTCCGCCACGTTCCCTTCGTGGAGGCATTTTCGCGCTGCTCATTGAAACCCTAACCAAAATTCTAGTGTAAACTGCCTCACAATCGGTGATCTATCTACACACTCAAGAACTCCCACTCTGATACCACTGGATGAAGGGTGCTCCCTTAATACCACAAACACATAACAGAAACAGAGAACAATAATAATTTACAAGAATAGAAAATGGGCTTCTTATTATCTCCACAAATGTGGAATTAAAAATTTTAGGAATTACAATATGCAAAGCCACATGGGCATTTCCCTTACAATATTTTATAGGACAAAGCCTCGAATTATTACCCAGAACTACTATGAACTGCTCCGAACTACCCTAGACAACACTACGGGCCTTCCTTATATAGGCAATTTTCCACTACCTAGGAAGATTTCAAAAATTTAGCCATTAAGGCCGACCAACCCTAGACTTATTTTTTTTTCAATTTATTACATCAGATTCGGCTCAAAACATCTTTTGAAACCCAAACAAAAATTTTGAAGGAAATTTATTTTTCGCCATTCCAGGTGGCCCAACTTCCAAAGACCATAAGTCATCACCCGTTGACCCAATTGATTATTATAACCCCATTTCAGAAAGGGCACAAAGTGTTCTACAACTCTTAAATTAAGCAAGCTTCATTCAGTCGAATTTTTTACCTCATCTGAGGCCTCTAAAGCCTTCAAAACTGAGTTCAAAGTTTATGTACCCTGCTGCCAATACCAAAAAATTTCAATATCTTCAAAACTAGACTTGATCTGGCAATGAAACTTTACTAGCGAGCTAATATGACCAAAATGAACCTCTGGGGAAGAAAATAGAACATTCTGAGCTCGAATGGAAAACTTACTAAAAATAGTAAATTTCCAAAAATAGCAGCTCTACACAAGATAGCCCTTATTGAAAAGAAACCAGAATTATTTTTGGGTGATGCAAGATTGCTCTTACACCCAGGATGCTCCTGCATCAGAGAGGGTTAGTATGTGTGAAGGGGTTGGGTTGAGTTAGAACCCTAGGTTAGGTGGTTGAAGGATGATTAAGTAGGGATTGAAGTTAGGAGCCATGTGCTGAAATGAATTAAATTGATTAATTTAATTCATAAAATAAAGTAAAATGATATAAATTAATTAATTAAAATAAATAGGAATATTTATTTCAGTAATATAAGAAGGGAGATTAATCAAATAGCCATGCGTTGATTATTTAATTAATTAGACTATAATTAAATTAATTAAATTAATTATTTAGAAGGCTGACATATGTTAATTAAATAATAATTATTTAATTGATAATTCTTAGAAGAGAACTAAATTTGATTGGGAATTTGTTGATCAGATTTAGGTGTCTACGGGTGGAATTATTCATGAAGATGAATATATTAAAACAAGAAAACAAATATCAAATATGGATATAGTAATGCATAAAACTATTTTTAATCAATAATTAGTAATACTATTAAAAAAAAATTTTGCTCAATAATAGATATTTTAATTAATATATATAAAAAGTTTACAAAAAGACCTTAACTTATAGGTCACCTTGAAACAATGATACTTACAGCCCAGACAAGGGAATATAGACTAAGCATAAGAAACATATTAAGAGCAGACAAAATATAACTACATACGGAGGCCAAGCATACAGAGGCCATAGTTAGGCTTGCTAAAACTAACTTCCATTAAAATTAGTAACCTCCACCAAGGAAATCCGTAGTCGTTAAGAAACTCAAAAAGATCAGGGCCAACCACACACACAAAAGAGAGAGTCACACCCGAAACAACTGACAAAATAAACCCTTTTAGTCATTTGCAACTCTTCTAGCTCTCCTTAGCAGAGCCGAATGAGATCTACGAGGAACATCCACTAGCACATGACGCTCACAGGACCCATCCACATTAACCCAAATTTCTGCCTTCATTTTCTCTCATTCAACTCTTCATTCCATCAGATAATCCTCTTTATCTACCTTTCCAATCCACCTGATAAAAGGAATGAGGTAGTGCTCCAAAGCCTCTGCTCTATCCTCAATGCACTCTGAAATATCTGTTCCAACACCCGACATAGCCCATTCTAATATTGACTCCAAGCCAAGCAAAAGGTCTTTTGCAAATAGAGCCTCAGCCACCCACTTCACTATATCAATAGGTTCACCAAGTTCAAGACCCCGCGCCACCACCATTGAGATTATGGAAGTATTATCTCACCACATCAGCCTAAACTCCTGGAAATGGGGTCTTAAAACACCAATGACCGCGTCCACCAGAGCACCTGATTTAATCTTGAGGATTCTTGCAATCCTTTCTCTACTTGCCACACCCAAAAAGGATTTCATCTACCTTTTGGTGTCCACTGAAATATTGGCATGCATTGTAGCCAGTAGGAACCTGCGCTCAAACAAGGTTAAGTTCACAGCACAAAAACAAAAAACTTCACAAAATAGAGATGTGAGAGACACATCATGGCTCCCCATATAAAGTCTGCAAAGCATTGGCTCAACAAAAAATGCCATCATCAGGGAGTCCTCTCCCTCACTTTAAACATCAAATCATCACTGTAGCCTTAACTCCAAAGAACCACCTGTCCTACTCCCACGTGTGAAACATCATCATGTTAAAAAATCCATAACAAAAACATAGGTTGGCACCGCCAATACAAAAACCCTGCCACCATCATCTAAAAATGGAGAAAATCAAGGCTAACGTCACCAAATTACCACCAAACCACAGGGAGGGACATCATCAAAGCTGCCACACATCTTAAAGGAAGCACCACCGCCAAACAAGCAACTTTTATATAAAAAAAACTCTCACTCCCAAGCTCCCACCAAAATCTAAATTAAAATTAAAATTGTTCCATCTCCAAATTCTCCACAATAAAATCTCCAACCTAATAAAAATTAACCACCCATTTAGATAATACATCAGCTTCTTTATTACCTTCCCTGTAAATATGGATGATCTTAAACTCTTGGAAAGATTCAAGAATCTTTATCACAACATTTATGATGGGCTGGAGGTGCCAAGCATTGATAGACCTATTTTTAAAAGCGTTGATCAAAACAAGAGAATATCCTTCCAAATGCAGCCTCTAAACAACCATATGAGCACCTAATCTAACTACAAACAAAGCAGCATAACCTTCAGCAACATTATATGAGCCATCCCTCAACTTTTGAGCACCAAATGCGAAAGTCGACCCATTATTATCTCTCAAAATCACTACAGCACCCAAAGGGCCCAGATTTCCTCTCGAAGCACCATCAAAATTTTCCTTCACCCACCCATAGTCCAAAGGTTTCCACTTAATATCATCCTAGATCCATCCTTTTTTCACATGCTTGTTACTAGGCTAAAAACCTTTGCATTTTAATCCTGGCCATGCCCGTTGAATTTTTATGTCCAGCTGAGTAAAAGGGGTGGAAGGTGGTAGACAAGAATATCTGGCATTAACAACTTCCTCAATTGAATGATTAATTCTAAATTCCAGCCTCTTTAACCTTTCCATTTCATCTTTAAACAGACACCTATTGTGCTCTTTCAAGACTTCCCAAATAAGGATAGAAGGACTAGCATTCCAAATAGATGAAAAAGCAGACCTTGTAGGAGAGGATGGCCAGCCACAAAAAACCTCTTTTAGACTATTGGGAAGTGGACCCTACCAACCTAATTTCTTACACAACATATCCCAACAATGAGTAGTGATCTTATAGGAAAGTAAAAGATGATTTACATCTTCCTCCTCGCATTCACAAAGTGGACACCTTGTAGGACCACAAATTCCAAATTTTCTTCGTCTATTACCAGTAAGAATCCTCTCCTTAATGGCTAGCCATGAAAAAGCACCTACCTTTGGGAGACAATCATTACTCCATAGCAACTTTGAGGGCCAACAAACATCTACCTCTTCCCTATCCAAAAGTTGATAACCCACTTTCACAGAATAATTTCCACTGCTAGCAGCACAACACTTAATGACATCTTTAGAATTACTGACAATAATAGTCCTATCATCAAAAATTTGTCGCATCCATCTATACTGGTGCTCACTAAGCCCCAACTCATCAATCATTTTCCATTCCCAACTCTATCCAAGGGGTCCCACTCTACACTCCACATAGTCACTGAGAAAAACACCCCATCTTTCACTTAATAATTCCTTCAAATCTTGTATTCTGGGAGTGCCAAATAGCACTGGATTACCATTCCAAGATTCATCCCAAAAATTAATTCTCCACTCGTTCCCAACCTACCAAGTCAAATGTTGAGTGATGAGCGATCTGCAACTTGTGATGAAGTTCCAAACAGTAGAACCCTTCGGCAAATTTGAGGTAGTTAAGATCGTGTAATTATCCATTGAGTCAAGATACTTTGCTTTTAACACTTTAACCTACAGTAAATTGGGATATTGTGACATACACCAAACTAATTTCACTCCCAAAGCTCCGTTCATCATACTCCAGTCCCTCAGACCTGCACCTCCACGCCCTTTAGGGCTACAGACCTTCTTCCAAGCTATTAGTGGTCTCTTGTCTTCAATGCTCTTGCCATTCCACAAGAATTTCTGCATTTTATCTGTAATTAGTTGATTTATTTTCTTGGGAATCTTCAAACACATCATAGAAAACATAGGGATGGCCAAAACAACAGACTTAAGCAAGATTAATCTCCCCACAAATGTAAGCCATTTGCTTTTCCAACCTTCAAGTCTTTTAGAACATTTCACAATCATCTCTTTCCATAAAACTACTTTTGAAGCTCCTTTAAACAAGGGAATACCATGATACTTATTAGGTATACTCCCAGCTCTTATACCAATGATTCTGCAAATCCCCCTTTGTTTCCTCGATTCCACATTGAAGAAATAAATCTCTGATTTTGTCTAATTAATGCGCTGCCCTGACGCCTTGCTATAAGAGTCCAAAGTCTCTCTAACCTCCCTTGCTTCCCTAAATGAAGCCTCCCCCATCAAATTAGTATCATCAAAAAATTGTAAATGAGTAATAGGATCCAATTTATCAGCCAATCTGATACCCTGCTATAGCCCGGTTGATCTCTTTTGACTTATAAATCTTCCCAACACCTCTGCCATAATAATAAACAAAAACGGTGAGAGAGGATCACCTTGGCAGATTCCATTATTCGACATAAAGAAACCTTGAGGGCTTTCATTCACCAGCACAGAAAACCTAGGAGTCTGAATGCAACTTTCCACCCAATTCAGCCATTCTTGACAAAAACCAAAATAGCCAAGCACCTTTAAGAAAAAATTTTGATTGACAACATCATACACTTTCCTGATATCCAATTTTATCATCATCTTCTCAGTTTTGTTCAGACTCAAAGTATGAATAACTTCATGAGCAACAATAATCCCTTCATAAATAGATCTATCAGGGGTAAACCCACTTTGTTCCTCAAAAATGATAAACTGTAACACCACCTTCAATCTATTTTCCATGACCATGTAAGTTGGGAGGATAATGGACCTCATGACCTTGTACTTTATCACAAGATGCTCTTAACAATTTACATAGACCCCAACTCAAAATTGAATAACATATTAAAATTATACTAAAAAATTTTATATTTTTAAATTATTATTAACAACTTACCACTTAAATTTTTTACTTTAGTTATTAAAATTTCTAAATTTTTTAATTCTTATCAATAAATTGACTCTTAAATATATGTATTTACTAAAAAAATTCAAGGCATACAAATCCATTCACATTATACACTTATCTAATGTTGAATCTTGTTGACACTTAGAATTGCTCCTCGGCACCATGACTCTGTGAAGTTCAATGAATGTGGGACCAAATGTGTTTCATTGAACAACCTCTAGGATTTTAGAAGCCAAGTCTTCATTGGTTCAAGGAAAGGGTAAGAAAGTGATGAAATTATAGAAGTCGATATGCCTGAGCTTTTGGAACACTTTAAAATGCACAAGCTATTCCAAAATAGAACAGTACGGCCTCCTTCGATCAATCGCTCTAAGCACAGTCATAAGTATTTAAAAGTCCTTAGAGCCAGATATAAAAGGATCATACAGTGGCTATTACCAAATGGAGAAGCGAAAGTATAATCTATTTGATAACACCAGATATGCATCTGTTAAGTCAGTGAAATGGCAAAAAAACTAATTTAAACACACAATCTCTAATACATAAAGGGCTAAGAAACATGATTGATTAAGTAATATTGATTTGAAATGCTTAGAATACAACTTAAGGCCCACGACTAACAACCTTTCAATATTTGCTAAGATCCTCTTCCACTTTCCCTAGTTTTTAGATGAGAGTGATCTATATCTTTTTTTTTCCAACACTCTGAGTTTTTATAATAGCTCAAAGAGCCTGATCATGTCTGTCAGAGAGTCATTTAGAAGATCTTCTAGGTGTCTCATTATGTGGGGCTTAAGAGAATTTCATCCCCACCATCAGCTCTCAAAAGTGGATAGGTAACACCTACTCTTCTAGTGAAAAGAGACCTTGCACTGTTAAGTCGGTGGATATCATACATCGCAGCTACCAAGCCTCTAATTGTACCCTCAACAAGATGCACTACCTCTATGCAAGACCATGACAAACATATGCACTTCATATTAAAAATTGGAAACTGTGCAGACCATTCGAAATGCATGTACGGTAGAAAGGCACGAAAGTGCCTTTCAAAATAAAAGCATCTTTGGTGATACCCACAGGGATGCCATGTGGCATGTGGGCACGTCGACCACTTTTTAAAATTATGTGCCTTTCTCAAAGGCCCATAGGAGGAGCATGTGTCACCCTCCTCACTTTTCTTGGTCTATCGCTCGATCTCACCAATGTTGGAACCATTAACTATGAAAAATGATGCATGGCACACAAGTGCAGACTACTAGGGAACTTGAAGAAAGTCACGACCTCCATAGCATTGAGCTGACAAGTGGAAAAACATGCTTCCTTGAAAAAACAATGCCACAAGAAAGAGAGGGGAAATACTGGCACACCTCGCGTCCCTATGAAAGTCAATTCACATTTCTGACGACTTATCAGGGAATCCTTCCTGCGGAATGAGAATGTCAAAATCTCCTAGTTTTGTAGATCAATGGCCATATCCATTGGGTTACATAGTTACTTTCATGAATCTCTAAGCATTATTCGGGGCCACAAACACCTACGCATAGAAGGGAATGAATTATAACTCTAATTGTGAAAGGAAGTAGCAGTATTCATTCAAACAAAGATAGAGGACTACGGAACGACGCCACAATAGAGAAAGGTTCCTAAAAGAAAGTGATAAGTCAGAGGACATTAGTCTGAAAATGCCAAAAGAACAACTTCCCAAACAAAGAGGCAAGCCTTGTTGGAAACTGCAATTGAAACAATTGTTGTATTGTCATTGATGTCAAACCTTAACTGGTAAGATTGTTGCTACTTAGGAAAGTAGTATATCTATTTGAGTGTTGCTAAGAGGGGCTAAGCAAGGTTGGTAAAAATAGCACCTAGGGAAAGGTTGAGTTATCTTGATACTACAAAGTGTACTTGACTATGTTGCACTATGATGAGATAATGTATTGTTTATCTTAGTAAGACTGAAGACTAAACTGGTAGGCTTAACCGAGCAAAGAATGGAAAAATCATGTTTAAGCCGAGTGATGTTAGTGTCGATTGAGTTAGTAGATGCTGAGAAAAATTCTAGTGTCGACCAAGCATCAGTAAATTGTCGAGGAAGACAGTGTCACTACTACATTTGGGGCCAAATTTCGACAAAAGTTTCCGACGGGTAACTTTTTTTTACGAATTTGATGTTTTTTTTTTGTAATAGGCCCCAATGATGTCAGTATTCCAATGGGTGTTTAATTGACCATCAAAATTCTGACAGATTCGGGGTATACATTCAAAAAAAAAGTGAAACAACCTCATCATTTTTATTTCGATTGGAGAGCGGGAGAAAAGGAGCGACAGCTGAGCGCGGGAGAAGGTATGTGATTTCTTTATCTTTTGAGCCTCTGGCATCATATTCGAATGCATTTCATTTTATTGTTGAGGGAGTTGCTCTCTAAAATGACCGCATTCTACTGGTGTCGTGCCCTAGCCAGTGCTTTATCTCTATTATTTGATGTTATTGGTCTTGTGCTCAAGGATATCAATTCACTATATTCAAATGTTTGGATTCACGTTTGTTGATATTACTTGCATATGTGTTTAATGACACCATTGTATATTGTTGTCACTGAAATGATCGCATTCTACTAGTGTCGTGCCCTAGCCCATGCTTTAACTCCATTATTTGATGTTATTGGTGCTTGTGCTCCAGGATATCCATTTTTTTGAAATTTTGACTGTGGTTATCAAATTGACAACCCATGAGCTTCTAGCTAGGCACCATTTGTATTGATAGCTTAGGGCATCAAATGTATTGTATCATTGATAGTTGAGACTTTGTTAAAAGGAAATAGGACAAAGAATGATTTTTATTTAGTTTCTCTATTTTGATCCCTAAGTGGCTTACAACCCTAGAGAAGTATATGCAGATTTACAGATCCAGTTGCAGGATACATAGCAGCCGATAATTCACAAGAAATCCATGCATCCAATTTGAATAGAAATTAATATAAAGAACTAGGGTCCTCCAATGGCCCAATCATCCGGACCTTGACTGTCCCCTCAACCAGTGACCCTTCAAAAATGGGTTATCATGCAATCAATGAGTGATCCTTCATTCTCTTGGTCTGCCCTGCATCGAAACATATTGGAAATACACAATACAATGATAACAAGTCTTTCACAATCCCCCTTCCCCCAAGGAACACTATCAACCATCCCTTCAACATAGCATTTCACTATTTTATGAGTGGATTGTGCAAGAACAATTAACATTAAACAAGGAGCAAACTCCTCAACACATCTTGGAAACCATTGAATTCAATAATAAATGAAACCTAACACCAACACTATTCCTTTCATAGTTGTATGAAATATGGGAACCATTTTTGACAGATATTGTACAAACGAAGAGAATACTCCCAAGAGGAAATGCTTCAATGTGGAACACTTGAAGAACAATATTTTACTTTTATATGCACATCTACAATGTTTTTGATATATTTCTGAGATAACAAAACCATAGAAAGAATAGCATATAGAAGAAAGTAAAGAATAATGATCATATTTTGAGATATTGTGGAAACTTAAAGGAAAGAATGCTTGGTGGGGTTATCATGCAATCAATGAGTGATCCTTCATTCTCCTAGTCTACCCTACATCCAAACATATTGGAAATACACAATACAATGATAACAAGCCTTTCACAATCCCCCTTCCCTCAAGGAACACTATCAACATCCAGACCTTGACTGTCCCCTCAACCAGTGACCCTTCAAAACTGGGTTATCATGCAATCAGTGAGTGATCCTTCATTCTCCTGGGCTGCCCTACATCCAAACATATTGGAAATACACAATACAATGATAACAAGTCTTTTACAATGCCCCTTCCCTCAAAAAATTACTATCAACATCTGGACCTTGACTGTCCCCTCAACCAGTAACCCTTCAAAACTGGGTTATCATGCAATCAATGAGTGATCCTTTGTTCTCCTGGTCTGCCCTACATCCAAACATATTGGAAATATACAATACAATGATAAAAAGTCTTTCACAATCCCCCTTCCCTCAAGGAACACTATCAACAAGTGACCCTTCTTATCAGCCATATCCAATTTTTCATTGAAGTCATGGCCAAGAATGAAGGTCACCTTACCCATACCATTCATGGATTCTGAAATGTTGTTCCAAACTCCTGAAAAATTTTCTATTGCTTCTTGTTGCTTCTTTAAATACTTCTTCTACCACAATGTCCTCCTGCCCCATCTTCTTGATCTTCCTGGCTAAATCAGATGAATCCACACACAATAACCCAAAATGAAGGGTTTTGTATCCTTTAATGAATCTCAGTCACTGGTAACGCATGGAAAGTCAAACCAATAGTCTCCAAAGCATTCAATAAGTGAATATGAATGTTTGAAAACTTTCCTCTCAACTTCCCCAACCACTCCTAATCGGTTAGAGGGATATTTCTAGAATCTCCACTATTCCTATCCTTACCAACAATTCTTAAACATACTTTATCTAATATGATAATAACATGGTAAACTGAACCAATGGCATGTTCTTCGTGTGGTACAAGGAAGATTTGGCTATCAAATCTTCCTTCGTGCAAGCTGAGCGCGAGAGAAGGTATGTGATTTCTTCATCTTTGATTGGTATCTTTGACAAGCAATGTCTTTCGAGCCTCTGGCATCATATTCGACTACAAATTTCAAATGCATTGCATTTTATTTGATCATGAATGCTCACTGAAATGACTGCATTCTACTGGTGTCGTGCCCTAGCCCATGCTTTATCTCCATTATTTGATGTTATTGGTGCTTGTGCTCAAGGATATTGATTCACTATTTTCAAATCTTTGGATTCACATTTATTGATATTACAATTCATCATATCAGATAAAGTATGTTTAAGAAGTTTTAGTGTCTAAACACTCAACTAATCCCTCTAACCGATTAGGAGTGGTTGGGGAAGTTGAGAGGATAGTTTTCAAACATTCATATTCATTTATTGAATGCTTTGGAGACTACTGGTTTGAGTGTCCATGCGTTAATATTTAGAACAGATCAATGAAGTATTTAAAGACATTCTTACATGTTTGGAGAGGTTTAAGAGGCACTTATCATGACTGTACCCTCACAAATAGCAGCGTAGACTGGTTTTACTAAGTTTCCTTTCTCTATTTTGAGGTTTCCTTTCTCTATTTTGAGGTTTCCTTTCTCTACTGCAAGGGTACAGTCAGAGGGTTCATTGACAAAATGATCCTTTGAATGGTTACTATGAATATGAATGATTTTATATAGCATATTGCTCATTTTACTTGAAGTTTGGAATAGCTTGTGCAAGGGTGAAAGTAGTTTTGATCATTTTGGTCATGACTGTTCCTCTACACAATCAGAAAATGTAACTATCTAATGATTATATGTAATGTTGAATGGATTAAATGCTTATTCTTGGTAGAAGTGAATGGAAGGAATAGTGTTGGTGTTAGGTTTCATTTATTGTTGAATTCAATGGTTTCCAAGATGTGTTGAGGAGTTTGCTCCTTGTTTAATGTTAACTGTTCTTGCACAATCCACTCATACAACAGTGGAATGCTATGTGATTGACAATTTCATACAACTGGTCCTTTGGCGTGTATTAAATACAATCTAGTCACTTATTGAATGCTTTGGAGACTACTAGTTTGATTGTCCATGTGTTACCAGTGTATAAGATTCATTAAAGGATACAAAACCCTTCATTTTGGGGTTATTGTGTGTGGATTCAAATGTAGGTTTGATTTGGTTAATGTTTAGAAGAGATCAATAAAGTATTTAAAGACAATCTTACATGTTTGGAGAGGTTTGAGAGGCACTTATCATGACTGTACCCTCACAAACAGTGGCATAGACTAGTTTTACTAAGTTTCCTTTCTCCATTTTGAGGTTTCCTTTCTCTGTCGCAAGGGTACAATCAGAGGGTTCATTGACAAAATGATCCTTTGAGTGGTTACTATGAATATGAATGATTTGATATAGCATATTTCTCATTTTACTTGAAGTTTGGAATAGCTTGTACTTGAAGTTTGGAATAGCTTGTGCTTGTGCTGGAATTCTTGGTAGAAGTGAATGGAAGGAATAGTGTTGGTGTTAGGTTTCATTTATTATTGAATTCAATGGTTTCCAAGATGTGTTGAGGAGTTTGCTCCTTGTTTAATGTTAACTATTCCTACACAATCCACTCATACAACAGTGAAATGCTATGTGATTGACACAAATTTTCTCACAACATTTGTGTATTAAAACTATTTACAACTTAATAATATTAGGTAATCAAATGCTTAAATCAATGTATTCAAGTTGTGGGAATTCACGGGGCTATTCTGTATCTAACACACATGCACCTGTAAGTTCACTGAAATAGTAGGCAAAGAAAGAATAATTTAAAAAGTTTGAATCAATAGTAACTGTATTATTTTAAGATTAAATATAAATCCACTAGTTAAGTCTTAAAATGTCAAAGACACTAGTTAAGTCTTATAATGTCAAGTAGGTAAAGCAATAATAAGAATATTGCATAAACATAGGTAACAATGTCCAAATAGTAATACATGTAACGTACTTGTCATCATATCTTTGAAACGTGTCATTATTATCCAGGAGCATTCTGATACCACCATTACTATCTTACATGTGTGGGATAGCTCATTACATTTGTGCCATTTGAGAAAGACTGGCCTACTCCAAAAGTGGTGGGAAGGCACCATCATTATGTACCTTACATGCTGAAGATAGCAGCCAGGCATTAATTATGGCCATGCCTATCACAGTTACTTCTCTGATCAATTC
This sequence comes from Chamaecyparis obtusa, assembly GCA_027943335.1. Lineage (NCBI taxonomy): Eukaryota > Viridiplantae > Streptophyta > Pinopsida > Cupressales > Cupressaceae > Chamaecyparis > Chamaecyparis obtusa. Next base: position 1,515,716 of record BSBK01007872.1, read on the forward strand.
CCAAGATCTTTTACTTCTCCGATCAATTCACAGTCAGGCATTAATTTGCTTAACTTGGTTTATCAGAGAAGTAAAAGATCTTGGGAATTGATCTGCTCCTGACTGTGACAGGCATGGCCATAATTAATGTTTGGCTGTCATCTTCAACACGTAATGTACCGAATGATGGTGCCTTCCCACCACTTTTGGAGTAGGCCAGTCTTTCTCAAATGGCACGAATGTAAATAACACATTGAACATAATCTACGAACGTGTGTGGTATGAAGTCTTGCTAAAGTTTGAGTGTCTTCCCTTTATTCCAGTGAGGGATTGGAATGAGTTCATTTTGGATGCAAAGGAGAAATTAAATTAGACTTACTATCCAAAATACATAAAAAACATGCACATAAACACGACAACTGAGAAACGTAAATGTAGATTTCATAATAGCTGAGAAACATAATTGTAGGCATCATAGTCACAATCTTTTGGAGATAATTGTGTTGTGTACCCAAGCGGTGGAGAGAAACTTCTGCACCCTTGATTCCAAGTTGAATACATCTGTTGGAGGACCTTGTATTCATGAGCAACAGATGTAGTCAACTTGGAATCAGAGGTGCAGGAGTTGCTCTCCACTGTCTGGGTATACAACTCAATTACATTGTCTCCGAAAAATTGTGACCACGATGCCTACAATCATGTTTCTCAGCTGTTGTGTCCCAGGACCCCTTATGACCCTTTACGATAGTTTACAATCCCTAAGAATACATCTTAGAGGTCTTAAAATGTCGTAAAGGGTCATAAGAGGCTCCTAGGAGGGGCCAGATGAGCTTCCACCTTCACGTGGTTGGCCCTGTTAAGTAGAGAATGTTTAACTATTCTCGAAACAAAGAGAAGCTCAATAATTTAAGGTCTCAGTCCATTGAGATGCTGAAAAAATGACAGGAATCAACAATGGAGAGTTTTTAGATTCTGAGAAGACATATATGGAGTGGAGGCCAGATTGAGTACCAGTGTAGAGTGTTAATAATTATAGCCTTTCGGCCAAGATCAAACTGATTAAATAAATACCCTTGTGAGATTTATAATAATAAGGAGATTATTATTTCATCTATATATGTGTTGGTTGAATTAGTTAAGGGCCCAAGGTCAGCCTCTTGGCTTTAACATTAAATATATTTAATAAGACTAGGTCAGCCCTCTTGAAGATAATTCAATTCATATATATATGCTGTTGGATTCTAGGGAGAGAAACACCAAAAACATAACATGCTTCCCTCCCCCAAAACCTTGATTCTCTTCCTTAAGAAAACTTAGAGGAAGCAGTGAATTTAAGAGCAATGTATGGAGGCAGTGGTGAATTCATAGAGGAAGCAACGAATATGGAGTCAGCTGTGAATTCATGGAGATAATAGCGAATTCATCAAGGAGCAATATTCAGTGATTGTTATTGGTGCAAACTACAATCACAGATCAGCATATATTGGTGTGAAAGATAAGCAGCTTCGGCTAATAGATAAGAACAAGTCTGAGAATGAATAAAGATCAAATTATGATATGATCCTTACAACCAGCAATTATTGGCAATGTTACTTGTGAGTTGATTAGGGTTGGAAGCCTCTATTAGGAGTGGACTCTTCCTCAATACACTAACACCAAGGTACTAATCAGGTTCTCCTTAGCACCTTTGTTAGTACAGTTTGGAGGCATATAGACTGGAGTATACTTGGTTGATATCCGGGTATCTTCTATCCCTTCTTGTTTACTTTATTTTATGTTTAGCTGTGTTAGATCTCTATAGTTTGTTCATTCTGGAGAAGAATCTAAAATATATCAACAAGAGATGATGATTTAGTAACCTACATCTAGAAAACCTTCACAATTATCCCTTCTTTGGCCTCCACTTTTTCTTCTTCTCAAAAACGGTTATGTAGAAACTTTGGATACTATTTCTCATCCATGCACAAAATGTGCTAGTGATCGTATAAAATTACTTTAGGCCTCCGGTATTGATGTGATGTACAAGAGTAAAATGTTTTTGTGAGACTGGGATCAATTTGTGCAGTGTACATAAATGCAAGGCGATGATTATTCTCGACGATCGACAGGTATAAGTCTTCCAGGCCTTACCCAGTAGCTAGGACTAAAGATAACACAGCTCAAGAGACCATCATAGGTTGTCTCTTTCTTCGGTCTATATTATTGACAGAATTTTTTACCTTAGCTCATCAAATCCGAGGATTTGAAAGAATTTAATAGAATATTTTCATGACAACGTATATTATTTAAGTTGACATTGCACGAATTTATCTACTTCACGCACTTGTAGACTATTAGGACGGCGATAAAGAAGCATTTGATGTTAAGTTCCAACATAAAGTGAGTAAATTTGTTTTAAGAAAACAATGATAAAATGAATGCGTATGAAATTGAAATGCAGCCTGCCGATTCTTGCCATACACAACCTGTGCGTGTTGATGACAATGAGGACGTGCATCACAGTAATATAAGCAAACATCTTAAATTGATTGGTGTAGTAATAAAAATTTAAGTGCAATTGGTGTTTGGATTAATGTAACAATTTGTATTGCAGCTGTAGAGAGTGTAGAGGTTGTTGTTAATGAGCAGGTTGAGGTTGAGGCCGAGGCCAGACAAACTGACCTCGATGTTGATGATGTGACTAGATCAGGTAAAGAGCTATATGATTATGAATGTTGTCAATGCCTTTATTACCAAGGAATCATTGTCTGCCATTAATGAATATTAATGATCATTGTTTCCTAAGGGTAATCATTGTTTGTGTATGCTGATCACCCAAGTCTTTGGTTGTGATTTGCATGTTGTGTGGTTTGTTAGAAGTGGGGGTATGACATGCTGGTTGGATTATAACATATTGACACTTACACCATGAAGAAGACAAATGATTAAACAGAAAGAGAGGACCAACTGAACCATCTTGTGGTCAGTCTATATCACCTTGAGAAACAACGTCAAGACTTGAGAATCAAAACAATCAAAATTTTCTTCAAGACCATGAATGATCAATAACATTCCATCAGAAAACAAAACACTAATCTATGTTATCATTAAGCCATAAAATATGTCTTTAAAGTTTAGAAGCGTCAAAAAAATTTCAAGAAACATAGTACTATCCAAAATATGTCTTTAAAGTTTATTTCTAATGATTATGATGATGTTGATGTTGATGTTGATGTCTATAATTTATTTCACTTACTGATGCTTTCCTAGATTGAATTTTGAATTGCTAGGTTGGAGAACACTTTCAAAGTTTAGGGTCTGTTCCACATGATACTCTTAGTTATAGCTCAAATGCAATTCAACATATTTTTGATGTTGGGCAACCCACTACACAAACTCATCCGTGGGTGAAATTTAATTCTATGAATCTTGGCATTGTTAATGTTATTACTTTTCCTCATGTTTCATATTTGTGAAAATGTTTCTTGGCACTATCTTCTTTTTCAATTCCTATATTTGCAGCTTTTTAGATCATTAACTTAAGCATTACATGTCTTTGTTCAAAGTTTATTCTAACACTATTTTATATCTTATTCTAATTACAATGTTCTTTTTTGTGGGGCAGGAGGTCAATCTTCATTGTCTTCATTGTGGGGGATAGTGAAGATTTCTCTGACAAATAGTAGGTCTTCTTTAGTATCTTATAATAACATGCTAAACTAATAAAGGTGTTATGGGCATTTAATCTGCAATTACTAATAGATTAAGCATATTATTACTATGCTTAATGTTCCATTTAAATGCATTTAACACAAAAAACAAATTTACAAAACTGAACCAATGGCATGTTTACAACAAAGATGTGTTGAGGAGTTTGCTCCTTGTTGAATGTTAACTGTTCCTACACAATCCACTCATACAATAGTGAAATGCTATGTGGAAGGGATGGTTGATAGTGTCCCTTGAGGGAAGGGGGATTATGAAAGACTTGTTATCATTGTATTGTGTATTTCCAATATGTTTGGATGCAGGGCAGACCAGGAGAATGAAGGATCACTCACTGATTGCATGATAACCCGGTTTTGAAGGGTCACTGGTTGAGGGGATAGTCAAGGTCCAGATGATTGGGCCATTGGAGGACCCTATTTCTTTGTATTAATTGCTATTCAAATTGGATGCATGGATTTCTTATGAATTATCGGCTGCTATGTATCCTACAACTGCATTTGTAAATTTGCATATACTTCTCTAGGGTTGTAAGCCACTTAGAGATCAAAATAGAGAAACTAAATCAGAATTGTTCTTTGTCCTATTTCCTTTTAACAAAGTCTCAACTATCAATGATACAATACATTTGATGCCCTAAGTTATCAATACAAATGACGCCTAGCTAGAAGCTCATGTGCTGTCCATTTGATAACCACAGTCAGCATTTCAAAAAAATGGATATCCTTGAGCACAAGCACCAATAACATCAAATAATGGAGTTAAAGCACGAGCTAGGGCATGACCCCAGTAGAATGTGGTCATTTCAGTGATAGCAATATACATTGGCATCATTAAACATATATACCAGTAATATCAAAAAATGTGAATCCAAACATTTGAAAACCAATGACATGTTTACAACAAAGGTCTAATAGAACTCCCAACAATTCTTAAACATACTTTATCTGATATGATGAATTCTTAAACAATTAAGGTTGGAGTAGACATAGTTATCACACTTTTTTTTTGTGTGGTACAAGGAAAATTTGGCTAGGTCAAATCTTCCTTCGTGCTAGCAGTCTACAAAATTAGACCTTTATTAACAATTGATCATATCAGATAACTAGTATGTTTAAGAATTGTTGGGACTGGTCCTTTGGCATGTATTAAATAGAATATATAGAATTTTCAGCATATTATTATCATTCTATTTCTTTGTTGTAAACATGACATTGGTTCAGTTTTGTAACTTCACTATTGTATGAGTGGATTGTGCATAAACAGTTAACATTAAACAAGGAGAAAAATCCTCAACACATCTTGGAAACTCCATTCACTTCTACCAATAATAAAGTATTTAATCCATTCAACATTACATATAATCATTAGACAGTTACATTTTCTGACTGTGTAGAGGAACAGTCACAATCAAAACTACTTTCACCCTTGCACAAGCTATTCCAAACTTCAAGTCAAATGAGCAATATGCTATATCAAATCATTCATATTCATAGTAACCATTCAAAGGATCATTTTGTCAATGAACCCTCTGACTGTACCCCTGCGACATAGAAAGGAAACTTAGTAAAACCAGTCTATGCCGCTGTTTGTGAGGGTACAATCATTATAAGTGCCTCTCAAACCTCTCCAAACATGGAAGATTGTCTTTAAATACTTTATTGATCTCTTCTAAACATTAACCAAATCAAACCTACATTTGAATCCACACACAATAACCCCAAAATGAAGGGTTTTGTATCCTTTAATGAATCTCAGTCACTTGTAACGCATGGACAGTCAAACCAGTAGTCTCCAAAGCATTCAATAAGTGACTAGATTGTATTTAATACACACCAAAGGACCAGTTGTATGAAATTGTCAATCACATAGCATTTCACTGTTGTATGTGTGGCTTGTGCAAGAACAGTTAACATTAAATGAGGAGCAAACTCCTCAACACATCTTCGAAATCATTGAATTCAATAATAAATGAAACCTAACACCAACACTATTCCTTCCATTCACTTCTACCAAGAATAAAGAATTTAATCCATTCAACATTACATATAATCATTAGACAGTTACATTTCTTGACTGTGTACTAGAGGAACAGTCACGACCAAAATGATCCAAACATTTGAAAATAGTGAATCGATATCCTTGAGCACAAGCACCAATAACATCAAATAATGGAGATAAAGCATGGGCTAGGGCATGACACCAGTAGAATGTGATCATTTCAGAGAGCATTCATGATCAAATAAAATGCAATGCATTTGAAATTTGCGATCGAATATGATACCAAAGGCTCGAAAGATGAAGAAATCACATACGAAGAACATGTCATTGGTTCAGTTTTGTAAAAAAAAAATTTGTGTAATTAGTAATTGGTAGATTAAATGTAGATAACACCTTTATCAGTTTAATTAGCATGTTATTATCATATCAGATAAAGTATGTTTAAGAATTTTTGGGACTGGTCCTTTTGCGTGTATTAAACATAATAGAATTTTCAGCATATTATTATCAATCTATTTCTTTGTTCTAAACATGCCATTGGTTCAGTTTTGTAGATTTGTTTTTTGTGTTAAATGCATTTTTCGTGAGGAGGGGTCTTGTTCTGAGGAGATTGATTAAGATTGTGCACCTCAAAAACTAATTCATAAGGTACCAATCCATGTTTCATATTCACTTATATTTTTGGTCTGGTAAATCTCCTTATAAGTTTCATGTCCTTTCTTTTGATTACTATGGATGAGATATATATCTTACATTTAACATTCAACTTCTTTACATTTTAGAACATGTAGTGTATTTTTTGAGGATTTTACCAAATCAACTTTTAACATAAACCAAAAACACCAAACTGATATCTTTCCCTTGCAACGTGACAAAATATTTGCATTTGACCAATAACTGCAAGCAATTGAATGATAAATCCACATACATGTATCTTTGTCAAATACCCGGAACATCAAAAAGATGGCTAAGTGGCTGTCGCCATGATTTTTATCTACTGAATATGGGAAAAAAAAACACCAAAAGGAATCGAATAGAAAACATGATTGGTCATTTCAGAGAGTATATATGATCAAATAAAATGCAATGCCTTCTCTCGCTCTCGATCAACTTTCACCCGCTCATTTTCTCCCACTCCGTTTCTCTATAATCGAAATAAAAATGATTTGGCCATTTCAAAATAGTGAATCGATATCCTTGAGCACAAGCACCAATAACATCAACTATTTTGATTTGTGGGTACCCTAATGTTGGCAAGAGTTATTTTATTAATAAGATTACTCTGCAAGCTTGAAGAAGTGATATATTTTGGAAAATGAAGAGTGGAAAAATGATGATGTTCCTGAGATCATGGATGGACACAGTGTTGCAGACATAATGGGAAGACATCTTTTGAGCCTGGCCCTAGATCCTTTGACAATTGGGGTAGGATTGAGACCCAGGCTAAAAAGATGTCTTCTTTTTTGTTGTGGAATATAGGCTCTATTGTTGCAACAATGACAGACTACGATGTACATATCACAACAGGTGAGAAACATAAATGTAGGCATCATGGTCACAATTTTTTGGAGATACAACATAATTGAGTGCTATTCCCAGATGATGCAAAGCAACCACTACTTTGCATCATCTCAGAAAACCACTCAATTATGTTGTGTCTCCAAAAAATTGTGACCATGATGCCTACATTTATGTTTCTCAGCTATTGTGTCCCAGGACCCCTTATGACCCTTTACGACTGTTTATGATCCCTAAGAATACATCTTAGAGGTCTTAAAATGTCGTAAAGGGTCATAAGAGGCTCCTAGGAGGGGCTAGGTGAGCTTCCACCTTCATGTGGTTGGCCCTGTTAAGTAGAGAATGTTAAACTATTCTCAAAACAAAGAGAAGCTCAATAATTTAAGGTCTCAGTCCACGGAGATGCTCAAAAAATGATGAGAATCAATGATGGAGAGTTTTTAGATTCTGAGAAGACGCATATGGAGTGGAGGCCAGATTGAGTACCAATGCAGAGATGATGATTCAGTAACCTACATCTATAAAACCTTCACAATTATCCTTTCTTTGGCCTCCACTCATTCCTCTTCTCAAAAATGGTTATTTAGAAACTTTGGATAGTGTTTTCTCATCCATGCATGAAATGTGCTAGTGATCGTATAAAATTACTTTAGGCCTCTAGTATTGATGAGATGTACTAGTGTAAAATATTTTTGTGAGACTATGATCAATTTTTGCAGTGTACATAAATGCAAGGTGGTGATTATTCTTGACGATCGACAGGTAGCTAGGACTAAAGATAACATAGCTCAAGAGACCATCATAGGTTGTCTCTTTCTTCGGTCTATATTATTGACATAATGTTTTACCTTTCATTAGCTCATCAAATCTGGGGATTTGAAAGAATTTAATAGAATATTTTCATGACAACGTATATTATTTAAGTTGACGTTGCATGAATTTATCTACTTCGTGCACTTGTATACTATGAAGACGGTGATAAAGAAGCATCTCCTCCCATGGCAATTTTTCTTTATCGTCATTCTCATAGTCTACAAGTGCATGAAGTACATAAATTTATGCAACATCAACTTAAATAATATACGTTGTCATGAAAATATTCTATTAAATTCTTTCAAATCCCCAGATTTGATGAGCTAATGAAAGGTAAAACATTCTATCAATAATATAGACCGAAGAAAGAGACAACCTATGATGGTCTCTTGAGCTGTGTTAACATTAATGTGCCAATCCGTCAGTTTTTCAACAATTGATAATTAATTTTGATAGAAGTGCTATGCGTTCGACAGACAAAATGTCAAAAAAAAATAATTTACGACATTTCATGTGACAGTAATGCTATACGTTCAACAGGGAAACCTGTCAGAGAATAGTGCAGAACTATCGCTATTCCGATAGGTTAAGTGTCGTAAAGAGAGAATATTTGATAGAACTTTTGACAGTGAGGCCATATCACCGATAGGTAGATCTATCGGAATATGATGCTAACTATCAGTATTCCGATAGGTCTGTTATTGGAATTTCGATGGATGAACCGCATGAAATGCCATTTCAAAGTTGTTGTCATTTGTAACTTTCCGACGTGAGATGGTGTCGGTAAACTGATAGGTAGGTCTTCTGTCGCAATCTTCTATGCAAAAATGGTGACAGACTAATTTTTCAAAATTCTGACAAATGAGCGTTGCAAATCTGACAAATGGTCGTTGAAATTTGGCCCCAAATGGAGTAGTGTGTAAGCCGAGGAAATAGTTTTAGTAATGACCGAGCTTTCTACATGAAGACCAAGTGAACAATCATAGTATTGACTGAGCATCAGCAATTTTATATTTGAAGAGAATTTAATTTTGGAGCTGACATTGTTGAATTCTTGGATTATGTAAAAAGTGTTGACTTTATTTATTGATTGTTTGGAAGCATTGTGATATGTATGCACATGGTGAACAGAGAATGCTGGAAGAGGAAAGTTTTATTGACTGAATAAGAAGAAAAGGCTAAAGGAGAAGTGTGGTGATTGCTTGAAGAAAATTTTAGAGCAGATGGAAATGGAAAAGTTTCAAAGTCAGTAAACCAGCATTAGTGTACGGAATCGAATATGATATTTGCAACGTGAGTTGTATATTTTTCAGATAATACTGTTGCTACTTTCTAACCATTGTAACAGTCAAAATCCTTTTAACAAAGGTTGACCTAATAGTCATATGTTAAATCCTTTGAACAAGGTTGCATTCTAATGGAGTGTATGTAAGTCCTATGACTAGGCTCACTTTTAATAGGGTGATTGAAATCCTTTAACCGGTTCACACCTGACAGTGTGTATTGTAACCTTTGACAGGGTTGGCTTTTTACCGAGCTCACTTCAGAAGAGTGAAAATAATAGTAGCATGTTACAAAGTGGTTTTTCCCAAATTGGGTTTTCACTATAAATCCTGGTGTTTATACTTGTGTGAATGTTTAGATCTCAACATTACTATGTTTTGCAAGTTAAGTTACAGCTAGGTAGTGGACTACATTGTTAGATGTTTCTATTATTGAATCAGTGATGACCGAGTTTGTTTTGGTTTTGGATCTGATTTAAGGATAAGTTTTGGAGATTGTTTTATACATCAGGACCTGAGAACAACTGATTCACCCCCCCTCTCTATTGTTCTAAATCATATTAACAATTGGTATCAGAGCTTTGTTTCTTATTAGTAGTGTTGACAGATATCAAGTTTAAAGGGGCTTGAAGCAAATGATCAGGATGTATAAGGAGGTACCAAAGCTGAATAAAGAAAACTTCCCTGCATGGAAAAGCTTGATGAAGCTGCATCTCACTGGTATTGGTGACTCTGCAAAGTACTACATTGAGAACAGTTATGTCTCACCTATCACACCTTTGACTATCGAAGAAATGAGAGCTAAGCAAGAACATAATCAGGCAATGCTGGAAATTTCATCTGCCCTAAGCTATCTAGAATTTGAGGACATTAAAGACTGCACAACTACTAAGGATATGTGGGACACTCTTGCAAGGATCTATGGTGGTGACTTGAATGTGCTGAAAGCAAAGGCCGAGAGTCTTAGAGATAAGTTTGATGAAATGAGAATGCAAGAAGGTGAAAATATTGCACAATATTGTGGTAGAATAAAACAAGTTGTGAATGCTATTAGAGGAGAAAATGGGGCTATTGATGATGAAACTATAATTGGGAAAGTACTAAGAACCTTGCGTCCTATATATGCTATTAAGATCTTAGCTATTCAAGAATCTAGATGTAACTCTGCTAATGTGCTACTTTGGAAAGTTTGGTTGGTAAGCTGACTACTTTTGAACTCTCTAATTATGATAATTTCACTGTTGGAAGCATTGGAAATGTTGAATCTACTTTTAAGTCACAGCTAGTTATGAACAAGCCAAAGAAAGAAAAAGAAAGATGCATAAGTGAAAGTGAAAGTGACAATGACACTTCTGATGAAGACCTAGAAGATCTAGAAGCTCTTATGGCTAGAAGACTGAGAAGGGGAAAAGGAAAGTACAAAGGTAAACTCCCTATTATATGTTTTGCATGTAATAAAGTTGGTCATATAGTTGCTAGATGTCCTGACAAGAAGGATAAAGATGACAAAAGGAAAAGCAAACACAAAGACAGAAAAGATGATAGAAGCTATCGATGGAACAAAGACTACAAAGGAAAAGGTAAGAAATCTTGTTACATTGCTAAAAAAGAGACTGACACTGATAGTGATGATTTTGAAATTGAGGTAGTCTATGTTGCAATGAAAGATGAATCTGATGAGGATGAGAAAACTGCATTGATATCCTATGTGAACAAGAATGATAAATGGATTATTGATAGTGGATGTTCACATCACATGACTGGTGACAAAAATAAGTTTGAGACTTTACATCATTACAAAGGTAAAAGTGTAAAATTTGGTAATGATGCACCATGTCCTATTAGAGGAAAAGGTTTGATTAAACTGACTGATAAGATATCTTGTGAAAATGCATATTGGGTTGAAGGTCTTAATTACAATTTGTTAAGTGTTTCTTAGCTTAACAAAACTGGTTACCGAGTGGAATTTCATCACAAGCAAGCTAAAATATTTGATGCTACTAGAGAATTGATTGGAAGTGGTGATTAGACTAGAGGTAATTTGTTCTATTTTGACCTATCTGAAGAAACATGTTTAATTGCACAACTTGATGATATTTGGTTATGGCATAAAAGGCTATGTCATGTTAACTTTGACAATCTGGTAGAGATAAGTAAGAAGAAAAAGGTAAGAGGTCTACCTAGATTGAAGAAACCTAAGAATGTGATGTGCAAGGAATGCCAGTTAGGAAAAATGACAAAGTCAAGTTTCAAGAGCAAATCCTTTACTTCTGAAAATATTTTAGATTTGGTTCATACTGACCTTTGTGGACCTATGGGTGTACAAAGTTACTGTGGTGCTAGATACTTTATCTTATTTGTTGATGATCATACTAGGATGATGCATGTAATGTTTCTAAAAGAAAAATATGAAACTTTTCAATTATTTAAGTGGTATTTGGCTAAGGTTGAGAAGGAGACAGGTAGGAACCTAAAATGTCTCAGATCTGACCAAGGTGGAGAATTTACATCAAATGAATTTAATCTATTTTGCAATGATAGAGGAATCAAAAGATAGATGTCTGCACCTAAAACACCTCCACATAATGGTATAGAAGAAAGGAGAAAAAAATCTATCTTAGATTGTGCAAGGACATTGATGATTGAAAAGAATGTGGCACAGAAATATTGGAAAGAAGCTATAAGCACTATTGTCTACACTCTTAACTGGATACAGATCAAGAAAGGTACAAATTTGACACCCTATGAACTATGGCATGGGCATGCACCGAGTGTTAAATACTTTAGAATCTTTGGAAGTAAGTGTTATATATTAAAAGACACTAGGAATGGAAAGTTTGATGCTAAGAGTGATGAAGGCATATTCCTAGGGTACTCCAAAAAAAGTAAAGCTTATAAGTGTTTGAACTCTAACACTAACAAAATTGTGGAAAGTGTGAATGTCAAAATTGATGAGTATGCAGAAAGAAATGAAGCTGACAGCAAAAGAGAACCAGAAGATTATAGATCTTTTGTGTACATTGAAGAAGAAGAAGAGGCAAGTAACAGACTTGCACTTGATGCCGAGTCTTGGGTAAGAAATGTCGAGCGACAAACAGAAGCTGCCGAGCGTCAGGAAAATAGTGCCGAAAAAGAACAAGAACATGTCAAGCTACAAGAAAATGTTGTTGAGTATCAGGAAGAGGTTGCCGAGCATTCTGAAATTGAATCTGACAATCTTGTTGAGGAACATGATGAAATAGAGGAGAGAACAACTGAACCTATTTTGGCAAAATATGTAAGAAGACACCATAAGCCTGAACTAAAAATTGGAGACAAAGATACTAGAATCTAGACCAGAAGTAAGAGTGAGGATCCAACATGTCTACTATGTGAATTTGAACCGAAGACAACTAGAGAAGCATTGGAGAATGAAGACTAGATACAAGCAATGAATGAAGAAATTGACTAGATTGAGAAGAATGATACTTGGACTCTGGTGCTGAGACCTGAAAACAAGAATGTTATAGGAACAAAGTGGGTATTTCAGAATAAGATGAATGAAAATGGTGAAATCACTAGGAACAAAGTAGGCTGGTATGCAAAGGCTACGCACAAGAAGAAGGAATAGATTATGGGGAGACATTTGCCCCTGTAGCTAGATTGGAAGGAGTAAGAACTCTGCTTGCATATGCTGCTTATAAAGATTTCAAGATATATCAAATGGATGTCAAGTCTACATTTTTTAATGGTATATTAGAAGAAGAAGTTTACATAGAACAACCAAAAGGTTTTATTGATCCAAACATAAGACACATGGTGTGCAAACTGAACAAAGCATTATATGGATTGAAGCAAGCTCCCAGAGCATGGTATGAGAGGTTACACAACTACTTGATACAGATTGGATTTTCAAGAACAAATGACACAAGCAATCTATACATGAAGGGTGAAGAAGGTAAAGGTATCCTGTTGGCAAAAAATTTTGTTGATGACATTATTTTTGGTGGACAAGATGCATTATGTAAAAGTTTCTCAAATGAAATGCAAACTGAATTTGAAATGAGTATGTTTGGTGAGATCAAATTCTTTGTTGGTTTACAAGTATATTAGAGGAAGAATGGAATTTTCATTACACAGTCTAAGTATGTTAATGAAATACTGAAAACTTTTGGGATGGAAGATGCTAAACCAGTAGGAACTCCTATGGTTACTAGACAAAAGTTATCTAAGAATGATGATGATGCAGAAGTGAATCAGACTTTGTACAGATCCATGATTGGAAAATTGCAGTATGTTGTACATAGAAGACCAGATATTGCATTAGTTGTTGGGATTGTGGCAAGATTCTCTTCGAATCCTAAGGAAACACATATGATGGTTGTGAAAAGAATTATGAGATACTTGAAAGGAACTGCTGACTATGGTCTATATTATAAGAAGGATGACAAATTTGAACTCTGAGTTTATACAGATGTTGATTGGGCAGGAAATGTAGATGATAGAAAGAGTACAAGTGGTAGAGCTTTCTTTCTTGGACAGAGATTAGTCTCCTGGATGAGCAAGAAACAAAATTGCATTTCCCAATCTACTGTCGAAGCTGAGTATGTTGATGCTGTAGTAAAGTGTTCAAACTTGGTATGGATAAAATAATTGTTGATAGGCATGAAAGAAGAAATCACTGAACCTGTTGTTATTTTCTATGACAACACAAGTGCTATCAATATTTCTAAGAATCCAGTGATGCACACTAAGACCAAACACATTGCAATCAAGTATCACTACTTGAGAGAATTAGTACAAGACAAAGAAGAATGAATGGAGTATGTGAATACAAAAGAACAATTAGCAGACATATTCACTAAAGCTTTACCAAGAGAAGCTCATGAGTATTTGAGAAGTCAATTAGGGGTTCTTCCCCTAATTGAGGCTGCCTAGACAACCTACGAGCACTGCATCAAATGAGCTACAGCAGAAAATTTGACAAATTGATGCAGAAGATTGTCACACTTTAGGGCTAGCCTAGAGTTGTGAAGAGAAGCAAAGACAAGGAATCAGTCATAAGCAAGATGACAAAGGGAGAAACACTGAGCTGCACAGATATTATCTACATCTGATGGATGTATGTTTTAGTTGCTACTTTGGCATTTTTGTCAAAGAGGGAGAATGAACTGATATGATAACACATGATACTAAAAAGTAAGAGGGAGATGAATTGATGAACTAATGAGAGATGAACTGATGAAACTAAAGATAAGGCTGATGAACTGAAACGAAGAATCGGGATAGAGGGAGATCTGAATACTTCTGACGGTCACAGAAGTGAGGCTTATAGGATTCTGAATCAGAATGAAACTAAGGATATTATAAAATAATTTTCTGATGGACAGATAAAGTTTTTGGATTGGTTGGTAATCCATGCGTTATTCGGGTGATATCATATGGTGTTGCCATCAATGCCAAAGAGGGAGATTGTTGGAAACTGCAATTGAAACAATTGTTGTATTGTCATTGATGTCAAACCTTAACCGGTAAGACTGTTGCTACTTAGGAAAGTACTATATCTATTTGAGTGTTGCTAAGAGGGGCTAAGCAAGGTTGGTAACAATAGCACCTAGGGAAAGGTTGAGTTATCTTGATACTAAAAAGTGTACTTGACTATGTTGCACTATGATGAGATAATGTATTGTTTATCTTAGTAAGACTGAAGACTAAACTGGTAGGCTTAACCGAGGAAAGAATGGAAAAATCATGTTTAAGATGAGTGATGTTAGTGTCGACTGAGTTAGTAGATGTCGAGCAAAATTCTAGTGTCAACCGAGCATCAATAAATTGCCGAGGAAGACAATGTAAGTCGAGGAAACGGTTTTAGTAATGACCGAGCTTTCTACATAAAGACCGAGTGAACAATCACAATAATGAATGAGCATCAGCAATTTTATATTTGAAGAGAATTTAATTTTGGAGCCGACATTGTTGAATTCTTGGATTATATAAAATGTTTTGACTTTATTTATTGATTGTTTGGAAGCATTGTGATATGTATGCACATGGTGAACAGAGAATGCTGGAAGAGGAAAGTTTTATTGACTGAATAAGCAGAAAAGGCTGAAGGAAAAGTGTGGTGATTGCTTGAAGAAAATTTTAGAGCAGATCAGAGATGGAAATGGAAAAGTTTCAAAGTCAGTAAACCAGCATTAGTGTACGGAATCGGATCTGATATTTGCAAAGTGAGTTGTATATTTTTCAGATAATACTGCTGCTACTTTCTAACCATTGTAACAGTCAAAATCTTTTTAATAGAGGTTGACCTAACAATCATATGTTAAATCCTTTGAACAAGGTTGCATTCTAATGGAGTGTATGTAAGTCCTATGACTAGGCTCACTTTTAACAGGGTGATTGAAATCCTTTAACCGGGTTACACCTGACAATGTGTATTGTAACCTTTGACAGGGTTGGCTTTTTACCGAGCTCACTTCAGAAGAGTGAAAATAATAGTAGCATGTTACAAAGTGGTTTTTCCCAAATTGGGTTTCCACTATAAATCCTAGTGTTTATACTTGTGTGAATGTTTAGATCTGAACATTACTATGTTTTGCAAGTTAAGTTACAGCTAGGTAGTGGACTGCATTGTTAGATGTTTCTATTATTGAATCAGTGATGACCGAGTTTGTTTTGGTTTTGGATCTTATTTAAGGATAAGTTTTGGAGATTGTTTTATACATCAAGACCTGAGAACAACTAATTCACCCCCCCTCTCTGTTGTTCTAAATCATATTAACAAGCCTATCGACTGACACCCTAAAGAAAAGAGCATGTCAAGGACCTAAAACAAGCAATTATATTAGCTTTGGCATCTTAATGAAACTTTATATTTGATACCCTACACAACAAATGTTTTTTTTCTTATATTTAAGATAAATCAGTCATTACATGAAAGAGCACTAGTCCAAGGATTCAATGTGTGCAGTTGAGTTAATTTATTCCCTTACTAAGAGGTAGAAATGGTTTCCACTCACCCACTAGGCTACGTAGGTGATGGTTTGTCCCACAACCAACCAAATAGAGCTTCACTACCAATCAGGCATCCATAGCCCTAACGAATTTATCACCTCAATGGTCGCTAACATTGCTCTATGTCAATCAAGCATCTATAGCCCCGATAGAGTTACTAACATGACCTAGAATTTGCATCTTAATTTTCTTTTATTTATTTTCTTTTCTATTATTTCTTGGGCTTTATTTATGCCTTCTGATTTTAAAGATGTGCAGATGACTATGATGTTATCCCTTCAGGTTGGCTACCAAGGTGGTAGCAAGATAAACCTTTGATTTTTCACCTGGCATGTGAAGGAAAGACATCTCATCATCATTAGTATAGGTATTAAATGTTTAAGTGTGTGTAATCCACGCTAGACATTGTCATTTTCATGAAATGGCTAGAATTAATGCCTAAATGCTGAGAAAAATGAGTTCGCACGTACCGGAGATCAAACATAATCTTTCATTTCGAGTAGAAAATAAATACGATTACCCTTTCAAAGCTCAATAAGTATGATTCCTCTCCGCTGGAAACATCAACCAACATGAACTTGGCTTGTTGTCCACAAAATTTGATCAAGTGGCAAATTTTGGGAAACGAGGAAGGTACCTCTCTAAAAATCTTGGAAATATTCTTTCAGTGGGATTAAATGTGACATGCTTGGAGTCGTACATGCTTTCTCTATAAAATGCGATCAATTTTGGATAATTGGCATAGCGTTCATAAGTCTTTTGAGAATAAGAGCAAATCCTTATATTATCTTAGCCTCATGGATACCCCAGTGAGGCTAACAAGCCCACTTCATCAAGCTCCCTTTCTAGGTCTCATAAATGATGACATGCTAGATGCATTTATCAAAACTAATGATAAGTTGGTTGTCACAGCTGTAAAATAGGTACTTCGGCAAGATTTTCTAGAAAGAGAAGACTGTTATAGGCTGAATTATGACATCTCATCTCACTTTGTTCGGTCCTTGCTAGATTTGGGAGAGTCCAAGGATACCATCATTTTTCTGACTAAGGGCTTGTTTGGCAGAATTTATTGTGGGGGGCTTGAGGATGCGCTAGCGGTTATGCGGTATGGTTGTCATTGGAAACCAACCTTACAATTCACCTAGAGATGGGTGAGGAGGTCACATTTACACCATTCATCATGAACTTTCTCTATCGTACTTTGGATGTCCACCGTCGCTATGTAAAACATGGGGTTGAGTTCCTTAAAAAGTATCTTGACTCCAGAGGATGAATGTTTGAGGAGGTGGTAGAGGATTTCATCTTGTGAGTGATCTTCAAGAAAGCATGGGACACATCATCAGAGTCAAGCGGAGGAGTCCCCTCCGGCACGAAGGAGAGCATATTAGAAGGCGGGGGAGACTTTGAGAATGACAGTTCTAGGTTTGGTGTGGCTTGACCTGTATTATGAAAAAACACTTTGCTTACTTGTTTGAACAAACTATGCTACAATATACATGTATAGATGACCAAAGAATTTTGAAATTTTTGCAATGTATGGGAACAATACCGACAATCTAATATATATGCGCTTTTTTCAAAATATCTTGGAGCCCATATTCATCATTTCTCTTTTAAAGCATTTTTAATTCTTTATGTTACAAAATTTTTGTTCTAAACTAAACACAAAGAATTAAATATCATAGCATAGGTATTATCATCTCATACATAATGATAATAAAGTAGAGTACATTTTTTGACTGCACACAAAAATGTAAAAACCCTGCAGAAGAACACTTAAGTTGAACACACGGGGGTTAGCATCATGAGAACTTATAATCACCATTAAGATTCTAAAAAACATAATCAGTGGTGACATCCACAAAAATGACTATGGCTAACCAAGACTTTACATAGGACACATGAAAATGCATCCCTTGTGTGGCAGCACTTATTAAAATAAGAACAACACACACAACACAAAACCTAACTGTGTACACTAACAGGGATTAACCTTTCCTTCAAAAGAAACCATTAACTAGGTTTCAGAAGTAGCTACCCTTATGGTTCAAGTGTTTCCCTCCATTTAATAATTCCAACATCTCAAGGCAAAAGAAAAGATATAAGGGTGGTGACTCCCTTGGTAGTGACATGTTACTGGTAAGGATAACTTAACTTACCTCAGAGGTCTCCCCATTCCTTATGCACGATGAAGTTTGAATCTCATGGGTTGGCTCTTCTGAGACAAACCCGACCTGGGAAATCTTGTCACTTTTTTGCAAAGTGATATGCCTTATGAGTCATCCTATTGATGATATTAGGTCTAAACAATGGACCCAAATAGTAAATTTGCGCACTAGGGTGGCAGAAAACTATCGATCTGAAACCAACCCTTCCTACCTCCTAGGAGAGATGCACTCTTGAAACTCTTCCTTATGTTTCTCATGAGCCTTTTGTATCTCAGTTGGTATATCATGGTCTTCCTCACATGGCTCCTACAACTCGTGATCCTTTGTCTATAGAACAGGTAGATTAGTGTCCAGGGATGAGCAAAATTATTCCATCTCACCCCAAAAATCTTCTTCACGATCAGATTCCTCTTGCTTGACCTTTGTAGTTCATATAGGTCGAGAAACCTCCCTACACATACTAGTGCGCTCATCCTTGGGGGTAGGGATGCCTTCCATATCTTCTTTTTCACTCTTAATACCACAAAAGGCCTCTCATTGTGATCATTGATCAACTCCTTCCATACCCAACAGGCCTTCAATGTCTTGTTCTTCAAGTCCTTGGTTTGCATCAAGTATGAGATCATGACTAGGAGACCTTTCTAATGGAGGGGTTTTCTTACAGCCTGAGATGATGTATTCAAAGGAAGGGGCTACTTGGCCTCCTACTTCTTGCATTTTGACTAAAAAAATCTCTATTAGTCATTCCTTCTCAGCTACTTGCCTTGCAAGTTCTTCTTGCAACTATTTGTGTTTTTGGGCTTTCGCTCCTCTTTCTTGTAGATAGGCCTCATATGCATCTTTCACTCCCTGATACTCTTTCTTATGGGCATACACCCGATGAGCCACCTCTTCTTCATCACATGCTTGCTTCTTCTAACGCATATCCTTTTCCTTCATCTCGCTTCTGAAATCCATTAGCATAGCCTTAAGTTCGCTAATTTTAATGGATGGCATTGAGATTGTTGGAGCAGGAGAAGGGAAATGATAGGTGTACTAGGAATGCAATATCACAGGGGAACTTGGGTAGTAGCTAGGATGCGATTGATGTTGATATTGATAACAGAGAGGTTGCGTGGATGTGTTCTCACAATATAGGGGAAAGTAATAGATTCTATGAAATGGGTCCATTGTTAGAGCATCAAAAAATTAGGAATAGTTTTGCACATACTAGCACCAGTGTTGCGTTAATAGGTAATGAGTGGGTCCCACCGGGTGTGCCATAATTAGAAACTGTTGACGCTTAGAATTTCTCCTAGGTGCCATGGCTCTTTAGGAAGTTCAATGAATGTGGGACCAAATGCATTTTGCTGGACAACCTCTGGGGTTTTAGAAGTTGATTCTTCGTTGGTTCAAGGAAAGGGTAAGAAAGTGATGAAATTGCACAAGGCGATATGCCAAAGCTTTTGGAACACTTTAAAACACACAGGCTTTCTGAAACGGAACAACAAGACCTCCTTCAATCAATCTCTCTAAGCACAGTCACAAGCGTTTAAAGGTCCTTAGAGCCAGATATAAAAGGATCA
Organism: Chamaecyparis obtusa; assembly: GCA_027943335.1. Taxonomy (NCBI): domain Eukaryota; kingdom Viridiplantae; phylum Streptophyta; class Pinopsida; order Cupressales; family Cupressaceae; genus Chamaecyparis; species Chamaecyparis obtusa. Next base: position 1,535,744 of record BSBK01007872.1, read on the forward strand.
TACAGTGGTTATTACCAAATGGAGAAGCAAAAGCATAATCTATTTGATAACACCAGAGATGCATCTGTTAAGTCAACGAAATGGCACATAAATTAATTTAAACATAGAATCTCCAATACACAAAGGGTTAAGAAACATGATTGGTTAAGTAATATTGATTCAAAATTCTTAGAATATAGCTTAAGGCCCATCACTAACAGCCTTTCAATATTTGCTAAGATCCTCTTCTACTTGCCCTAGTTCTCAGATGAGAGTGATCTATATCTTTTTCTTTCCAACACTCTAAGTTTTTATAATAGCTTAGAGAGCCTGATCACGCCTATCAGAGAGCCATTTAGAAGATTTGTCAAATGTCTAATTCTGTGAGGCTTAAGAGAATGTGATCCCCACCATCATCTCTCAAAAGTGGATAGCTAACACCTACTCTTCTAGTGGAAAGAGACTCTGCACTGTTAAGCCGGCTGATTTCATACATCACAGCCAACAAGCCTCTAGTTGTACCGTCAATAAGCCACACTACCTTTGAGAAAGATCATGATAGACATGTGCACTTCAAATTAAAAACTAGAAACTGTTCACACCATTCGAAATGCATATACAACAAAAAGGCGTGAATACTCCATAGCGTTGAGCTGACATATGGCAAAACACACTTCATTGGAAAAACAATGTCACGAGGAAGAGAGGGGAAACACTGGCACACCTCACGGCTCTATGAAAACCGATTCACAAATCTCTAAGTAAAGAAATGAAAGAACCAAAAAGAAAAAGAAAATGTTTATAAACAAACTCATCAACAAATCTAATATCTCATACTTTAATTTTAAACGATATTGTATAAAAAAAAAGGAGATTTAAATATTAATATAAAAAGAAAAGTTGTCTAAATATCTTAAATATGTATAGTTAAAATGTATAGTTGATATGGATATGCATATGCATATGTATGTTACTTTAAGAATTTGATATTGTTAATAAAATATTTGAAGTTGTTATAGAATTAGATAAGTTTGATGTTAATGAATATCATGGTATATTTAACATTTATTTTTTATTTCATTCTATTTGAAAAAATAAAATCTAATAATTTTATCAATTACATAAATTACATTTGTTATGAAAAAATATTGGAAAATGTTTGCATACAAATAAAAGGCACTTTATAAAATCTAAAATCTTCAGTGATATGTGCAACAACAAAAATAATTGCAAGTTAATCAAGATACTTTGTCTACAGAAACGATTGAAACGATTAATAGTTCAATATACATTATTATATTAGAATAAATTATAAGTTAAATTATATAATTATATTATAATTAATATAGCATTATAGAATGTTTTATTATGCAACAATTATAAATAATACATTATCTGTAATAATATATTCTAAATTACATATTGTATGTCATTAATAGATTGTGGTCTAATAATAATTGGATATTTTTAAAAGTGAACAATCAAGATTCAAATCTCATTGTGTTAATACCACCTACCACCTCATAAACCACTTAATGAAGTCATATGAAACATTATATACATAAGAATATATATTGTATATGAGAGTTCATTTCATAATATTATGGATAAATGATGGTGGTGGTGTTTTGCCCCTACATACATCAATCAATATATTTAATACTAGCAATTGTACCTTAGTGTGCAATGGGTATGTCGTATAAGTATGGAACGTCCACTAAATATTTGTCCCTTTGTTTGTCTCCCTGTCTCATCCTCTCTATATCTCCTTATCTCTCTATCAATCTATCTCACCATTTATATCTCTTTCTATTGCTTTCTCTCTATCTCTCCCTCTCTATGACTCCCTTTGTATCTCTCTAGATCTCTTTCTATCTTTACATCTCGACCTATTTTTATCTTTCTATCTATTTTATCCCATCCTATCCATATATCTCTATTTTATCCCATCCTATCCATATTTCTATCTTTCTATCTCTACATCTCCATATTTATTCCCCCATTTGTCCCTCCACTAGTACATTTGACCTAGTTTTTCTACCAAAATTTTTGACCATGAAATAAAAAGGTTTTGGTTGGTCGGATTATAGAAGGAAAACTTTCATTTTTTTAATCCATGCCCGTGTTAGTCAAAATTTTGACCACTACCATGTACGTCAAAATTTCGACGAACACGGACATAACTTTTTTTTTTAAAAAGTATTCATTTCTCATTTCATTATCACCACGATGAATTTTTTCAAGGGGCAACGCACAAAACCTCATCGGCCAAGGTGGATTCAGCACTATGTATAGGGGTTGTAGTGGAATTCATTTCTCATTTCATTATCACCATGGCAATTTTTTTCAAGGGGCACTGCATGAAACCTCATCGGCCAGGGCGGATTCGGCACTGTGTATAGGGTTTGCAATTTTTATCTAGACTTGGGCCTCTGATCTTTGAGCTTGGTTTTGGAAACTTGGCTTTTCCTCTCCTTATCAAATGGAAGCTCATTGAGGTAGGGATTGTGTCATTATCTCCTCTGCATTTTGATAGAATACATTGAATTTGATCACTTGATTGAATACCATCATGTATTTCGAGGGCACATCTTACTGTGATATGATATTCATTACTCCATCTCTGTTGTGTCCATGGCATTGAGTTCATTTCTTTGGATGATTTGATTATGGCATTTGTTGTGTTAGTGAACTAGGGCATCATGTTAATGTGTGTTCATTGGATTCTCTGGTTACCCACGAGCTAGGGCATCCATTTATACAAGCTAGGGTATCATTGATTATTTCCTATCAATTATATGACACTGGTAAGTCTTTCCCAGCCCACACAACGGTTATTAATACCAATATGAATAGACACGACTGGCATCATTTCATTATCGGTTGACTGGCATCATTTCATTATCTTACACAGTGATACGAATAACCACTAATTAGTGGTTATCGTAACACATTAACAATGTGTTACGATAACCATTAATTACTAGTTATCGTGTGATCAAGCAACTGACTAAGTCGATCTTAACAGTGACTACATAATATATATATAATGTGACTGCATAATATATTAACTATGACTGGTTAATTACCCTATTCCAAAGCTCTCATTTTGGCATAGGCAAGGAGGATGCTGGCAAAGGTTGTGGAATTGAGCTTTACACCCGCCATTTGCATTTTCTTGAAAATTTCTAAAGCATTTTCAAAAAATCCATTTTATACATAGCCCGTAATCATGGCATTCTATGATACCACATGTCTTTGATGCATTTTGTCAAAGAGTTCACATGCCTTGTCTATAGTTCCACATTTCGTATACATGTCTACCAGGGCAATTGCAACTACAACATCTAACAAAATTTCTTTATCTTTTATGCTTTAATGGATGTCCACACCCTCTTCCAAAACTCCCATTTTGGCACAGGCAGGGAGGATGCTAGAAAGGGTTGTGGAATTTGACTTTACATCCACCAATTGCATTTGTTTGAAAGTTTCTAAAACCTTTTCAAGGAATCCATTTTGTGCATATCTTGTAATCATTGCAGTCCATGAAACCACATTTCGTTGAGGCATTCTATTAAACAACTCACGGGCCTTGTCTATTCTTCCACATTTGGCATACATGTCTACCAAAGCATTTCCAACCATAACGTCTAACAGAAAAGCTTTCGAAGTTGCTAATCCCTGCGGTATACACTTGATTTTTAAGTGACATTTATTACATTTATCATATAGTATATTTGTTAATACTTACACCTTTGAAATTGACATTGATGGAAAATTAAGTTGCATAACAGAAGCCCAATTATTTGGAGTAGTAAATTTTGTCAAGCGGATTGCTATTTTTTTAATAGACTATTGACTATTCATTATTTATAGAAGTGTTGATTTTTTATATAAATCTCTGCACTGCTCAGAGGCAATAACAATTTCTAATTCAAATCTTGATAATTCTTGTCCCTCATATGAAGCCATCTTTCATTTCAATTAGGCTCATTTTTTCTTTGACCTCTTAGGTTAAAAATTCCAATGATTATTTTACAGTTTGAGGCTTATGGTTATATCATTTGATGTTAAATGATTAAATCTCCAGAACAAATTGTGCAAAATCTCAATGAACTACCTCTACAAAACAAAATATTTAGCATTTTTTCCTTCCAGTTCTATTTTAGTCTTGGCAATTTGAAATTTCTTAATAACACATAAATCCATCTTGACACCTTTTGATGGCTAAAGAAAAATGACACTTGATGTTTATATGAAATAGTAAATAAAATTCTGATTGTCATTATAATTTGAACATTTTTATAATTATAATTTGAACATTAAGATCTCAATAATTGACGCTCAGTATGTTCTGGTGACATTTAATGAGGCTTAATAAATCTTTTTGCGATAAAGTTTTTGACTATTGGTGGATGCATCAAGTTTAGAAAGAATTACCTCATCACAATATCTACGGGCACATCCCATACCTATGAATGATGTTAAAGAAATGTAGCTATTTGTTGCTAAAGGATTATGAGCATTGTATATTTTATCAATGCTTTTGATGTCAACTAGAAGACAGTTTTCACTGCAAATAATATAGGCATCTAACTAAAATAATAAGATAGCTCAATATAAGCATATCTCTAATGAATTACAGTATAGAATGAGCCATACAAGGTTATGACCTTTTTGATTAAGAAGCTCATTGTAAAATATCTCTACCACTTTGCATTATACTTTATTACTTTCAGTTATGTTCATGGCATATATATTGTATAATCCCCCACTTGTGTAGATCAAATACTAACAAAAATCATTAAAACCTGTTGGAGACGTTCAACTTTATTTAAGGATTCAAGATTTTATTATGTTCAAATAGATTTTCTATTATTTTGCCCTTTCCAGGACAAACCTTGGAATTGGATTCCGGTTCAAGACGTCTTGTAACTATTTTAGTTAATTTGATAAATTTTAATTGACTAGGTACCTTGACTAGCAACTTTATGAAGATGATGCCTAGCCAAAGTAATAAACCAAACCATGAAGTCGATCTGCAACACTTTAGTTTGTCAATTTTCAACTATACAATTCTTTTTATCTCATAGTTGCTACATCTTAGAACCACTTTAAGTGAGGTAATGAAGCTCACTGAGTTTGAATGTGAGATGGACATGCAGATTCATATACTATTTAGAATATTTGTTTATATTTGTTGATGACTGTATCTTTTGTATGGAACTCGCAACACTTTTCAACCATTTAACAATCAATTTATCATAGTTGCTATACAATAAAATTGCATCAGCTCTACAAAGTTTGATGGCCAAAGACCTGATTTTCAAATTATTGTCTGCATTCTTAAAACAAACTTTATGTAGTGCAATAGAAAATGTTTGTGGTGGGTTTCTATTAGGTAGTAAATGAAAAAGCTAGGAATGTGTTTTGTGTTGTCTATGTTAAGGTAGATTGATCATGATAAAGATTGAAAAGGACATGATGGGTATTGAAGACAACTTGATATTTTTAGAATGAAGATTGAAAAGAACATAGAAAGACCCCACCTTGAGACCCTACCCTTAGAAAATTGGTTTGTTATCAACAATGCGCGTTAGTGTTGTAGCTTGTTGGAACCAGGGAAAAAAGTTTCAAATCATAGGCACATAAATTAGGGACTTTGCATGTCAATTTTTCATTATTTTAATGAAAAGATATTTTTGGGAGCTAAAATGGAGTTGTGTGCCTACGTGCTGAAGGGAAATCTATTTAAAAATTATTTATTGTGAGTTGACGGTCATATCTCCAACTGTGCCATATGTTACATGAAATTTATAAATATTGGTGCTAGAAGACACAAGGTTCAATTTCAGTTTTGAAAGTATTGAAGTTGACTAATTCTAGCTCAGGTATACTTAAATTGTCCTTACTACCCTAGAATGACATATTTGTTCAAACCATTGATTGCAAACATTTTTTAAGTACTTGAATCTCCAATAGAACAATAGTGGTGAATGTATGATTATTATAATCATATGATTATATGTTATAACATTTATGTAATAAATGTAGTAACAATGGTGCGGTGCATTATTGATATAGGCTCGATGGCTCTTGTCAATGTGCCAAACTATCAATGTGGTGGTGGGCAGTGTGTTGAAGATTTCACGAACACAGAGCAACCCTGGACAATAATTTTGGTGCTGCCCAAATAGAAAAAAGGTTGCTAATGTGTATATATTTAATGTTTCTAATGTAAATACTATTCATTATATTATAAGAACTAATGTAGATTGGGCATCACAGGGAAATAATGGCTGTGGATACTTTAGTTGGGTCGATGACAACTCATCTGCATCTATCTGCCCATCTCCACTTATCCGTGATGAAGGATTTGAGTGCAAAACATGTCAAGCTAGGGAAAATGCCGAAATTATATTTTTACGATGCCTTCTCTATATTGTAATCTCATATCTTTGTTGCGACCATATGCGGAGATGAGCTCAGGAATAAGTCAATTTAGTATTTTCATATTGTAACTAATATTTTAATATGGATATGGCGTAACTTCTCTTTGCCTCAAGTGCACATATATATGGTTTACATCTTTTTTTACAATAATTCTTCATGTTTATGGCTCAGGTGAGCCCCAATCTGCTATCAATCATTGCCATTTAAGGCTTATAATTGCCATTAAGGTTTACATTCAAAATTTGATTACAATAAGATCAATATATGATCAAAACAATATCATATGACCATGAAGGAAGGAAGATTTGACATAAAATATATGAAGGCTACTTAGTTTATCTTAGGGATAGAGATAATTTAATTTTAACTTTGGTTGTGTTAAAGGAACTATGTTAACTTTATTTTGTAGTTGTTTAACATGAGAGTTTGTAGATTAATAGTTCACATTTTTATGGGAACGTATCATTCAATTGAGCATTAATGCCCATCTATATCTAGTGAGATGAACATAACTCATGTACCTCATGCTAGTGTGCTTGGATACCTTGTATACACTATTTTGCATTAGACTAGACATTATCCAAATAGTGAGTATTTATATAAAGTGCTTGAAGATCAAAGGACCAAGTCCAGAATGCCGAAATTAATAACAATGATAACCCTCATAGGTGGTTGGATAATGTCTAGTCTAATCCAAGCACACTAGCATGAGGTACATGAGTTATGTTCATCTTACTAGATATAGATGGGCATTAAAATGTGAACTCCTATTAATCTTATTCAAATCTTATTTAATTCATTACTACATAAAGATATTATAATATTTTTTATATAAATATAGACTAATTAAATAATTGAGAGAGTTTGGATCAACATTTGATTATATAAGTCAGACCTAGCACAAGAGTAGGAGAGAGAGAGAGGGGGGATGACGAGGATATTGATGCTCTACGTAATGGCTAAGCGGAGCATCAATATCCTCTGCATTCCTCTCTCTCTCTCTCTCTCTCTCTCTCTCTCTCTCTCTCTCTCTCTCTCTCTCTCTCTCTCTCTCTCTCTCCTACTGGTCCTTTAGCATGTATTAAATAGAATAGAATTTTTAGCATATTATTATCATTCTATTTCTTTGTTGTAAACATGCCATTGGTTCAATTTTGTAAAATTTTTTGTGTTAACATGCCATTGGTTCAGTTTTGTATTTGTTTTTTGTTATAAACATGTCATTGGTTTAGTTTTGTAGTTTTTTTTCAGGAACAATCTAGCCAAGGGACAAATCAATACTACTCGCAATCTCATTTCCAAAGTGGCCAAAGACTATGTTAGGCTAATAAAATATGGGGATTCTATTTACCGCTGCAAATCTTTGAAGGTTACTACACTTGGACAGATGTGTACCATTGTTAAGAGAATTGGACCGAGTTTGGCTTACCTCGAATAGGTGAGGCAAGAGTTATGTGGGTACCCTAATGTTGGCAAGATTTCTTATTGTAATTTGAAATAAGATTGATTTGCAATCACTAGAGACACTACCGGAGGAGGATGCAAAATTGGTTGCAGAGATGAGATCTGAGGCTGGGAAAAATATGGGTGGGTTCTTTGGGAATCAGGAGGGGGGATGATGGTGTGCTACTCTCTATGAGTGCTTTGAAGGAAGAAGGGGTGATTGCGGTGAAGAATGCAGCATGCAAGAGGTTGTTGGAGTAGAGAGTGGAAATTAAGATGAAGTCGAAGAAGATCAATAGTTGTCTCAATAGGATTCATGTTGCAATTCCCAAGCTGGGAAATCGGAAAGAGAGGCCCCCTTGTATTCCTCAAGCTATTTTGGATGCTAGGGCACGTGCTGCCAAGGAGGCCATGAAGCTGGAGAAGGATATTGAGAATGAAAATGGTGGGGCTAGAGTTTACTCTACAAGCTTGAAGAAGTGGTATATTTTGGCAAATGAAGAGTGGAAAGAAGATGATATTCCTAAGATCATGGATGGGCACAATGTTGCAAAATTTATTGATCCAGATATCTTGTAGAGGCTTGAAGAACTGGAGAGGGAAGAAGGGCTTAGGATGGCAGTTGAGGGTGACGAGGATGATGAGATGGGGGAAGTGGAGTTGAATCCTGATGAAAAGGAAGCTTTGGCTGCAATTAGGAAGAAGAAGAAGATGCTTATCGTCGAACACAGATTGAAGAAGAGTACTACAGAGAGCAGGCCTACTGTACCAAGGAAGTTTGACAAGAACAAGGAATATGGCTTAAACAGAATGGGAAGACATCTTTCTAGCCTAAGCTTGGATCCTTTGACAATTAGCTTAATAATAAATGAAGCACATGAGAGCTGAGAAATTAGCTTCCCAAGAAAATTCTCATAAATGAACTCTATGTACCCCAATTCTTGTGCCCTCTGTGCATACCCAAAGGATATATTTGAAACAACAAGGGTAAGGTTAGCCTTACCCTTGTTATTTCAAATATATCCTTTGGATAGGCACAGAGGGCACAGGAATTGGGGTACACATAGTGTATTTATGGGATTTTTCTTGGGAAGCTAATTGCTCATCTATCATCTACTTCATTATTATGAAGCTAATTACCAAAGGATCCAGGCCCAAACTAGAAAGATGTCTTCCCAAACACATAAAAAATATGCACATACACACAATAGCTGAGAAACATAAATGTAGATATCACAATAGTTGAGAAACATAAATGTAGGCATCATGGTCACATTTTTTTGTAGACAACATAATTGAGTTGTATACCCAGATGATGTAGAGCAACTTCTGCTCCTCTGATTCCAAGTTGACACTACAGGATCCAAAGACCATAGATAAGGAATAAATTTAGAGAGTGGAGGAGGGCCATAATGACCAAAATAATATAGGACAAACCTCAAGTTAAACGAGGCAACTGCAAACATTTTAATATATTTTTATTATTAAATAATGAAATTTGCATATACTAGTGTTTTAAGCCCCCTCATTACATGATTTATTATTGTAATCCCCCTCTAACTTACGCATCTAAAAAATGAAACTACAACCTATTGGGATTGAGACAAACCTTATAAAACCACAGCAGCTAAGAAGGATCACTTTCCAACATCTGCTCATGAATACAAGGTCCTCCAACAGATGTATTCAACAGATGTTGGTAAGCGATCCTTCTTAGTTGTTGTTGTTTTATAAGGTTTGTCTCAATCCCAATAGTTTGTAGTTTCATTTTCTAGATACGTAAGTTAGAGGGGGCTTACAATAATAAATCATGTAATGAGGGGGCTTAAAACACTAGTATATGAAAATTTCATTATTTAATAATAAAAGTCTATTAAAATGTTTGCAATTGCCTCATTTAACTTGAGGTTTGTCTTGTATTATTTTTGTCATTATGGCCCTCCTCCGCTCTCTAAATTTATTCCTTATCTATGGTCTTTGGATCCCACAGTGTCAAGTTGGAATCGGAGGAGCAGAAGTTGCTTTGCATCATCTGGGTATACCACTCAATTATGTTGTCTCCAAAACATTGTGACCATGATGCCTACAATTATGTTTCTCAACTGTTGTGTCCCAGGACCCCTTATGACCCTTTACAACCCTTTATGATCCCTAAGAATACATCTTAGAGGTCTTAAAATCTCATAAAGGGTCATAAGAGGCTCCTTGGAGGGGCCAGATGAGCTTCCACCTTCACGTGGTTGGCCCTGTTAAGTAGAGAATGTTAAACTATTCTTGAAACAAAGAGAAGCTCAATAAGTTAAGGTCTCTGTCCATGGACAAATTAAATTAGACTTACTATCCAAATTGGACAAATTATGTCCAAGGTTGCATCTTGGTGGATGGTTTGGATGATGGGCAGAGTGCTAGAAAGGTAGCAGCCACACTAGAGGGCAGAGAAAAGAAAGGACATGTTGGGTGCTGAGACAAGGTGGATGAGCGATTAGATGATCATTTGCATCAACATGCAAAGTTTGGCTTGGGTGTGGATTGTATTTCAGGGGATAATCTTGGGGATTGGCAAAATGAGGTAGCCAAAGTGGAGGTGCTTTCTTTCTTTCTTCTAAAGCTTGTGTGATTGATGTGGGTTTACCGAATATTTGGGGAGATAGCTCTCCTAAATGAATCTATCCCTGGTTTGGGCCTGGTTCTAACCCGTTATGATTAATAAAATTACCAATTACCATTTTAAAAAAATAGTAAAGTAACATAACAAAATACATAGTGATACATATTAATGTAAAGTAACACCTGAAGATAAATGTCTAGACTAATCACCGAGTAGGATGTCATTGGTGATTACTCTAGATATTTATCTTCAGTTGTTGTTTTTTTCAACATTCCGTTATTAGTCAATCTTTCAACGACCTTTGGTTGAAACCCACACAAAAATTGGTCTAACATTTGACCAATTTAAGTTGAAATTTTTCATCTTGGATTTGGCATCCTGGTCGGGTGGTCTAAATATTTCAACCAAGTAAGGTCGAAAGGTCTGAAGATTTTGACCTATTTTGGTCGATAGTTCGACCTGATGAATTCCCAACAACAATGTGAATTTTGACCAAAATTAATGTCAAACTTTCGATGTTAAAATGTTCTTTCATACATTCGACCCAAAAAATAGCAACCAAATGATTGGTCGAATAGTCAACCAATATTGGTAGAAAATTTGACCAATTGTCTGTCAAAAATAGGTGCAAATTGTACTAGTGCTCTATCTCTACCTTTCTCTATATATCACTTTATACCTCTATCTTTATCTTTATCTCCTAGTCTCTCTTCTTTATATATTTATATCTTCCATCCCAACTCTCTCCCTCTATCTCTCCCTCTCCTCTCCATATCCTTCTTCTTTCAATATCCATCTCTATACCTCTCTCTATCTTCTTACTCTTTGTCTTTCTCTTTCCTTTGCACCTCTCCCTCTTTCTATCCCTGTCTCTTCCTATCCATCTTCTTTGCAATCTCTCTCTCTCTCTTCTCTCTCTCTCTCTCTCTCTCTCTCTCTCTCTCTCTCTCTCTCTCTCTCACACACACACACACACACACACACACACACATTATATCTCCATCTTTTTCTATCCCTATAGCTCTCCCTCTCTTTATCTCTTTATACTTAAATTATTATCTCTATCTTCATCCTTCTATCTCCTCTCTCATTCTTTCCTTATGTCTCATCTATATATATTTATTTCTACCATCTCTATCTATCCCTTTCTCCTCTCTCTCCATCTATCCCTTTTCTTCTCTACATATCCCTCTCCTCCATATCTGTATCCATCACTATCTATGGCTTCCTCTCTAATGCTATCTCCTTACCTCTTTTTCTCTCACTCTTTCCCCTTCTATATCTCAATCTATAGAACTCTCCAGCAATAAATGTAAACCCCTTAAGAATTATGACTAATCTATATGAACTATGTTAGATAACTGAGAAGGGGGGGTGAATAAGTTAAATCAGTTATCCTACAGTCTCAAACTCTCAAATGTACTTTTTCAAACTTATTCAACAAATCAAATAGCTCGATAAGATAAAATAACTATATATCTGATCATTTACCGAATAGCAGTAATTATCCAAATTGTCTTTTTCGATTAATCAAATATGCAACACGTAAAGTATGATAAAAAAACAATCATAACACATAACACATAAAACAATGATTTAACGTGGAAACCGTGCTAAGGGAAAAACCACATGGGATGGTAACCCAAAAATATTTCACTCTTCTGAAGTGAGCTCAATTAGGAGCCAACCCTATTAAAGGTTACAATGCACACCATCAAGTGTGACCTGGTTAAAGGATTTATCACTAATAGTTAACTTTTGACCAACATTCACTATGGGGTCAACAAGATAATAATAAACATTCTTTGAATGTCATATGGAAATACAAAAAGACTGTTAAGTCCACTCGGTTAAGAGATTTTGCTGTAACAATGGTTAAAGTGGTATAGTACTAATTTGATTCAAATACAACTCAATTTTCAAGTATTCGGATCTATGCTAAGCTCATAAAAACTCTTCTGGTCAATAGCCAATTCACTTCCTCGTATCCTTCAACTTACTTCACTCAGTGTATATATATATATATATATATGATGCTCGGTTATGCCAACAGCTCGGTTTTGTCTATAACCAGTTTGATCAGGAATGCATGAAAAATGTCTTCACGCAAAATCTTATGCAATCTCTATTTTAGCCAGCATAGTTCAACAATGAAGCTCATGTCTCTTAAATAGACGAGTAAACTATTTTCATATCAACCATTAGATTTTGCCTCATAATCTTCTTCGTCCATTTTGCCACTTCAACCTTCCTCGACAGATGTGTCAATAACGCGTTTCAATCTCTTCCCTTAGATCATCTCTAAATTTTGTCATTCGTGGATCTTATAACAAACTTCATTTGTTACCTCAAAATCATAAGCAATTTCCAGCTCATCAATTTCAGTCGGTTGTTATAACATTTAATGTTTTCATCCATACTCGGTTAATATTGAATGTGTCGGTGATAACTAACTCGGTTAATACTGTCACTCAGTATACACAAGACTGACTCAGTGTATACATAAATCTTCAGTTATCGACCACATTAACATGTTCAATGCTGATCTCTCCTTCATAATAGAATAATGTAACATGCTCAAGTCAACAACATAATGCCATAGACTCATCAATAATTTACCCAATGTATACCTTATCCTTATCTATCATATCCATCTTTTCCTTATGTAGATGTCTCATTTCTTCACCATTTCTTCCTTCTACAGATGTTCAGATGTTTGTAACTATCATGATAAGTATATTCAAAACTAATTGACATCAATGACAACATATTGACTGATTTAATCATCTTACATATCAATTTAATAGCTCGGTGATTTCTAATTCATGTTTCTTTAGTTCATCAAGATATTCAATCAGTTGTAGGTCATCAATCTCTCTCTTTGGCATTGATGGCAACACAAATAATATTAAATATGTCATACCATACTAAACATATGTTCTACAACTATACAAATAAATGTTGTAGCTCAGTAAGCTCTCCCTAGCTTGATATTTAATATGTTTAATCACTACAAATAGCATTCCATGCAGACTCTCCCTATGGATTTGATATTCTTCAATTCTTTGATTCTTTCTCTCTCTTTTCATGTCCTCATCAATAGATATTTCATATAAGTCTCTCTCTCTTTGACAACATTTCCAAAGAAAATAAATATCTCTTTAGCAGCCAAGTTGTTCTTTGTTGTTCGGTCTAGATCAAGGACCTTCACGTACTGATATACAATTCTTTGTTCCAGCTTCTACAATATTTCAAAACCTTAGGAATCCTAAAGTGTGAGATATGTGCATCAACATGAATAATTTTCTGATAAAATATAGGTTGATGCAACCTCTTGATCACCTTAGTGATCGATAGATAGGGGACAGGCCCCTGGTCTAGTCCTCAAGTACTCAAAAGTGTCCTTCGGTAAGGGCTTGGTAAATATATCACCAAGTGGTTCTTTAGACTTCACAAATTTTAGTTTCACTTGTTTTTATTGTACTTGTTCCCTCAAATAGTGATACTTAATAGATATGTGCTTTATTTTTTAATGCATCACTAGATTCTTGGAAATTTTTATAGCACTAGTGTTGTCACAATAAATAATCACTGGATCACTTCATTCATTCCTTCCAACACTTATTTTATCCATGCAATATTTGAACAATTAGCAATAGCAGCAACATACTCTGCTTTAGCCGTAGACTGATAAATACATGCTTGTTTCTTACTTATCCATGTTACAAGCCTTTCTCCCAAAAAGAATGCTCCACTAGTTGTGCTCTTTCGGTCATCAATGTTTCCAGCCCAATCTACATCAGTGTAAACTCAGAGTTCAAATTTGTGTTCCTTTGTGTACCATAAACCATAATCTTCAATTTTCTTCAAATATCTCAGAATCCTTTTAACAACAACCATATGTGAATCCTTAGGATTAGCATAAAATCTTACCACAATCCCAACTGCATGTGCTATATCAAGCTTGTTGTGTACCACATACATCAATTTTTCAATAATTGATCTATACAGTGTCTGATTTACCTTGGTTGATTCATCATCTTTTGTCAACTTACATCCTATCACCATCGGTGTACCTATAAATTTTGAATCTTCCATGCCAAAAGTCTTTAACACTTCCTTGATGTATTTTGATTGAGTGATGAAAATCCCATCATTCTATTGTATAATTTGCAAACCTAGAAAGAATTTAATCTCTCCAAACATTGTCATTTCAAACTCTTTTATCATTTCATCAGCAAAAGATTTGCAAATAATATCATGTCCTCCAAAGAATATATCATCAAAAAAAATTTCAACAATCAAAATATTGTCATCAGATTCTCCTTTCATGTACAAATTGCTATTGTCACTAGTCCTTACAAAGCCAATAATAATAAGATAAGCATGTAATCTTTCATACCATGATCTCGGTGCTTGTTTCAGTCCATACAATGCTTTGTGTAGTCTACATACCATGTTCTTCTGATTCGAATCAACAAAACCTTCAGGTTTTTCTATGTAGACCTCCTCCTCAAGAATTCCATTCAGAAATGTTGATTTCACATCCATTTGATATACTTTGAATCTCTTATGTGTAGCATATGCAAGTAATATTCGAACTCCTTCAAGTCTTGCTACTCGTGCAAAAGTTTCACCATAGTCAATTCCTTCTTCTTGTGCATATCCCTTGCTTACAAGTCTTACTTTGTTTCTAGTTACTTCACCATGCTCATTTAACTTGTTTCTGAAAATCCACTTGGTACCAATTACATTTTTATCACTCGGTCTTGGTACCAATGTCCATGTCTTGTTTTTCTCAATCTGTTCAATTTCTTCATTCATAGCCTTAATCCATTCTTCACTTTCAAGTGCATCTCTAGCATTCTTAGGCTCAAATTCACAAATTAAGCATGTGTTCTATCATAACTTACTTCGTGTCATCATGCCAGCTTGCTTGTCTCCAATGATTTGGTTCTATGGAGGGTGTCTTCTAACAAATCTTGCCAGCACTTTTTCTCATCATTCAATTCAGGTTCATTTTGTTCCTCAGTAGCTTCTTCATGGTTCTTGGTTTGCATTTGATGATTCTCGGTATCATTTTCTTGTCACTCGGTAGACTCGGCCTGTGGCTTGGGTAGATAGTCTGGATGCTCAATATATGTAAACCTACCATAGTCTTATGGTTCCTTCATGCTTTCTTCATCATTCTTTTCAGAAAACTCATCAACTTTCACATTAGCACTTTCAATCATTTTATTAGTAGCCTTGTTCAAACATTTGTATGCTTTACTCTTAGTAGAATATCCTAAAAATATTCTTTCATCACCTTTAGAGTCAAATTTACCATTTCTATCATCTTTCAGAATGTAACATCTGCTTCCAATTCTGAAATAACTTACATTCGGTGTGTAGCCAAACCATAACTCATAATGTGTCTTGTTTGTGTCTTTCTTCAATTGAACTCGGTTCAAGGTGTATACAGTAGTGCTAACAGCTTCTCTCTAGTACATTTGTGCAACTTCTTTCTCAATCATCAATGTTCTGGCACAATCAACTATAGATTGATTCCTTCTTTCTACAATTCCATTATGTTGTGGTGTCCTTTGTGCAGAAACCTATCTTTTAATTCCATGCTCATTACAGAAGTTAGTGAATTCATCAGAAATAAACTCACCTCCTCTATCAGATCTTAAGCATTTTAAGTTTTTCTCGATTTCCTTTTCAACTTTAGCCTTATACCATGTAAACAATTTGAAAGCTTCAAATTTCTCTTTTAAGAACATAACTGTCATCATCCTAGAGTAGTCATCAACAAATAAAATGAAATATCTGTCACCATAATAACTTTGAGTTGTCACCATAAAATATGTCTCCCACTCATTCTGTTGCCTTCGACTGCGGCTGTAGGCTCCAGCCCTTTGGCCCCAATTGGCATCCATGGTTCCTACACTCTGATTCCCACATGCCCCAGTATCTCAGTGGATGGGACCTAATCCCAATCCCCCCACTCTCCATCTTCAACTTCCCTTGCAGTTGCCTCACCCGCCATCACAGCAGTTGTTGGTGCTGCTCCACTCACCTCTGCGGCCCCTAGGGTTCCTGCTAAGGTTGCACCTATGAAGGGTTCTCTTGATGGGCTCACCATGGAGACTCTCCTTTTGGGTCTCGAAGCCCTCATGGCTTCAATTTCTACTTGGATCCCTTTCAGGCCTACTCCTAGACTTGCTTTAGGGAAGCCTGTCCGCAGTGCCTTCCCGGTTTGTAGAAATATATCCATTGA
The DNA here is from genome assembly GCA_027943335.1 of Chamaecyparis obtusa. Taxonomy (NCBI): domain Eukaryota; kingdom Viridiplantae; phylum Streptophyta; class Pinopsida; order Cupressales; family Cupressaceae; genus Chamaecyparis; species Chamaecyparis obtusa. The sequence continues at coordinate 1,552,489 of BSBK01007872.1, forward strand.
ATTGGAGGAGGAGACTATTTCAAAGATCGATGATGTCACCAATGACTTCTCTTCTCATGGCCTGATCTGCAGATTCAAGGGTCACTGTCCTAGCTTGCCAAATCTGCATACATGGATTACCAAGCACTGGGAGCCCCTCACCTCTAGTAAAATCCACATTTTCCCTATTGCGAAGGGTTTTTTTGTTGCCAAATTTGAAAATGCAATGGATAGAAAGTCTATCCTTTGTGAAAATTTATTTAGTTGGGATAGTCGGTTCATTATGATGATGAAACCCTAGCATCTAGACTTCTCCCCATCCTCTGAAGCATTTAATAAAATGCCCATCTAGGTAAGACTGCCTAATCTTCCCCTCCATCTTTGGGTTGATTCTCTACTTGAAGCTGTGGGGGATGCTTTAGCTGATTTTATTTTGGTAGATGAGCAATCCTCTGACTTGCTTCACTCCACTTATGCTCATATTCTGGTGGATTTAGACACTTCCAAAGGTCTTCCTGCTAAGATCAAGCTCGTTACCCCTAGCGGTAGAAGTTGGATTCAACACTTGGATTATGAAGGCCTCCCCTTCATATGCAGAAGGTGCTTCAAGATATGCCATGTTTCGGACCATTGTGAGCTTCATAAATTTAAAAAGACTTCCTCATGGTGGCAGGGTGTCTCTTCTCAGCACTATACAGTGGAGAAGGTGCCCTCTCATAGGAGTTTTGCACAAGTGGTGGATCAGGCTGGCCCTGTGTCTTCTCTCGTTCCTCACGCTTTAGTTGTTGGAGCTATTGAGGGTGCTGAAGTTCCTCCTTCTTTAGCTTGTATGTAGGTTCCTCCTGATTCTGGGGTCTCCTCCATGTCCTTTGGTTCTGACCCTATTGCTGACTCTGCTTCACCTTCCTCTTTTGCAGGGTCTACTTCTGGGCCTGTCCCTGTGGGTCCTTCTGTAGGCTTTGTCCCTCTCCCTGGCCCTGGCTCTCCATTGGCTGCCTTTGGATAGGGTGTTGCCCCCTCTAGGGGTCGTGTTTCATCAAGTTCAGACTCTTTGGATTGGCAGAATGTTGCTACTATGGTTGAGGAAGGATGGATCAAGGTAAAAGGAAAACACTCCAAGTGTTCTTCGCCTTCTTTCGATATGTTATCATTTATTCGATTATTCCTTGGGCTAAACATTTAATCATAAAGTCTTTATCTATTAAAAAGAATATTTCCTCCCCTTTTATTAAATAAAAAGCCCCCACTTTTCATCTTATCCTAAGTTGCACAAATAAAGCATTATTCTTATTTTATAAAAAAAAGAAAAGCACTTTTTGTCTCATATGGACACAAAAGTCAACTCTTATTTTCTCATTGGAGGATATTTGTGCACATGGATTGCCCCTCTTTCAAGCTCCACCCTTGATTAAATTTTTTGCCTCTTAATCTCCATCATCCGTTGATTTTCATTTCCTATAAAAGAAGAGCTCTCTTCCTCATTTTCAGATGCATTTTTGAATACTAATGTTATGCTGCAAGTTTTCTAGGTCACTTTGGAGCTTTTGAAGATTTGAAGCATTCTTGGCTTTTGCATCTACATACTATTCTAGTTTATTTTCTTGCATTCTAGTTTCATTATCATGGCATTCATAGTATAGATTTCCTTTATGCTTTAGATTACTTCATCTAATCTAATTAGGAAGGATTTGTAACACTTGCATCTTTCCTTTCATAGTTTAGTTTGTACTTTCATTTCCATAGCTTAGCTTGCACCTCTCATTTTTAGCTTGCATATTCATCTTAATCTAGTTTGCATTTGCATTTCATAGTGATTCTTGGGGATATTGGCATTATTTCCCTTGTCTTCATTTGAACCTCTCATTGTGTGGTTGACTAGCAAGGTCATTAGCTTAATAGCTCTAGCTGAGAGCAAATTTTAAATAATCTTGCAACTCCATGCATAGAGAGCTCTAGGTCACTTTCTAAGGTTTCCTATTCATGGATTCCATTGGATATAATGACTTAGAGAAGTGCACCATTTGAGTGTGTACATTTTTGGCGCCCACCATGGGGCAGAGCATTATTGTTTTGTCCTTAATTTGCTGCATTTCCATTAATTTTTCATCAATTTTTAGCTTCATTTTTTGCTCTTTATTTTTTTCAATCTCAGATTATCGCGCAATAGTTTGCCAGTATCGCATGATAGTTTCTGTATGGTGGTGAGATGCTTTACCAGTTAAAGTATCACTCCATTTGAGACATTTTGTCGCACTGCTTGAGACATTTTGTCACCTAAAAGTACAGTAAAGTATCACCCAGGAATATATTATCACCCCAATATACTGTAAAGTGTCGCGCGATATTTGTGGTGACTATACTGTCACCTGTACCTGGCAGTGAGTTTTTTCTTGGTTCTTTCCTACCGAGTTTTGATTTAATCAGTTTGCTGGTTTGATTCACTGTGGTTAGGCAGAGTTTAGTTGCAGATTTCATTTGGATTTTGATTTTGCTAACTTTGTGGGGCTAACAAGTTATGGTTGTAGGTGCCTCTTGCTTAAGTATTTTGCCAAAAGAACACATGTCAAAGCTTCAAATACACAAGGGCTACTAACGATTTTTGTAGGGCTGCCCAAAAGCATAAAAATAAAAACAAAAAAGTGCTTGTTTTTATTTCATTTCAAGTGTGGCAATTACTAGTTGTTTCATTTCATAGGAACATAATATCTTGTTGTAGGAATTCTTGGGTGGTAGAAGAAGTATGCTCTTCACCCTTGTGGTGAACCAGAAAATCTTGACCCATCTTTGGATTGTGAAAGCAAGAGGGTAATTGAACATTTGCTTGGTGTGTTTGGGAGAAAACTTTGAGATAGGGGAGTATGCTCTTCACCCTTGTGGTGAAACAAAAACCGTGAACCTCATAAGATGATCCACTCTTTGTTTAGATCTTTAGAATCCTTTAGCAGGCCTGCTCTTGAGCAATCAAGAGGAACGACCCAAGTGGGGACAAGCCTTTTGCCGGCTATTCTGACCCACTATAAACTCAAGGCTATCAAGGACACAAAACCTTGGTAGATGTAGTGCTTGTCTTCACTTGATGTGAGTACTTCTGGGATTGTGACCATGAGGAAAGTGTTGAGCAAGAATACTTAAGGTACTCTTGTGGCCGCGAGGTCCGTTACTTTCCGCAAGGTAAGGAGTCCCTTTGGGGAGCAAGAGGGGTACTACGAACGGAAGCCCTTACTAAGAACCATAGATAGAGGCCACCCTATTTTGCCACTTAGCTTCTTGGTGCAAGGATTGATCCAAGTGGAATAACCCAGATCACCCCAAGATTACTCACCATCTATGTTCCTTTGGTTGTGTCTTTGGCACTTCCATGACAAAGCCAATATCTATTGTGGGAAACCACTTTGTGTGAGGCAATGGAGCATCAAGTGTGGGCCAAGTTGTTAAGTATTGAGTCATTGTCTTTTTAGGCTAAAAAGTGCTTGAAGTGTTCTCGTTGTGATATACCCGTGTAAACATTCTTGAACATTCAACATCACAGTAGTGTTCATAGGATTTTTCAATTTTGATATCACAATTGCTTGTCTTGGCAAGGTTGCTTTTGCCCTTGTTTCAAGTTTTTGAAGACATGTTTGATCACCTACTATTTTCAAACCTGTCAATTTACTACTGTAATTGTGATTGAAATTAAAAAAACCAACTCTCAAATTGAAATTTGGACCAAATTGCCCTTAAAACTGAGATTTTCAACACTCACTGGTCAAGAATCGTGCGACACTGGAACAGTATCGCTCCTTGTCCTGGAAAATATCACGCGATAGTTCGTCACTGGAAAACTATCACCCCGCTTGCCTAGAAAGTATCACCCAGGCTATCTGAAAAGAATCACTATGCTTAACGTGAAATATCACCTGGTCTGAAACTGTCACCCTGTTAGCCTGGAAACTATCGCCCAGAATCTTTTTGTTGTCTACCTAAATTTATGCAATTTTCAGCACTCTCTTAGTTGACCAAATTTTAGTAAGTTTCATACCCTGCAACTGAAAGCTTGTTTGTACATCAGGTTTTTGGCTCTAGACATCTTGAGTTAGTAACCTTTGACTTCACCAAAGATTTTCCTTGTCATTAGTAAGTTAGGAATCATCCTTGTTGACAAGACTCACCTTTAGATTCTTTGATTGCACGCTTGGATAGTTTGAGTACTCTTTTGTCCAAAATCCATTTTCATATAAATTCAATTTCAATATATTTTGGATAAATCATCCTCCTGATCCATATGTGCTAGGATACTGAAATCATTTTATTACACACCACTGTGGCAATGTTGATTTATGCCTATTGTCAACTTTCTATTTCATCATCTCTCTTTTGGACAATTGAATATTTTCACTATCCTAGTTTGACAATTGGTGATTCATAAGGTTATCTTCTCACTAAGGTTCCTTTCTTTCATGTCGGTTACAACAAGATACCAAGTGGGTCAAGGAAAACAACCTCAAGTAGTTTTTGAGCAATAGTCCAAACTTGTCAAAAGCGAAAGGGGAAAGAACCCATCTTCGATCAATCTCCTAGGAGTGCTTTAGAAGTTTGTTTTGAGCCTAAGAGCAGCCTTAGTCAGTTGAGTACTTCTTTACTATCCTCTCAATCAAATATGGACATGAGCTACACTTTGACTAGGAGACAAAGAGAAGCAATGGATCAAACTCTTGATGACATTTTTCAAAGACATAGGGGTAACATGTCATTTGTTGATGACAATCAACCAGAATCACCTCCTATTAACTCAAGATATCTGGATGCTCATCAACGAGCCGAAAGACACTATGCACAAGCTCATCAAGATGCACGGTCACAACACGAAGACCAAAACAACCAATCTTATGATGCTCATGTGAATGTAGCTAACTTGTTCAATCATTCAAGGCCAAGTTCTCCACTAAAAAAAACCTCAAGATATACAAGTGAGAGGCTAAAAATAATTGAGCAAGAAAAACAAGCCTTCTTGAATGAACAAGCTGCAAAAGAAGAAAAGTTTAGGCTCCTAGAGGAGGAACAATGAGCCTTGTTGGACATAGAGAGAAGGGTCGCACAAGAAGAACAAGATAGGCTCCTAGCCCAACAACTTAATGCACAATTCAACAATAGGGGTACCAACAGTGGGACCAACTCCCCACCATCTACTCCCTTAGGCACCCCACAAGGCAGAAAATATTCAAGGTCACCATCAAGATCTCCTAGTCCTAGAGGAAGGACTTTACAACATGCTCACTATAGGAGACAGACGTCTCCTAGGAACTCAAGACAACCCTCCCAACGAGCTCATCATGGTTCTCAACATGGAGGAAGTAGTGCAAATTATGGAGCTCAAGACTTTATGAGAATGCAACAAGAACCACTTTTCCAACAATATGTGGAAAAATATGTTGAGAGAAATAAAGATAAGTTCCTAGAGAGCTTAATCAACAAGGTTGCAAGGGTCCCTTATAACTTTGATGTGGATAGGAAAATAAAGAAACAGAGTCCCTTGCAAGAAGAGGAGATTAAGCAAATCAAGAAGATGATGGAGAAAATGATGGCTCCCAAAAGTTCCTTCAACCTTGACTCTATTTGTCCTAATCCTTTTGATAGGAGTGTGAGCATGAAGGATTTTCCTAGAAAAATTGAATTTCCCTAATATGACAAATATGACGGTAATGGTGACCCACATGATCATGTGTGTCAGTTTTATACCATGAGTTTTGAATTTCACCATGAAGATTCCTATCTGATGAGATTATTCCCAAGGAGTCTAAAAGGTCAAGCTATGGAGTGGTTTACCAACATAACCCCTCCCATCAAAACTTTTAAGGAACTGGTCCACATATTTGTGCAACATTTTGCCTACAATTTATCAAGATTAGTCACCATGCTCGATTTGTGTAATTTGAAACAAAATCAAGGGGAATCTTTTGTTACATTTTTACAAAGGTGGAGACGATTGTGCTCTCAGTATTCTAGGACAATTCTTGAACATGAGAGAATTGATATCATTGTGAGCAATTTAGTACCTGAGATACGGTATGAGGTTCGGAAGATGATCTTTGATTCATTCAACACCATGGTCGAAACTGCATGCAGAATAGAGGATGTCTTAAAAGCGAAAGGTATTTTGACTAAACAAAATAATAACAATAGTCAAAATAATAACAACAATCATAAGGACAAAGGCAATAACTCGCACTGGAACAAGAATAAACAAGTAGTCAATGATGGAGTTGTTGACTCTAACCAACCAAAGGATCAAGGTGTCCTTCATTTATCTAGTGCAGTTCAAGCTATGAAGCTTAATACATCCTCTAGCCAAAAAGAGAATAAACAAAGATATCAAGAAAGACCTAAAAAGGAGAAGCGACAGTTCTCTAAGCTTAGGGACTCTTATGAGGATGTTTTCAAAACACTTATTGATAACAATATTGCACAACCACCAGATCCAAAAAAATTTCACATACCTGACATTAAGCCATATTGGTGGAATAAAAAAGCTTACTGCATATTTCATAATGGCATTGGACATGACATAGAACACTGCTAGAAACTTAAACATCTCATTCAAGATCTTATTGAAAATGGCAAGCTTGAGATTGATGGATTGAAAACTAATGTAGATCACAAAGCGTTTAAGGAACCTTTGCCCAAATATGATAAGGGGGAAACCTCTAAACCCAAAGATGGAAAAGCTGCAATCAACTACACCTATACGTCTGCAGAGAATGCTATCAATATGCTTGAAGCTATGGATGAAAATGTCAACATGATGCGAACCAAAGATTCTTATAGTCATGATGTGGACTCTCCTATATTTGATAAGGAACCCGTGGTGGTGCTTAGAGGTCCTCACTCTCAAAGATCATCTCAAGCTCTTAATGTTGTCGCCAAAAGCCAAGGTCAAGGTCTTGTGATCATTAGAGGTCCTAATTCCAACCAATCTAGCAAACCAAAGCAAGTGACATCCAAGAATGTCACCACCAAGTCAGCAATCAATCCTTAAATGAGCTACAATCTTGTTGATCAGTTACAAAGAACGCCAGCTCAAATCTCAATTTTTCAGCTCCTAGAATTGTCTCCAAGACATAAGCGTGTCCTTGAGGATGCCTGGCATACAGCCAATGTCCCTAACAACATAGATATTGATCAATTCCAAAACATAGTAAATCACCTTGCCAACCCACACTACCTCACATTCTCAAAAGAAGATGACAAAGCCTTGAGCCATCTGCATAATCTTGCTCTTCATATTCAAGTCATGAATCACAAGACCCATGTCAGGCGTGTGTTGATTGTTGGGGGTGTTGGGCTCAATATTTGTTCCTTGAGTTTGTTGAAAATACTGGGTTACTCGGAGCAAGTTATTGATACTTGCAAGAAAATAACCATCAAAGCCTATGATGAGGCAGAGAGAAGCTCCAAAGGCTTGGTTTTCCTTCCTATCAAGATTGGTCCCATTGAAAAGGACATTTTGTTCCAAATTGTCGATGCTAGTCCTTTAGCCTATAATATTCTGCTTGGTAGACCATGGATCCATGACATGCAAGCGGTGTCATCCACCTACCACCAATGTGTCAAGTTCCCCTATAATGGGGTAGAATTTTTTATACCCAGGGATAGCACATTATCTATTAATGCAATTTCAGCAGCGACCCATGTTCCTCTTAATCGAGAAGCAGAAAATTTTGATGCAACTTTGGCACAATGTCAGAATAAGTTCAAAACCATAGACCTTTGTATGGGGGATTATCACATTGACTCCTTCACAAAGCTGCCAGTTTCACTTAGGTCCTATGGTAAACCTTCACAAGAGATGTGTCCCTCATCTTCAGCAATGACTCTGTTTGATACATTTGTAGAGTCTTCAATACCCATTCAGGATGAGAAAGAAGAAGTAGCTGTTAGAGATTGGATTTACAAGGAGGAAAAATACAAGCACAATGAAAATTTCTCCCCATCTCCTAAAGCTTATGGGAGAGGATATACTTTGGTCAAAAATATGGGTTACCCAGGTCATGGTCCTCTCAGTCATAGATTGGATGCTAAGGCTGAACCACTCAATCATGCTCTCTTTGGCCACAGATCTAAGACAACAATTGGCCTAGGTTTTGAAAGTCAAAACAAGAAAGTTACCCCTATCCTAGCTACAATGGATAGTGATGATGAATACACACCTAATTTGCAAAATCAACAAGATAGGTGTGAAGATTGGGTCCCTTTCACCAATCTCCTTTGGGGAGATTTAGATACTATATTTGACAATCCAACAATTTCTGACCCAGGACAAGAACAATCCACTATTGAAGATCATGTTGAGGATCCTATTCAATACACAAATGGAATTCAAGCGAGTGTTACCCTTGGTGACATCAAAGCTTCTACCTCAAGGCCTAAAAAATATGGTTGGTGTAAGCATCCCAGTCGGGATTCGCATATAGACTCACATGAGTATGAGTGGGAGACTCTTTCTGACTGATCTACAATTGACATGAACATTGATGTTGTCCATACATATAGTTCCCAACCCGAGGTAGTTAACGATTCTAGTGTAGGATTAGAGGATTTGAATCCATGAGTCACTTTAGTGGACAATGCTTTGCTTGGTAGGGTAAGCCCTGATTTGGGTACCTTAGAAGGATACTTGACGAATCCTAACCTTGCAATCACTAGAGATGATACCATTTGCATACACAACATTGAACCCATTGACTTACCCCTTGCTAATCCTCATCTCATTGATTGGTCCAAACGTTATCAGGAGCCTGAGCTCTTAACTCTCCAAAATGACTATGAAATAGTGTGCTACCTACATGCCCTTGAACCTGTAGCCTCTTCCACCAATGAACCAACTACAAGCATGACAGAGTCAGCTATCAAGTACCTCAATCACAAAATGAAAAGAAAAGAAAAAAGGAATCATGGTTATGATGGCGAAAACCACTATGTAGTGGTGTCAGAACCCAAAAAAGTAAAAATAAAGGACGTATCTGAAGGTGAAAACCTTTTTGAGGCACCTAAGGATGGGGTACTTGATCATCTTCCTAGCTATTTTCAAGACAAGTCATCAATGCTTATCGAGCCCACATAGCTAATTAATCTGAATATAGAAGAGGCTCCACAAATAGTTCACTTGGCCCAATCATTGTCAACACAAGAAAAAGAGGCATATACCAAATTCCTACAAAGAAAGAAAATCAATTTTGCTTGGAACTATTCAAACATGCGAGGGTTGGACACTAGTCTCATTATGCATCATTTGTCCATAGCTCCAGGAATAAAACCAGTAAAATAGAAATTGAGGAAAATGCATCCTCACATAGCTCTCCTTGTCAAAGTTGAATTAGAGAAACTCCTCAGTGTAGGATTTATAAGAGCCATTGATTATGCCAAATGGATATCCAATATTGTACCAGTTTCAAAACATGACAAGTCCATTTGTGTTTGCACAGACTTTAGAGATCTTAATAAAGCATGCCCAAAGGATGATTTTCCACTTCCAAACATAGACATGATAGTGGACATGACCACGGGCTATGAGATCTATTCTTTGATGGATGGTTTTTCTGGGTATAATCAAATCAAAATAGCTCCTGAAGACCAAGAGAAAACTGCATTCACTTGGGCATGGGGAACCTATTGCTGGAACGTCATGCCATTTGGATTAAAAAATGCTAGAGCTACATATCAAAGAGCTATGACTACTATTTTTCATGACATGATGCATAAGAATATGGAAGACTATGTGGATGACACCTTGGCAAAGTCCAAGAAAAGGGATACACACCTTGCAAATTTGGAAGTAATTCTAGATCGTATGGAACAGTTTCAACTCAGATTAAATCCCAAAAAGTGTGCATTTGGAGTTACCTCTGGCAAACTCTTAGGATTTATCATTTCAGCTAAAGGAATAGAGGTGGATCTAGAGAAAGTTCAAGCAATATTGGATATGCCACCTCCCAAAAATATTATCCAAATGAGGAGTCTTCAGGGATGCCTTCAGTCTATCAGAAGGTTTATTTCACAACTAGCAGATTGAGCTCAACCCTTTAATAAGACTTTGCATAAAGGGGTTAAATGTGTCTAGAATGAGGATTGTCAAAAAATCATGGATCAAATTAAACAATACTTGGCCAATCCTCCAATCCTAATGCCTCCTATCCCGAGAAAACCACTCATATTATATGTTTCAGCAACAGAATCTTCCCTGGGGGCATTATTGGCTCAACTTGATGATACTAGAAAAGAAAGGGCCATATATTACATCAGCTGAACACTTGTTTCATATGAGGTCAACTACACTAGTATTGAAAAATATTGCCTTGCGGTGGTGTTTGCTTCCCAAAAGTTGCGACATTACATGTTTGCACATACAATACACCTCATAGCCAAAATTGATCCTCTTAAGTATTTGCTCGGCAAGGCTACTCTCACGGGTAGACTTGCTAAAAGGATGATGATTCTTTCAGAATTTGACATCGAGTATGTTGAGCATAAAGCCATAAAAGGACAAGCTATCACTGATCAACTAGCTGATTTTCCCATTCAAGACAATATGCCCATTCAAGTTGAATTTTCGGATGAGCACATCATGTATATGACTACAAGAACATGGAAGATGTTCTTTGATGGCTCTTGCATGCACAATGGTTCAGGAGCTAGAGTGTTGTTTGTCTTTCCTCATGGGTATACTATCCCTAAGTCCTATAAATTATTGTTCCCATGCACAAACAACATTTATGAATATGAGGCCTTGACAAATGGATTGAAAATGACCATAGAATGGGGAATTAAAAAGCTGCACATTTATGGGGATTCGCAATTGATTATCAACCAAGTTAATGAAGAATATCAAACAAAGGATGACAAACTGGTACCCTATAAGAAAATGGTTGATTCATTGTGACGATACTTCACCTTTGTTACATTTCAGAAAATCCCTAGAGCAGAGAACAAAGCAGCTAATGCTATGGCTACATTGGCTTCACTTCTTCAGCTAGAACAACATGAGTCTAGATATGAATTCCTAGTGGAAGAGCTATGTTACCCTATTTTTTACTCCTCAGAAAGCCATGTCATTTGTACCTTGGTTCGCCATGAGTCATCCCGCTATGGTGCCATTTACTCATATCTCCATGATGGCATTATTCCCGAAACCTTCAATCATTCTGAAAGAAGAAACCTTGTTCGTAATGCCTCTCGCCATACCCTTATCTCTGGTGATCTGTATAGGAGGGGTTTAGATGGGACACTTCTTAGGTGTTTAGAAAAGGATGAGTCCAACCAAGCTTTAGTTGACATTCACGAGGGAATTTGTGGAGGACATTCTAATGGTCTTTCCATGGCCCAAAGGTTGCTTAGGGCGGGGTATTATTGGCCTACCATGCAGACAGATGCAGTAGCTTTTGCTAAAACTTGTGAAAAGTGTCAGAAACATGGAAACCCGATTCATGCTCCAGGTAGGGAGCTTATTCCTTCTATTTCTCATGGGCCATTTCAGCACTGGGCCTTTGACCTTGTTGGGTAGATTCATCCCAACTCCTCAGGTGGACATAAATTCATTATTATTGTTACTGATTACTTTACCAAATGGGTAGAAGTTGTCCCACTTTTTGTTGCCTCAGGCAAGACAATTTCTTTATTTATTTTGAACCATATCATCTGTTGATATGGAGTGCCTTCTGAGATAATCACTGACAATGGGGGTCAGTTTAAAAACAAGGACCTTAAACATCTCTGCAAGAAATTCAAGATAAAATAGCATTGGTCCTCCATTTACTTCCCGCAAGGAAATGGACAAGCAGAGGCTTCAAATAAAATCATTCTCAAAATCCTCCATAGAATAGTACATAAGAATGGTAGAGATTGGCACCTATAGATAAATCCGGCCTTGTGGGCCTATAGAACGAGTATTCATACTCCAACAGGGGCTACACCTTTTTCCCTCACTTATGGTGCTAAAGCAGTGTTACCTTTGGAGGTAGAGATCCCTTCACTTAGAGTCTCTCTCAAAGGTTTAGTGACAGATGAAGACTACCGCACCATGAGGTTGCAGGAACTAGAACTTCTAGATGAAAAGCGTAAAGCATCTTTTGATCACATGAGAGTTTACCAAAAGCGTATGTCCAAAGCATTCAACAAGAAGGTTCACCCTAGAGAATTTTAAGTGGGGGATCTTGTCTTGGGAGAAAACCCTAAGAACCAACAGCATAGAGAACAAAAAGGGAAGTTTGAACCTAATTGGCTTGGACCATACATTATTACTGTTGCTTTTGGTACAGGTGCTTACTTACTATCTAATGAAAAGGGAGAGCAACTCCCTGATCCTATTAATGTGTTGTACCTAAAGAAGTTCTATCTATGATGCCTATTCTGTCTGAGGGCATCCTTTGTATATATCTTATTGATCCTGAAAAAATTCTAAAAAATTCATAGATGATGCTGAAAAAATCCTAAAAAGCATAAAAAGTCTTGAAAAAAATACAAAAAAAATCAAAAAATGCAAAAAATTCAAAAAAATAGAAAAAGTGCCTTGGTGAAAACCTGGAAACAGGCACCTTGGTAGAAAAAATACAAAAAAAAAATTGAAAAAACCAAAAAATCTTCCAAGTGGTGAAAACCTGAAAACGGGCGCTACTTGAGGCCTTCGCACCCTTGTTTCTTAGCATGCATCCTCGACACTTAGCCTTTCTCCATCATGCCTTGACCTTGTTGCCTTGGTTTGGAATTGGTCTTTCTCTTTATCTAGGGGGCATAACTGTGTTAGCTTTCATCTTTAGGATGCGTTGGTCTTTAAGACATCTTGCAAACGGTGTTTTTCAACACCACCCAAATAGTGTTTTTCAACACTACCCTAGCGTCAAGTGTTTCTCAACACTTATCAGATATCCTACCCTACAGTTTAGCATGATATGATATTTCCACTGGCAGATGTGATACTCAAAGTTTGACTCTATGACCTACACACACGCACTTAAACACTTGACTCGATGAGACTTGTTTGAATTTATTTCTTTGTGTGCTGTCTATGATGATTACTCTGATGAGTGTTCTCTCCCTAATAGTTTTTGATGATGCCGAGCTAGAAGACTGGGGGCATGAGGACATGTTTTATTTCTTTTTCTTCTTGTGGGTATATTTTGTTGGTCCTAACTATCATTAGCATTTATGCTTGTTCCACTTGACATTGGGATCTACAAGGTATTATCCTTGACTATTTATGCAAGTGCATACTTATCGCGCTCTTGACTTTCCTTGTGTCTCGATGTGAGTATAATCTTGCTATATTAAACTTAGGTAATCTCACTACACTAGTCATCTTGACCTATATGTCTTTGATGCCTAGGTGGGATTCCCACATATCTATCTGATATAGATCATATTCAGATTCACATAGTCATACTAGTGTGCATTGTATGATCTTACGATGCTACCAATAACGCTCGATGATGAATATTAGAGTCTAAAAGCTTTGTGACCTTGCAAGTAAACCACTTTTCATAGTTCATCTTGATAGTCAAAATCACATTTCAAATTTTCACCCTCTTCTACGCAGTTGGTTGACCATTTGAGGCCTGATCCTTCAATCTTCGCTAGGGCATCTTCATTTCTTCACCCCCATCTCTTTCGACCTTCTAGTCTTTCATTCATTTTCATTCACCTCTCTGAGGTTTGACTTCATCTTTATCCTATATCTTTCCCAGTCAAATCGGGGCATCTCTTCATTGCTTGATGGTTACCTATTATGCTTCATCTTCGATTATGATTTCTAGTGACTTGATCAAATTTATCGATTTGTTGCTTCTCCTCTACCTGATTTTGATTTCGATTCTAAGGGGGCAGTACCTATCAACTTTAATCTTTGATTCAGCTTTATCATTCAGCTCAGCTTGAGATTTTTATTTTTAGACTTGATTATCACTTAACAGCAATGGTGTTGGTCTTGTCTTTCAGCTTATCTTTGTCCTAATATGTTCCCATCCGTCGAACACATGTCTGGATTGTTTTGTGATCCCAAATCGATCTCACATTTTCAATTTCATTCTTTGACCACATGTGATCCCAAATCGATCTCACATTAGTCAAAGATGGGCGAATGTATGCACCCTAAAATGGTCACCTAGACTTTGGGCCCCCATTCAACAATTTATCAAATCCCTGAATCAATATTTTCAAAAATCAACATTTTATCAATTATATCAATTTCCTTGATCAAATCCTATGTTATCATTTATTTGATTATTCCTTGGGCTAACCATTTTATCCTAAAGTCTTTATCTATTAAAAGGAATATATCCTCCCCTTTTATTAAATAAAAAGCCCCCACTTTTTATCTTATCCTAAGTTGCACAAATAAAGCATTATTCTTATTTTATAAAAAGAAGAAAAGCATTTTTTGTCTCATATGGACACAAAAGTCAACTCTTATTTTCTCATTGGAGGATATTTGTGCACATGGATTGCCCCTCTTTCAAGCTCCACCCTTGATTAAATCTTTTGTCTCTTAATCTCCATCGTCCGTTGATTCTCATTTCTTATAAAAGAAGAGCTCTCTTCCTCATTTTCAGATGCATTTTTGAATACTAATGTTATGATGCAGGTTTTCTAGGTCACTTTGGAGCTTTTGAAGATTTGGAGCATTCTTGGCTTTTGCATCTACATACTATTCTAGTTTCATTTTCTTGCATTCTAGTTTCATTATCATGGCATTCATAGTATAGATTTCCTTTATGCTTTAGATTACTTCATCTAGTCTAATTAGGAAGGATTTGTAACACTTGCATCTTTCCTTTCATAGTTTAGTTTGTACTTTCATTTCAATAGCTTAGCTTGCACCTCTCATTTTTAGCTTGCATATTCATCTTAATCTAGTTTGCATTTGCATTTCATAGTGATTCTTGGGGATATTGGCATTCTTTCCCTTGTCTTCATTTGAACCTCTCATTGTGTGGTTGACTAGCAAGGTCATTAGCTTAATAGCTCTAGCTGAGAGCAAATTTTAAATAATCTTGCAACTCCATGCATAGAGAGCTCTAGGTTGCTTTCTAAGGTTTCTTATTCATGGATTCCATTGGATATAATGACTTAGAGAAGTGCACTGTTTGAGTGTGTACAATAGTCTTTTCTTATAAACTAGATTTGGTCATCTTTCCTTTCTAACATTGATTGCACATAACATGGTCAGGTTTAGTTAGACTCGGTAATCTTCAAACTTTTCTCTCCTTACTGATCTTCACTATATTATCAAAGTTCACATGACACAGTCTCTTATGACACAACCATGCATCTTCATTTCTAGCCAATAAACAAGAAGTTTTGGTATCGTCAAGATAGAATAGATTACCATTGGATTGTCCACCAGTACCGACCAGCTTTCCAGTTTCATCATAGATTTTCACCTTCTTACTTTCAAATGCAACTCGGTGACTTGAATTATTTAGTTGTGCTACACTCAACAAATTATAGTTAAGTCCTTTCACCCAATATGCATTATCACATCTAATCATATCATTCAACAAGATAGATCATTTTCCTTTCACTTGACAAGGTGTATCATTTCTCATTTTAACTGATCCTCAATTGTAGTGTTCAAGGTATTCAAATTTATCATCATCACCATTCATATGATGTGTACAGCCACTAGCAATAATTCATGTATCATTCTTGCTAACTTTAGATATAAGTGATGTTTCTACATACCTTTCTTATACTTATGATTCATCTTTCATTGCAACAAATACCACTTCAATTTCATCATCAGTGTCGGTGTTGGTGTCGGTGTCATTATCATCATCTCCAATGAGGTAACATGCATTCTTGCCTTTGTCTTTGTAGTCTCGATTGTTTCTACTATCATAGTGTCGGTTTCCTCTGTTATCTCTTCTACCAAAGTTTCCATAACTAGATCGGTCATTGTCTGTATCTTCTTCTTTCCTGTTAGGACATCTAGCAGCAATATGGCCAATCTCTTTACAATTAAAACAAGCTAAAGGTAACTTTCCTTTATACCTTCCTTTACCTTTCTGAAGTCTCCTGGCCATAAGTGCTTCAAGGTCATCTTCATTGTCATTGTCACTTTCATTATTTATGTTATGCTTACTACTAGACTTACCAGTATTCAGGGATGACATAAAAGAAGACTCAACACTCAGTACAATACTATTGTCATAGTTATTCAGCTCAAAAGTAGTCAGCTTACCAATTAGACTATCAAGTGTAAGAGTACTACTAGGTGCATATCTCATTTCATGAATAGCAGAGATTCTAATAGCATAGATAGGCAACAAGGTTCTCAGTATTTTACTTACAACAATGTCTTCAGAAATAATACCTCCTACTCCTCAGATAGCATTGACCACCTCTTTGATTCAATTAGAGTATTGTGTGATGTTCTCACCTTCTTTCATCTTCATATCATCAAATCTACCTCTTAGGCTTTCATCTCTGGCTCTCATTACATTTACATCGCCACCATAAACTAGTGCAAATTTGTCCCACATTTCTTTCGCTATAGTGCATGCTTTGACATCTTCAAATTCTGCATCAGTTAGAGCAGCAACAATCTCTACCATAGTTTTATTGTTTTCATGTCTGTCTCTCAACTAATCAACTGTCAAAGGTCCAATAATCGGTTGTATGTAGCCATGGTCTAGGAGATGTCGATAAGATAAGATAAAATATTAATGTCCAAAAAGAGACCACAAGCAGGCCTAAGGGACTGAGAGTACAACAAAGAGCCCAGAACATAGCAGGACAACCAAATGGTGTCCAAGAAAAGAGGAACCAATAGAAAAAGAAGCAGCAACAAGAGCCAGAAAGGAGAAGAAGTTGAAAAACCACCAAACACCTAGTGGTTTTCGAACATCGAAAAGTAGCTCAAGATCAATGGATAACTATCCGTGAGGGGAGGAGTCTGAGTCTGAGTCCATCTTTGGGAGGAGGGAGTCCGTTGTCGCTAATGGGGTTGTAAGAGCAAGTGGTCTCTGCGATGTCTGATCGATCTGGGGTGAGGGATAGAGGAAGGACTCTCAGGCCTCTTGGTTCCTCTAGGGGAGGAAGCTAGAGAAAAGAAGGAGGTGATCCGCTAGTAAAGGGACATAGAGCCTGGTGGAGAGAGCACCTATAAAGTTGAATCACAGAGACGGAAGGCCTCCTGGAGATAAAGAGCCAAGCAGTGCTGATCCTCGTACCTAAAGAAGGAAGACATAGACCTGCAGTCTCTAAATAGACAGTGGAACCTCCATGAATCTCATACTAAATCGTACAGTAGAATAAGAAATGGAACTCAGTCTCAACCACCCTCATATCAAAAAACTGGCAAAGCCTCTCCTCCCTACTAGTCTAGTGGTCGGTCTAGATCTGAAGTCAGTGGGAGCCAACTCTAAAGGACCTGAGCTGGATACGTAGGGCGTGGGGCCAACGTCTGAAAGAATACTGGGGCCGAGTGATCAAGCCATCATGAATGTCAATATAGTGCTCGGAATAGAAGGCCATATGAGGCGGAAGGCCATTAGGAGGGTCAACCCACATCACCTGAACATACCTCCTATAAATATCTAACCTAGTGATCTCATTCAACTCTGAATGAGGGGGAGGAGATGAGCAGGAGTGCCAAGGGAATACTAAAAGGGAGGGAGGTGGTCAATATCAATACAAACAGAGTTGAGGAGATTGGAAGCCTGAGCATACTAGCACCAAGCGCACCTATTAGGTTCTGAGGCCGCCAACAAAGCTGAAGAACAATAGGCCAAGTAAGACTAATGGTATCTACCATCAGTCAAGTCAGCAAAGCCCCTGAGTCTGTGGAGTAACCAAACAAAATCAAAGATCATGCAAAATTTGAAGGGATGAGCCCCGAACTCAGCCAGAATGATGCTAGTGGGAGTGGTCGGCTGATAGTGAATGAAGCCTCAGAGAAAGAGGGTCTGCACTCTCTCAACAGAAGCCCAGTCAGTAGTCAATAAGGAGGGACCCCAGACAGTCAAGCCATAAAGAATAGTAGGCCTAACTAGTGAGTCAAAGATAGATGTCTTTAACGTAATATCCTAAAAGTGATGTCGAAAGTACTGTCGCTCAAGTAAGGAAAGAGAACCCAAACCCTTGTTGATTTGTGATGTCATAGCCGGTCTCAAACTGAAGCGTGGCCAAAAGAACCCAATCCCCAAGTATGTGTAGCTAGAAGTCATCTTGATCTTGGTCCCTCTAAAAAAAATTGGAGATGCGAGGTTTTCAAACAATTGAAAGTCATGACCCACGTCTTCCCCAGGTTCACCACAAGCTGTCGAGAGTCAAAAAAGGAGGCCAGGCCATCCAGGAGTCGTTGTAACCCCTCGGGGGAGGAACATAAGAGCACAACATCGTCAAAAAATAGGAGGATGGAGATCAAGGTCTGGTGGAGGATACAACCATCACCGAGAAGTGAGAGGCTCCTCAGGTAGGTCTCAAGCTCATCAATATAGATACCAAAAAGTGTAGGGGAAAGTGGGCAACCCTGCTTAACACCGATCGAACTCTGAATGAAATCTGAGAAACCAAGTGGGGTCCTAAGACGCCCAACAACACTCTCATAGAGTCTCATAATGGCAGCGATCAGTCCCTCAGAGATCCCAATGTCTCTAAGTCTCTAGAATAAGGCCGGTCGTGGGACAGAGTCAAAGGCTTTGCGAAAAGCCACAAAGCAATAGTACACCTTAATCAAGCGGTGCCGAGCCTCCACAATAATGGCCCTGAGAGTGAGGATATGGTCTGTAGTCTAAAAATCTACTCTAAACCCAGCCTGGCCTCTAGCTCTACACCCCAAACTGTCTAGCTGTCTCGTGAGAAGGATGTGTAAAATTGTGGCGTAGAGTTTGGCAAAGGTATGCCCAATCATAATGGTCCTATAATTACCCAGATCTGTTGTCGTCCTAGCCTTATGGATCGGGTGAATAATATTACGAGACCAAGAAGGTGAAAAACCAGTGCAAACCACTTTGTTGAATAGAGTGGCAAGATAGGGCCCAAGAACCAAGACCCCGAGCTTGAAGAGCTCCACCTGAAAACCATCCTCAACAGTAGCCTTACTACAACTCATCGTCCTAATGGCCTCTGAAATGATGGAGGTGGTAAAGAGGTGGCAAAGGGATGGGGGGGTGAGATGGAGGGAGGGCTGACCAAGGATATCATAGACGATGACAATGTGGGAGAAGAGGGAGCCAAAATCCATGTCAATGGGGAAAGTCAGGGGTGGGGGAAGAGCGTACACCAAAAGAGCTTCGGAGAGACCCAAAGGGACGAGCTGAGAGAACTGCACTATGCGAGGTAGAAGAGTTGCTTCTTTCTCCAAAGAAGACTGTGGTAGGAGAGCCTACGCACGGGGAAGGAGGGGTCAAGAGTCGTGAAGGCAAGATGAACAAGGCAGTGGAGAGACTTGCAATCTTGGTCGAACCAGCAGTTCTGGGGGCAGGAGCTGGGATGGGGTGACCTGGTAGCGAGCGGCATGGTGCGGTGTAGAAAGGAGAGCGCGGCGGAGTCAAGGATCACAGTAGAGATGTGGCTGAAAAAAGTGGAAGCTCCCGAGGAATCAGTGAGGGGTAAACGCAAGAGAGTGTCTGAGGTGGGCAAGGAAAAGGTCACGGTCCGCATCAAGGAAAGAGAAAGTGGTGCAGGTGGGAGAGAGAGGGGTAGGGGCAAGGGGGACAGGGAGGCGGGGGGGAGACGAGGGAGGAGGGGGAGAAGTGTGGATGGAGACGCTAAGGAGGGAATGGTCAGCCAGAGGGAGGCGGGTGATGGTGAAGTGACTGATGGAAGGAATGAACGAGGAGCGGACAAGGACGTAATCAACAACACTAGCCCCCCCATAATGGGGCCAGCAGGTAAAGGCGCCAGAATCAGGGAAGTAGGGAAGCCCGTTAAGAACCACAAGAGCATAGGACTCGCAAAGATGGAGGAGGTGTCTGCCATACCGGGTCAAGGGACCGTCAACATCCTTAGAGGTGCGCTAGAGACCAGTAACATCACTATCATACTCTGAAATACATAAGGAGTTCATTCGTCTATCATGGAAAGGAGCCTAAAGATCCCTGGTATGGGCATTGAAGTCACCAAAGATAACTAAATTCCCTAAGGCAGAGAACTTGTCAATCCAATCAATAAGATCATAATATGGATCACCCTCAGAACTATGCACAGCATACGGAGTAGCAGGAGGGAAGTAACATAAAGCAATAAATAAATCTTTGTCAAATCTACCCCTGATGTGGACCCACATGAATCTAGCTAGAGTGTCACAGTGCATAATGGTCATCAAGTTGGCCAGGGGGTCCTGAACAAGGCAAGCGACCCCACCCGAACCTTTGACACCCCTAGAAAATCTGACCTCATCCTGATGCATCGAGAACCACTGATAACCGAGAATCCCAGGAAGAGGATGAGTCGGGCTCTCATGTGTCTCCATGACAAGAATAATATCTGCAGTACTGATGACATCTAAAAAGAGACTAGGTAAGGACCAAAGAGTGCCATTACCGTTCCAGAAGTGAATAGTCAAAGAGTCTCTAGTCCTCACCATCTCCTTCTAGGCCAATAAACATCATTTGGTCTAGGGAACTGTCCTAGGAGCCCAACCCACAGGGGGGCTGTCCCTAATAACTGCTTTAAGGTTTCATATTGTTATATCTATTCAGCATTCAAGGTTGTCATTAGTATCAAAGGTTTGTAAAGATATCAGTCGGTCACTTATATTGAGCTAATCGGTAACTAGAAGCAAGACAAACTAGTCGGTAATGCTTACACACCGAGCATCAGACAGTTTACCGAGCACCAGCAGACACCGACACCGATAGACAGTAAACACCAAGCGTCGTAGTATACACTGAGAAGTTTATATAGTGTTTACCAAGGATCACAAAAATGGCATAGTAATCTGAAATGGCACATTCTTCTATGCAAATGGTTACAATAGATCAGAAAACATTTTACCAAGATCGAGGAATATTTAATGTTATGATATTCATTAAATGCAATGTATATCTTATGTAATAGTCTGATCTAGGTCATTTTTGTACACCGTAGATCTTAGGGTTATGACTATGTTGTGTAACCTAATTTTGTTAAAGCGGCAAAAGAAGATCGCTATATAAATGTATGTTTACATCATTTTTGGTGTGAACTAATGCGAGAACAGATAGATGAATCAAAGAGAACTTGAAGCATTTGCCTAACTTCAAGTCTATCAGTTAACAGAGCATATTGCAGAGGATATCAGATTAAGCAAAATGAGAAAAGGCTACTGAGCTGATTCAGAGTAGAGATTCATCACAATCAAGGCACTGATTCACCCCTCCCCTCTCAGTACCTATCTCTCCTAATTCCAACAATTGGTATCAGAGCACAGTTCTCTTGTTGAACAGTTTAACCACTGAAGGGTAAAGATCTAAGCCATATAAGCTTGATATGACTGTTGAGAATCAGAAGATACAAAAGCAGATGTTTACTGAACAATACAAGCAAGCCAAGGAAGGACTCAAGAAATTACTGGTTGAAAGGAAGAACTTAGCTATTCTACAAAATGAGATCGGTTACCATGAAGAATCTATTAATGAAATGTTCGAGCATATTGGATCTAGTTCTGGAAGCATCTCTGACGAATCTAAAAACATAATCACTAATTTGTCTGAAAAGAATCAACATTTCACTGATCAAGTGAAAGCACTACAAATCGGTCAAGAATCTCAGATGGTGAGAATGGTAGAAACAATGAATAATGCTAGACAAGCCGAGCAAGAAAGGAATCTGGCTATTGATGACCGAAGACAGATGACTGAACAACTTCAAGCTAAATAAAATGAAATACAAAGACTCACTGATCGTCACTTCCAAGTATCTAATCAAATGATGACTGTGAATCAAGAAGTAAACCGAGTGAATGGAGAATTGTCAAGAAGACTAGAAGATATTGCAAGACTCAAAGAGGAAAATGAAAAACTGAGAAATGATGTGAAAAATCAATAGCAACATAATGAAATGAAGAAATTGGTTGAGGATAATTCTAAGAAGATTGATGACTTTCTGACTAATCAAAGAAGATTTGGGAGCAAAGCTGGTATAGGCTACACCGGTGAAGGAGAATCATCACAACAAGCTGAACAAGTCAACAACAATCAAAATCAGAAACCTAAAGCATTGGCATGTTATCACTGTGGCAAATCGGGACATACATCTAATGTGTGTAGAAGCAAAGCACAAGGTAAACCTCCTATCACTCCTAAGTTTAATGGATATTGTTATTACTGTGGTAAGTTTGGACATCCAGCTTATGAGTGTAGAGCTAAACAGAATGATATTGCTAACACTACCACTATGGAGAAAATATGTTATAATTGTAATAAACATGGACACACTGCACGAGAGTGTATGGCTAATATGAAACAAGTATGGACTCCTAAGCAGAAAACACAGCGAAAGCCTTATCAACCAAAGAGACAAGGTAATTCTTATGTTTGGGATTATAACACTTGGGCTAACTATACTGCTTGTGGTAGATATGGACACATTGCAGCAAATTGTTACAGAAAGAGTCGAATTGGACAATCAAGAAGCTGGACAAGCACTGGAATGGCATGTATGCACTATCATAGAGTCAGTCATTTAAGAAAGAACTACAGAGACCAAGCACCAGATAAAAACCATGTATTTGAGAGTGGATATACTATTGCAGATATCATGAATTTAAGGAACAATATGTGGAAGAAGGCATCTAATGAGAATGCTGAGTCAAGTAATGCTGTCAGTGAAACCTCATCCACTAGATTGGGTGACATCGATACCTCCACTTAAGGTGATATAGGTATGTATGGAACTGACATTTCAAAATGATCACATTTTACATACAGTTCCTTATATATGATGTACAAATACCAAATCTGCATGAATAAAGATGCATTATGGTTTATGTGTTATGAGTTAACAATGTTATATAGTCAGTAAAAGAGAGACCGAGAGTTGGTTACCCGTCGGTAATCACTACACAAGGTTAACCAGACAACAGTGCAAATCGACGAAGAAATCCTATGTTAACCAAGCGGATAAAATTTTTAGTTGTCACCGAGCTGATAGTTGTTTCGTACCAAAATTTAGGTCAAGCATTTATTGCATGAAAGTTTGAGTGGGAATATCAAAAAGTCTATAAATACATGAGAAATAGAGTTCATTTTTACAGTGCAATTTTGAATAGCGAAGATTTTCAGAAGAATTCAAGGCTACTGTAGATTGAACCGACAACACTCTTCGACGATTCCGAGCAAGTTTATTTGCTACCAAACACTTTATTTACCTGCTGCTAGCCAAAACCCTAAATCGATTTATGGCATCTACATCGTCCACTAGCAAATCACAGTGTTGAGGAAGAAGTTAATCTAATTGTAAGGGCAAATTTCAACGAACCTAAGTTCAAGCTACATCCCAAGGTCACAGCAGAAATAGATTTAATGGACGCTTTCTCAAGCATACCAGATAGGGTTTTATTGAAAGAAGACGTAAGAGTGTATATTCATTGCAAAATTGGAGAAGTAGGAGACTTTGAAACTGTTGCAGCACATTCACTACTCTGTGGTATGGATGGAAAATTGAAACCAAAAATACAAGAAGATTACGGAATCAGAGTTATCGTGTATCACATACTATCTGCAATCATTTAAGACGGATTGGATCATAATCGTATTGAGTAGGTATCACGATGGAAAATTATGGCTGGATAAACCGATAGAGGTCACTAAGAAAATGATAAGTAAGGTTACTAGGCTCCCTACCACTGACAAGGCAAAATCCTTCTGTAGTTCATCACAACCGGATGTTGAGAAGAACACTGGAGCACAATAGGATGGTCGGGCACTAAAGATTTCAACAATCAGAGACCCAGCAGTTAAGTTCGCAACACATGTAATTGAGTATAAGATATTTCAATTGAGCAAACTCAACAGCATACCCTGCAGTGCAGTAGACATGACATATAGAATTATGGAGAAAGGTCACCAGGTTGATCTTGTCGAGGTACTGTTACATCAACTACAGGAAAACATGAAGACAATAAGGTCAAAGAAGTCAAACACATGTAAGTTTGGATCGATACTTGTGTGTATATTTTTCTTCATACAAAAGTTTGTACCTGGCATCGGTAAAGTGAACTGGACTATAGATAGACCTATAACTGTATAGATTACCGAGATGATAAATAAGTTAGGAAATAATCTGAATACAGTATTTGATGCATACTTCAAAGAATTTCAGATTAAAATGCATCAAAGGAGTAGAATTCCAAGGAAATTAGTTGAAAATTTTGAGATGAACATTTGTTTTGTAGTCGACACAGATCATTCAATGATAAAAGCAATTGAACCTAGAGTAAAATGGTTGGCACCGATGGGTTATGAAATGAATCATGACTTCGCACTGAAATATATTAATGCACTGCTTGCATTACCAAAAGACCCCATTTCCACTAGGTTCGAAACATATGAGGAGGCCAAATCTAGAATCACTACAGGCATAGAGATCGGCAAAATGTGTAGAAAGGAAAAGAAGATGAGAAAAGATCTTACTAGTAGATATGGAGATGTGTCTGAAACACTTGAGGAGACATCGATTGAACAGGCAACCGAAGGTCAGATAATGTTATCTGACAAGCCATATGATAGTGAGGAAATCGAGTCTGATGAAGGAAAAGATACCACACCGGTTCCTCCATCTGAAGTTCCTATGAAGAAGCAGTTACCAGTACAAGAAGATATGAGGACAAGATCATCAACTGCAGCTTCACCACTCGAGAAGAAAGAAGCAAAGAAGGTAATAAAACATAAGGAAGCTACACCAACTAATACTTATGCAAAGAAAGGATCCAAGGTTGCAGCTGAAGCACCGAAGAAAAGGAGAAGACTGATAAGAGGAAGAGAAGACCTTGAAGATATTGAAATTGAAGATGACTCAAATCAATTCAAGGTGGTCAGCAACAAGGTAAGGTCCATAGACAAAGTCATTGAGGATATAATTGAGAACAGAGACCTTAGTGATTCGAAAATAGGAAGATTTGACAAGATGTTAAATGAGGATCAAACCAAGATGGAAGAGGCAGTCATCCAAATGATGATAAAATTCAAAAGAGTACCATTGGAATTTTCTTGTTCATTACCGAAGGAGTTGGATGATAGGATCAATCAGAAATGGGGCTATGCACTTGAAACCAAGAAAAGAAAGAGAGAAAGATCTCTAGTTCGGGCTACTCCACATCTAAGCCTAGTAGAACTTGATGAACTCATGGCTAATCATCAACAGAGATTTGTTGTAAAGAACTGAGCCATGATGATATTGGATGAGAACGTGGCAGATATAGAGGAGACTGGCGATGACCTATGGAGAGCAATCATTAAAGCAAAAGAACAAGCTGAGCAAAAAGCATACTTAAATCTGTCTAAGAAGAGACAAAATTCAAAAGGTAAAGGTATCTATATTGATGATGACACAGCAGAGAAGTCAAAGGATTCTGGTATATCAGTTACTGAGGTAATTGATATCACCGAGCAAAAGGAGGAAATAAGTATCTCACAGGATGCACCGGATAAAGTAGAAATTCAAATGAAGAAGAAAACCGATGACGATGTACTCATTGAGGACATCACAAATGGTGATCCTGATGACAAGGATGATGAGGATGTAAGTATTGCACCCCTAAACACTCAAGATGAAGAACAAGTCACAGAGTGTGCATTTACATCACTACCGGGCGAGCTTCTTGTACTTGTAGAAGCAGTGGAAATTCTTTCACAGGAATAACCCGATGGCTCAAACCCCGAGCAAAACAAAGACATCATAGCGGATCAAGACACTAAGAAACCTGCAGAGACAGATGAGCCTACACAAACAAAGGCACCTTCCACCGAGACAAAGGTAAGAGAAGAAACAAAGGAAACCGAGGCAATCCCATCTGACACCACACCCAAGGCTCCAACTCTATCAACTGAGACAATAGCTATCGAGGAGCAGAAGAAGGAAGAAAGTGTGTCAACCGAGAAGGATACTCTAAGGACTGGAGACAAGTCTCTTGTCGTTACTGAGAAGAAATCACCGTTATTATCAAAGAAGAAGAAGAAAAAGAAAGGAAAAGGGTCGGTCACCCTAGATGAAGTGATAATTATTCCTGAGTGTGACCTGAGAACCCTGAGCCAATAGGAACTAAGTAAATATGGGGAATTATGTCAAAGAAAGGCAGCACAAGAGAAGCTAAAGCAAGAAACTAAGAGAAAAGAAATTCTAACATATGTGAGGGATATCTTACAACAGGTAGTACCTGAGGTGAATATTGATGAAGATACTCTCATCATAGATCAACTTGCCATATTGACAGAGAAGATCAATGCCCCGGATGTTGATGCAGACAAACGGATTGAAGAAAGGGTAGAGTCAAGGATACAGAATAAACTGGCAGAGAAAATAAGCCAAGAAGTGGCAATAAACAAGGTTAAATTATCTGAGGTAATAACTGAGATCAAATCTATCACCCAATTAATTTGTCAATTTTTACTAAAGCTTTGTACTGTAGACACCTTCACTATTGTAGTCAGTGAAAAGATAAAAGGACTGGAAGCGGAAATCAAAGTCAGTACAACTGCAACTATAACCAAGCCAAATGCTTTCTCAAAGCACATTCACCGAGTTCAGGAACTCTAGCGGTTAATAGCAGAGTTAAAGAAACAAGCAGAGCACATAACAGATTAGGTCATTGAGTACAGACAGAACTCCTGCCATACCTGAAAATTTTTTAAGCACACATTGTCAAAGCAAAGAAACTTGTTGCAACACCCGAGATTTCAGTGTTGGAGAACATATTTGACATGCATGCACAAGTCAGTCTTGAGCATATTGCTCTCACCAACTTGAAAGAGGAATGGGAAAACCTCTTGGAGTCAGTAAAGAAAACCCACCAGCATATTTTTGACAAGATGTGAGTATACTAAATTTTTGTATTTGGCATTACTATCAAAAAGGGGGAAAGTAATGTATATTATGTCATATGCCAAATAAGTACACAGATGCTACGTATACTACATATTACCGGGAGCATGCACCGAGGGGGAGTACTTTAGAAATTTTGATAAGTATATGTATATGGTGGAGATATAAGGTATATATAGAAAATTTTGTCTATATACATTCGAAGTTTTGATACTAATGCCAAAGGGGGAGATTGTTATCTCTATTGAGCATTCAAGGTTATCATTAGTATCAAAGGTTTGTAAAGATATCGGTTGGTCACTTATATTGAGCTAATTGGTAACTAGAAGCAAGACAGACTAGTCGGTAATGCTTACACACCGAGCATCAGACAGTTTACCGAGCACCAGCAGACACCGACACTGAGAGACGGTAAACACCAAGCGTCGCAGTCTACACTAAGTAATTTATACAGTGTTTACTGAGGATCACAAAAATGGCATAGTAATCTGAAATGGCACATTCTTCTATGCAAACGGTTACAACATATCAGAAAACATTATACCAGGATCGAGGAATATTTAATGTTATGATAGTCATTAAATGCAATGTATATCTTATGTAATAGTCTGATCTAGGTCATTTTTGTACACCGTATATCTTAGGGTTAGACTATGTTGTGTAACCTAATTTTGTTAAAGCAGCAAAAGCAAATCGCTATATAAATGTATGTTTACATCATTTTTGGTGTGAACTGATGCAAGAACAGATAGATGAATCAAGGAGAACTTGAAGCATTTGCCTAACTTCAAGTCTATCAGTTAACAGAGCAGATTGCAGAGGATATCAGATTAAGCAAAATTAGAAAAGGCTACCGAGCAGATTCAGAGCAGAGATTCATCACAATCAAGGCACTGATTCACCCCTCCCCTCTCAGTACCTATCTCTCCTAATTCCAACACGTATGACAGCCCATTTACCATCTGATCGGGCAGCAGTAACGAGGGATTGGGCATGTTTTAATTCTGCAACCTGCGATTTGGTGAGATCCCCATCAAGGTAAATTTTTGTTGGCAATGGGAAGAGTTTTCTGCGATCCCTAAGGGCTTGTAATCTGTCTGAAGCACAAAGGAATCTAATAAACAGTGTGGAATCGAACCCAATCCAAGCCTTGTCAATACTCATGTCAGGTAGCTCAAGCTAGTCGCGAAGGAATGCATATGCCTTGTCCATAGGATTGGTGATGTCAGAAGGAAGACCACGAACCTTGAGATTGTGTTCTCTGGCGCGTCAAGCTCTTTCATCCGAGAGTTTGGACTGCACAAGTTCTTCAACCCCTGTTAAGGGAAGTTGCTGTTGTTTTTTTTCATTGTTATTACAAATATCCGCTCAAGATTTTAATTGTGTTTCAATGTTGTTTTTCAAGGCATTATGACAGTTAAGGAGTTCATCCTGCATTTCCTTAATGTCTTTAATCTCAGCAACATGTCCGATGTTTTTGTCAAAGTGTTGCTTGATGTTGGATGTTTCAGCCACAAAGGTAGACATCTGACACTCAAGAGCTGTAAATTTTAGAGTAAGATTGGCGAGTTCCTCCTTGAGGGGTGTAACAGCAACATATTTGCACAAAGAGGCCCAAGTATTCACCTTGTCTTCAGTTTCAGTCAACAGAGAGGAATGCCTCTCCACAATTTCTGATTGTTTCTCTTTGATAGTGTCCAGTTCCTTGAGTTGTACGAAAATAGAGTTCAAATCCGATCTGAGACCTGCAGTATCAGTGACTAGGGATTGCACAGTATCCCGGAGAGTATGGTTCTCAGCTTCCAACTTATTCAACCGATCACAAAGAACAACACCGAATGAGGATAAGGAAAGACGTGTTTTTCAAAGCTGCATTTTTAGTTTCTAGTTTATTCAAACGGTCCACTATCTGCTTGTATGTTTCTATAACGGGTGGGGGTTCCAAGGCCATCATACCCTGCTGTTGTGACAAAGTAAGCACTTCACGTGTATATAGAAAACAACAAGAAGTCTGTTGTTTTAATTTTGGATGGAACGGTCAGCTATGGACTGAAGTCATTATGTCAAATAGTTTGCAGACAATCAACTGTCAAACCAGGAGACCAAGAGACCACATTTTGTATCTGGCATTTTGACAAACAGTTCACGTGCCTTGTCAAAGATTCCACAAGACAGGAAGGGAGAAGATGGGGCAGACCTGTTCCCGCATACCACTAGTCCCACTGGATAAAAAATGTGTCCCTGTTCACAACCCAACAAAAGTCCCTGTCTATTCATGCAGGCCCACTGGTGTTTTGAGTCCCTGCCCACAAACCCACAAAAAGGCCCTTTGTAATCACGCAGGCCCACAGGTGTTTTGCGCTGGTCCCACTGCTCCAGACCCCGCACCTTTTCCTATTGCTTAGGTCTTGCTCATGTTCCTACCTGCTCATGCTCCTGTTCCTGCGCTGGTGCCACTGCTCATGCTCCAAGACCGCAAAGCTCATGCTAGTTTTCTATAAAATTATGTAGTTGGCTGATTTTTGCTATTCCCTATATGTAGAGCAAATTCTCCAATTCCAGATATGTGCAGCCTCATCCTGCTTTGTCATGTCGTGAAGTTATCTTTGTTCAGCTTAGGCACTTCCCTTTTATACATCTTGTGATCTTTTGCTCAAGTCCTTGAAACTTTCCTCCAAGCAACCAATACGCTCTAATACCAATTGTTAGATAACTGAGAGGGGGGTGAATCAGTTAAATCAATTATCCTACAGTCCCAAACTCTCAAATATACTTTTTCAAACTTATTCAACAAATCAAACAACTCGGTAAGATAAAATAACTATCTTTCTGATCATTTACCGAATACCAGTAATTATCCAAACTGTCTTTGTCGATTAATCAAATATGCAACATGTAAAGTATGATAACAAAACAATCATAACACATAACACAATGATTTAACGTGGAAACCCTGCTAAGGGAAAAACTACCTAGGACTGGTAACCCAAAAATATTTCACTCTTCTAAAGTGATCTTGGTTAGGAGTCAACCCTGTTAAAGGTTACAATGCACACTGTCAGGTGTGACCTGGTTAAATGATTTATCACTAGTAGTTTTTTTATCAACATTCACTATGGGGTCAAAAAGATAACAATTAACATTCCTTAAATGTCATATGGAAATACAAAAAGACTGTTAAGTCTACTCGTTTAAGAGATTTTGTTGTAACAATGATTAAACTGATACAGTACTGATCTGATTCAAATACAACTCAATTTGCAAGTATTCAGATCTATGCTAAGCTCATAAAAACTATTCCAATCGATAACCAATTCACTTCCTCATATCCTTCAACTTACTTCACTCGGTGTATATATATCTCTGATGCTCGGTTATGCCTACAGCTCGGTTCTGTCTGTAACCAGTTTGATCAGGAATGCATGAAAAATGTCTTCATGCAAAATCTTTTGCAATCTCTATTTTATTCGGCTTAGTTCAACAATGAAACCCATGTCTCTTAAATAGACGAGTAAACCATTTTCATATCAACCATTAGATTTTGCCTCTTAATCTTCTTCGTCCATTTTGTCGCTTCAACCTTCCTCGGCAAATGTGTCAATAACATGTTTCAATCTCTTCCCTTAGATCATCTCTGAATTTTGTCTGTCGTGGATCTTATAACAAACTTCATATGTTAACTCAGAATCATAAGCAATTTCCAGCTCATCAATTTCAGTCGGTTGTTATAACATTTAATGTTTTCATCCATACTCGGTTAATACTGAATGCATCGGTGATAACTAACTTGGTTAATACTGTCACTCGGTATACACAAGACTGACTCAGTGTATACAGAAATCTTCAATTACCGACCACATTAACTTGTTCAATTCTGATCTCTCCTTCATAATTGAATAATGTAACATGCTCAAGTCAACAACATAATGTCATAGACTCATCAATAAGTTACCTAATGTATACATTATCCTTATCTGTCATATCCATCTTTTTCTTATATAGATCTCTCATTTCTTCACCATTTCGTTCTTCTACAGATGTTCAAATGTTTGTAACTATCATGATAAGTATAGTCAAAACTAGTTGACATCAATGACAACATATTGATTGATTTAATCATCTTACATATCAATTTAATAGCTCGGTGATTTATAATCACCGTTTCTTCAGTTCATCAAGATATTCAATCAATTGTAGGTCATCAAACTATAACTCAACAATTGCATTAAATTCTATGTATGTGAAAGAGTAGGTAGATTTTCTGATATTGCGCAACATGAGTGTAAAGCTCCACGGACTTTTCTACGCTTCTCTCGATAGAGACTTCACTAGAAAAGCCCTTGGGAGGTCCATGCTAA
The DNA here is from genome assembly GCA_027943335.1 of Chamaecyparis obtusa. NCBI lineage: Eukaryota > Viridiplantae > Streptophyta > Pinopsida > Cupressales > Cupressaceae > Chamaecyparis > Chamaecyparis obtusa. The sequence continues at coordinate 1,583,817 of BSBK01007872.1, forward strand.
TAGTGTGTAGAAAAAATGGGTGACTTGGTAGTCCCATTGTCGGTTACATAGTGCGGCTAGGGCGACCTTTTGAAAGAAGTCCTTTTTGTTGTATCCCTTCCACAGTATTTGGAATGTGGGTCGTTGATGAAGGCATTGTAGGTGGCATGAATGAGATCGTCGTAGAGGAGAAGGAAGTTTTAGAGGCCAAGATGAAGGGGATCGAGCATGCCCTTCCAGTATGGATCTCCATTCCTTTGCCATGCTCAATCCTGACATCGCTCTTGTGGCTTCTTGAAATTATAGTAATCAATATCAATTTTTTAAGGGTTGTTAAATGGAAATAGTTTTTGTACAGAGCTTATATCATTAAATCACTTTGTAAGCGGATGTGTATATGAATTTAAATAATGCCTCCTTCCAATCATCCACTCGTAACACACTTAGTCATTGACACCTTGGGGGTGATGGTCCCACTCTATATGTGAGAACTTTACCCATGACAACATTCCATAGGAAAAGAAATCTTCGCAACAACATAAAACAAATGATTCAGATTAATTGAAGTGTCGTCCAACTCTCGTAGACACAATTGAACCGTTGATCAATAAGAATTTAATTTATGTTATATTAAAAATCATTGTATATTAACTATATATTTTAGTACAATATATAATTATGATAAAATCTCTACTAAATAAAATATTATATAAAGTAATAAATATAATCATATTAGATATAAGTAAATTTGTAAACATTTATAAATTACAATAATATATGTGAAACACAATCACTGTTATGTTGCACATAAATGCAGCATTTGGCATGTGATCCTAAAAACTTGTCCCCCCCTTTGACATGGCCTTATCTCATTGGCCAACATGTCTACTAGTCTTCTTTTTTTAACAACTGCTAGCATTAAAATAAAAAAAGAAACCTCATAGGACGTTAAGGTTAATGCGTACTTTCTCTTGGCATGGAGAAGAAAATTCTTTGCCATCACATGCAAACACTTCAACCAATCGTTAAGTGGGACACCTTGGGGAAAGGAGCTACTAGCGATTCAAATCATTTCAATGGTTGACCATTGTCTATAGACCGTTATCAACCGTTGATTTGAGAATTCAGCTCCTCCTCATATGAAAACACCTATGGCATAATTAATAATATTTATATAATCATATATAATATCCATATCATAAATTATAATACTATAAAATAATAATATTATATTTGATATCCTCATTCATGGGTTAAATAGGCAACACAAGATAGCAAAAAGTAAAGTTTGTAATTTGAAATAATAAAAAGAAGTTCAAGTATGATAAAAAAAATTTCTTAAACATCAAAACAAACTATAAAGCTAAAGGAGAAGCACATGTGATATGTCTGATTGTAATGCTTCAAAACATTATGAAAAATATTGTGGAAGGTGATTTGCCTATTTTGATGAACACATTATGCAAAAGAAAATATCGTAACAAAAATTTACAAAATTCATAAAGAAAGCTTTCATATTAATCACTAAATTCTCCCGAGGTGATTTTTCAACACTAGACAAAAGCTAAATGATATAGCTGATGTTTTGACAAATCATGGAACCACATCTTCCATAGTATGATGTGTTATGAATCAACATCTAAGCTTTAAGCCTCCTTAAACTATGTAATACATGTGGGTGAAGGAGTTAAGAATTAATTTCACTTATTATCCTACCATTTCCATATTTTTATATCCATAGACAATGGGAAGGATTGAGGTTATCAAATATCTTTTTTGCAAATGAGTGGGATGTTAATGTTATTTCAGTTCACACCATGTAAAAGACCATGTTAATTCCTAAGCATGGATTTATTAATGAAAGGAAGTGTGAACATTATGTAAATAGGGTTTAAGAAGGATACAAGTTTGCAATGTTGAGTTGGTTTTGATTATATTGTTCATCATTGCTTGTTTTATTGTTGGTATGTTAAATTTATTGTGTTTTTTATGATTTTGAATAGTGCCTTATAAAAAAGGGATAAAAATAAGAGGGGCTCGTCACAGAAAAATAGTATTAAATTTTTTTAACATAACCTAAACTATTTGACAAATTTCTCAAAATTTGTTAAATTTTTGTTTTGATTGACACTAGTGATTTTTTTAAATTAAAGCCTAAAACATTTGACAACAAATTCAAATTTATCAAACCTTTATTTTGATTGAGTCTCACTAACCAAGATATTTATCGATGAAATGTATTCCTAACCTATAGGAACTAAGCATTTTTTTGGCGCAGATACAAAACGAGAAATGTCTCAATTTAAGTGAAGAAAAGATGTATGCAATCAAACATGTCAAGGACTACGGTTTGAGAACAATGAAGTTCATAAATTTAGCTTTGGGGGCAATGAAGATATGAAAGATTTATAAAGAAAATCTCAAGCTCCGGATTGGAGTGGTTGAAATGAACATTTAGATGGCCAAGAAGTTGGAAAGTCACTTTATGGCATCTTGCCTAAGGTTCTAGTCGATAAAAAATTTCCAAATGTAACCAATGGAATGTATGAGATGGTAACAAAACTTTGTTTTGATATGATGAATGGGAAGGATTGACATCTTTGGCTCAAAATGAAGAACTCAATCAGATGGAATTCAATGCCACTAATGCAGGGCATGGAAATAAATAATCTAATGAAATAGCTAAAAAACATCAAAGATGCCACTTCTAGTTTCATATGGACCATGAATGTTTGACAGATTTCTCTCTTGAATAAGCTACAAATGTATACATTCTTGGCAAAGTTTTTGCAATGTTGTTGGCTGGCAGTAGTAGGCAAGCCGCAAAACTAATGTAGCTAACCACTGGACTCTGATTTCTTGGAATGTCATGATTATACATTCCATTTGAACTTCGCAATAATTACACCAACTCATGCAACCTAACAACACAACAGAGATAAGTAAACTATGTAAAGTTCGCAACAATATTCTCTTGAAGAAAAAAAAAGAGCTTATGTTAAATAATCATCCATGTAATCCTGAAAATCACTGCCATCTCCAAATGCCACTCAAGATAAACGAAACAAATTAAACTTTTGGATGATTGGAAGAATTGGAAACAGAACTGCACAAGAATAAAACTACAAAGAGAATAAATTATAAATCAAGCTTATAGATCACAATAAATGATTTTATCTATATGGTACACCACACAGAAATGAACAATGGACTGTGGTTAGAAAGAGACTCAGTGCCGCATCTTCTCCTTAGATGTCTTCTTTTTTCTTTTCTTCACAGCCTTGGGAATTTTAGTTTTTCGAGCTTCCCTCTTTTCTGCCTTTACTGCCTTTTTATGCTCCTTGCGAATCGCTCTTCTATCAACATTTTCCTTTTCATATGATAACTGATTGCCCTCAGTTTCAGAATCTTCATCCTCAGAATCAACAGAACTAAGCTGACCATCAGTACCTTCTTCATCTATTGTGACACTTTTTGAAACCTTTCCTGAATCTCCTCCGAATGCCTCATTATCAGATTTTGAATCCGCATGACATTCATCAGTTCCTTCTGCAAGCTGATCATTCATGTTTTCTAAGATGGCAGGAACAACACGTACACCAGATAGGTCCTCTTTCAGGCCAGTGATTGTTTGATAGTATATACCTTCAGTATTTTTGCCACTGGTAATCTGATCTATATCCTTCTCAAAATCTTTTACCTGACCCAATGTCCTTGGGATAAATGACTGCAAAACAAACACCATGCATTGACATTGAGCTCATAGGTCACTTCAATTTCGTCTTTCATTCAAATAACATAAAGCATATTTGGGAAAAATAACATGACTATTGAGAATATAAACACTGCTCATATGAATAATGCACATGATTACTGTCAAGAACATTGCAAAAACTGATTACCAAATGCATCATTCAAAATTCTCTGTAGTGTAAATTTTTCCCGACACACCCTCTATGCAAAATCAAGTCATCATAAGAAATGATGTAAACCTGTAGTGGATCAAATGAACAACCAACGATTGCCTAGAATACATAATTAAGTACAAGAACACGGAAGAACAATGAGAACTTCACAAAATACTGTTCATATTATATGCAATAAAAATTAAACACTCTATAGAACAATACAACATATATATGAAACCCAACCAACCTATGCTACTCAACCAACAATCAGCCCACTTGCAGAGAGTCTCTGTTACAATCTATTATATATCCCTTTGTTTAAACCAAGCTATACCAATGACTCTCAGCCTTGACTTCACCCACAACTCCAGCTACAACTTCAGCGATGGATAGCAGCTCTTTCTAAAAGGAGAATTATCCATTTAATGTTGACACGGTGATACCAGATCTCCCCAAAGGTGCATGCAATGAAAGGTTTCTTCCATGCCTCTTGTTTATCATTGATGCTTCAAGATCTTGCGATGTTTCAACCTCCATCCATGTGTCTATTGATTTCCTTGGCCATTTTTAGAAAACCTTTGTATGCCATCAAGCATAACTGTTAGCCAGCACAATTTGACATAACCAACAAGATGTGTTGTTTGCCACCCATTGACCTCCAAATGGCCTCTTAGCATATCCACACTCCAAGGCCTAGACTAGATCCTAGATGTATTCACCAAGCTTGCAGGGCAACAAGTGGCACCCAAGTAACATGACCTGCTCCATGCAGTTTTGCATGGATTCATACTCTATTAATAAAGCCAAGAGTTTGCTTCAGCTCATATGCCTGTGCAGTGCCAATTTCCCACCATTGGTCCTGGTATAACTATGTTAGATTCTTCAAGCTCCCAAAATTCAAACACAAACACAAAACTGCAAACCAAAACTCCCAATGCATAGATGGAGAGAAAATGAACCTTTTCTAGTGATTCAAGATTGTTCAACCCCTAGGATGCTCCTGCATTAAGTAAAAAATTTGTGACCTTGGTGCTAACGAAAAGACTTCAAAGAAGACTAGTTTGGTAATTCGAGTCAGCTTACTTCAGCTTTACTGATCTATGAAATCTCTTCTAACACTTTGAGTCTACAATTCCAATGAAAAAAATATCATTCTACTTGCTCTACGTAGCCTTCTTGCCAATCTGCTTACCACAAATATCTGCTATTTCATCTTCTTGCTTCTCAAGCATCTAATTCTTCCAATCAATGCTATTGGGTGGTGGCATTTATCCTTCAAACGTATCATTTTGCTAAGGAAAAGGATATAAGTTATAGACATTAAATCTCAATGACCAATCCGAATCTTCTATCAACTCAATTTCATGTGCATTTTTAATTAATTGGTGCAAAAGTTTGCACAAGCCAATTTTTTTGGATTTCAATTTGTACATTCATCTAGTGAGCTAATGCACTTGCCTACTTCCACCTTGAACAGGTCTTGACTCTCATCAGTGATGTCACATACAGAATCTGATATGGCCTTTTGCCAATCTGTTGTACACGCTCAGAAAATTTATGCTATTTCAAGTTGCAAGCCAAGATCTTATTATCTGTCAAGCTTCAGTCCTTGTTCCCAACGGGTTTCAATTTAATTGTCATCACTTTTAGCTAACACCTTTGAACGCTGAAAGAAGTTATCCAACACATCAAGCAGGGTAAGCAGAGAACCTGAACAATGAAGAAATGGCAAAGGCATTCTACAGCAAAGGAAAACAAGATTGTTGATTATGGAAAAAGATAAGCAATGGAGGGTGCAGCAAAAGCAACAAGCATTGGATTGGTTGACATCATGGCAAATGACCATGTTGAGCCAAACAAGTAATCAATGCATTCTAGTTTGAGGGTGAAGTTCTGGCCAACTACAAGGATTGGGATAAAAACCATCACTAGGATGTATATGGGGAAGAGAATATTGTGAATTGTTATAACTTGCATAACTATGTAATTTTTTATGATGGTTTTCAATCATCGTAACACATCATATTTATCAGCTATTATATTTGCATGTTGATGCAATAGCGTACTTCTTTTGCATATTCAAATGTAATAGAAAACACTTTCCAACATTTTATAGACTCATTTGATATATATTATTATATTGTGTAGCTGTGTTTTGCGTGAAAGTTATGTTTTTTAGGGAATTTAAGTATGTTTTAAATAATTAGATGTTGAATCACAAAGGCCACATCAAAATTAAGTTCATGAAGTTTGGGCAAATCATAAATTTTTGAACTGTCTCCAATCAAGAAGTTTCAACATTCGCTTTGACCTTAAGTTTTATTTTTCAGAATGCCTTTGAACTAAATGCATTGAACCATACAAACAGTGAGGCATGCACAAGCATCAATAAAAGTAACTTCCATCTTTCAAAAGAATCTCGGTTTCAATGTATAAAGAAAGGTTTACTTATTAAAAGAAATGTAAAAAACAAGATATAGAATGCCATGCAAATTATATAATAACAAATACGAGACAACTACTGAATGTTACTAGAAGTATCTGCACAACAGCTTATATGGGTGACCAGCCAACATTGTGCACTGCTAGAACCTCGCCAAAGTATTCTTTACTTTCAGATGATTCTAAAACCATTGCAATGTTATAGAGAGGGAGAAAGATGGGAGAGAGAGAGAGAGAGAGAGAGAGACCAAACAACAATCTACATAAGAAATTGAATCCTACTGCATGAAGCTTTTCTCCTACAAACTCAAAACAAAAGCTTTTACCTGCACAAAAACAGCTTCAGCAATTTCATCCTCTGTAGATGATTGTGTGCCTCTGGTTTGGATTTTTTGTTGCATCTAAAGACCATATTTAACATCAAATTGTCAAACCCTGAAAAGCAATCATGAAAATGGATGAAAATCAACAACCAAAAGAAAGGAGAAACCTTTTCCAGATATTCATCAACATCTTCATCTGCAATGGATGGATCAACTACAAAATCAAAAAGCTCCCGAACAGCCATAACTGCCACTCCATTTTTCTTGAAAAAATCCTACATGCATAGAAAAAAATTGAAATTAACAATCCAATCCTTAATTATAGACAAGAAATTAACAATCCATTACATTACAAAGTAAGCGTCTGGAAACAACTGTGACAAGATATTAGCTTTGCTTCATGAACTGATCTCTTTTGTCTGGATGTCCATGTAGAATGCAAATGAGAAAGAACAAAGTTACACCTCCATGTAATATCATCTCTACTCTAAGAGAGCAACACCTGGTGCTCATATTTCTATATAGGTATCAGCCACGTAGCAATAACAGAAACTGAACCCCTGCATTCCAAAGTGATTCTGGTTTCTTGTGTTTCATGTTTCTAGCACATAGTTCACCTTTTGCATTGATTAGAACCTGACTAAAAGGTCATGTACAAGCAAGCTGTGAATTTACAGAAGCTCCATTGATGATGATAACACTCTTGACAAGACACCAAATATCAGGAGTAGAAGAGACAACCAGGTATAGGAGGACTGCTGAAATATCATGTGAGGATATTCTTCTGAGAGAAGGCATCCACTAGATGATTTGAAGGCATCCTCTTTGATTGTCATCTAAACAAGGCCATAGTTTTTCAGCGTCACTTATATGCTTCATGGCGTTTTCATTTTTGTGCAGTTTTGCAATCTCTATTGCCAATGAGAGATGCTGAACTTGAATCTTAACTGATGAAACTGGTCTGACAATCACTTTTTTATTTAATAAAGTTCTGAATTTTATATCTATTTATGTGAGATCATAACTACATATATTGAATCTTATGTTTATGAATTCTTATTAAACTTATTGAATTTGGTATTTTATTGTACATATAGTGATCATAGTTACAGGGCTTGCTTAAACTAGCCCAAACCCAGGGAGTGTCAAGGGGAACAGGCATGGCCAAATCTCAGAGAGCTGAACACGGAAATGAATGGCCTTCTCATCACAACTGCAGAAAACCCTGAAAATTTGGCTGCAAAATGACATTTCTTTTGCCCACAGCTGGAAATAAGTCCTTCCAATGCAGACATGCCAAACACGACCATTTTTCACATGCCCTTTCTCCTGTGCCCTATTGCAACAGTAAACCAGCGCAAATTCAATGCCCTATTTTGACTGTATATACAAATTGTGTGTCTCCTATTTTGACATTTTTTCCTACTTTGATTTACTCACATCTACCATTTGGTATTGTATCTACTATCTACTCTGCATCAGTGCATTTGTGAGTAAATATTGTAGATTGGGTCAGCCCAAGTATTACAAAGTTGAGTGCAGAAGACAATTTATGCTATAACGGCTTGCTCACGTCTCACACGCAAACTGGAAAGGAACAAATAAGAGCTTTAAATCCTTATATTACATTGTTTGTTATTTTTAAATTTGATGAGTCTGAATCCGAGTCCAAGATAAAAATCAGCCAAACAAATCCAAGTTGAGTCAATGTCTTATAATTATGAGAATGATATAATCATTTCTAGTTTAAACCTCTTAATCAATACTATGCCATTTTTTGTTTTGCATTTGTTGTGTTCTTGGTATTTCTTCTTACGTTGTTATACTGATATAAAAGGATAACTAGTCTAGCAGATATGTTCATTGTAGCTAAATTAATACAGCTAAGATATTCGAGTGTTCAAAAGCTTGAGTAGAAAGACCAATCAACAAAAACTAGTTTCTCAAATTGACATCAACTACCCCTCACCTATAATTTAAAGGGTATGCAAGGGGTAGTACGGACATTCCTTTTTCCAGGGATGGAGGGGGATGCCACATTTTAGGATGTTGGCTTTGCAAGGTGCATGTGCACTCTTCACCATTAAGACAAACACAAGGATAAAAAAGTTCAGGAATTACCGTCTAGGACATGAACATGAAATCGCATTAAATGATACATCTTAGTTCTACAATTGTCACTGAATGTGGTAAAATCTTATACAAATATTTGCATCTAGGTGCAACTGGAAACAAGGGTTCAGGAATCCCTGTTCAAGCACCTTGGATTATGTTACATCACAGTTCAGATTCAGAGCCTCTACTAACACTGCTCTATTGTCTTTCATAGTTGGTGTGCATCTTAAAAGAGCATTTGATTATATGCTGCAAGCAACATGTAGATATAGTGCACACTCTAGTCAAGGCTACATGGTAACACTTTTTATCATGTTTATATTGCACTTTCTTCTACTACCAGCAGTTAGCATTCAATAGGCTGGCTACAATCTGAAATCCAACATAATTGTTTCCAAAATTGGACTAAAAGAATCCTAAAAAAAATGCTGGCGGAATACTATATGTATTTGAGATTTTAGATGTGGACAGCTCTAATTGCAATGTTGGTTGATCTCAATGTCCACATAATTTGTACATGTTGTACATAAGTTAAAAAGAGTACAATACATACTTTTTGAGCTACTTTTCAAACGTGCTTCCACATCAGACTTTTAGCAGCACTTAAATTTTCCGTAACAGCTAATATCTTTTGTCCTTTGGCATGGGCAATGGCCAATCTTAAGCGGTACATTCCTTTGACACAATTTTTGCTGAGCGGAACACTCTTCAAGTTGAGAACTCACGTGTCAAGGGTGCCCTAGAAACAACTCTTTTGACAGCTTGCATTTCATTTTTCAACATGCAATGCATCTATCTACATGCTACCCAAGATCACTGACAAGTTATATGCTCAGGAATCCACCTTTGATTCATAGTATAAACAAACCCTCTTTACCATTTACAATGTGTATTTATAAAACCTTACAACAATATATTTTCAAAGCTCCCACAATGACTCAAGATTCTAATCCAACAACTTTTGCAAATCAAAAGATAAGAAAATATTAAAATGATACCAGGGGACAGTTATTCAGGAAGTAAAGACACGACATCAAGCTTAGCTAAGTTTTGCTCCTACTTGATATTCTTGTAATCAACTTGTACCCTTGGACATGTCTTATATTCATTTTCTGCTTAAATTATGCTATCTCTAGGTGTTTTTATTTGTGTACTATAAGGTTTCCAGGTATGTCATATCAGATTATTTTAAGAATTATGAAGTGTCAACAAGGGAGACATAAAACAGAGGTCCTTTAAGCATGTGACGTTTTGAAACTCTTTTGCATCATTAAAACAAATTACTTTTAATTTTCCACAAAACATACCCAAAACTTGAAGCAATAGATCAACTTTAAAATGAGTCAATCCAAGCTTACTGAGATATGAAGACAGTCCTCTCGTAAGAAATCTAAGGCTCGTGGATGATCAAGATCTACAGACTGAGAAACATCAATACAGTAAAGATGGTCCTGATGCACAAAGGTAAGATTGACACTGAAATTAGTATATGCTACCAAGCTAAGCACGTCTTCAAAACTATTGAAATAAATTAGAATAATTCATTAGCATTTAACAGCTTTTCAACTAAACAAGAACAGCAACTAAAAATAAATAAGTTACGGTTTGCATTTTGAATCTAACAAAGAAACATGATATTGTATACCTCATGGTATAGAATATTGTATTCACTTAGATCTCCATGCACAAGTTTGCATTTCTGATACAATGTACGCATCATGATAATGATCTGTCATGCAAGATTTAAAAAGTCAACTCAAAACAAAATAACAACAATATGTAAAAGCCTTCCTTGTAAGCATTTGGATAAATTACATAACAACTACAACCTGATAAAGCAGGAAGACCTAAAAGACCATTTTAAAAGTTAAAGATTTTCAAAAAGTGTGTCTCATAATCTCATTGACTTTGAAAACTTGATGCCATTGTTAAATGTTAAAATATCATTTTCAGCTGATCCAACTCGTTTTATCCTAGCAGGAAAATTTGAATATCATCAATCAGTTTAGCATTGGTTAGAAATGCAATATAATCCAAAACATATATGTTGAATAATATCATGGGAAAAAAATAACAAGTAATAGCATCCTCAAATAGCATTCTAGATCACATAATATATCAATAACAAAATAGGCCATAACTGAAGATTGCATGGGGAGGTTTATAAAGTTATGAAAAAAGTATTTTCATTTTGAAATAAGGCATTTAAAATGATTTTCCAGAACTCAATACTAATTCAATATACACATGGATAACCGTGGAAGAAATTAAATAATCCCATCAAACTGTTGATAAGGTTTCATGCATTTTGAGAAAAAATATCCATAAAAATATCTAGCCAAACTCATGAACAGAACATTACCTCTTATCAGGTCAAATAGTTCACCAAAGAAATACAAAAAAACACATTAACCTTGTAAACAAAATAAGCAAATTCCTACCTCCACATAACCTTCACGCAAAGTTTCTTCTGACAAGGCAGCGTCTTTGAGACGAGGTGCAGCCCAACCATTTTGTCCTGCATAGTGTAAAACCCTAATCAAAATAGGTAGGTTTTTATATTAAAATAAGGAATACTGAAGCTTATTTGAATAGAACATCACATAAGGAAGAAAGAAAAACCTATGAACTCCATGACAAGAATATGAAGTCGTAGGACGATGGGTGTTGGACACCGGATCCCAGCTGCCTTTATCCTGTTTACATATGACATGTAAATTACTATGAGGTTATATGAATCAATATTAGTAGTGTATACAAAAACAATACATGATATGAAATAAGACTGATCATTGTATAGAGGCAGATACTTGGACACTTGGCATCAAGTCTATAAAACAATATAGAACATACAACTTACCTTCTACAGGAAACAATACAATATTGGAAAACATACGTGTCCATAAGATACAAAAGCCTAAAAACCTTTACTCCAAGCTTTTGTTACCTCTCAATTATACAGGATTCAAATGGCCTCAATCCAAGATTAGGTCAATATGCTTCCACAACAATTAAAGATTAGGTGAATTGATAAGTTATGAAAATCATGTGGTAATGTGAACAAGGGAATTTGCCACCCCCGAGATTGATGAAATCCCAAGGAGCAAATCAACCCTTGTGCAGTTAACTAGCACTCTGGTGAGTTGGGGAGATCAATTAATTAAACCAATATTAAGCTTAAATGTGAATGCAAAGTGCTCAAAAGGAAATACTTTATGATACAAACTGATAACAATATTTTTACTAGAAATAAAATAGTTATGGAATGAGTTCACCTAGTGAATTCCGCTAACTCACTATCCCAAATACCAGTGCAGCGTGCATGTGTCCCATATGCACAGGGTATAGAGATTATATGAAATTCAGACTTCAAATTCAAGAGTTTTCTTTATTATGAAAAGCATATTGGAAGTTACCGAGTGGCACGTGTAACTCAACTATTATATGAAATAGTTTTCAGCAGTATTTCCAAATACAAGCCTTTTAAAATCTTCATCACAAATGCAACTTGATAATATACTTATTACTTACTGTTGTTAATTTCGTTTTAGAGAAATTAATGACGACAAAATTTAATCAAGTTTTGATTAAAAGGCATGAATATACAGTTTATTTTCCAAACGTTCGTAAAGTGTTTTCGCAAACATTTTATCTTTGAAACTTTTTTTTTCTATTAAAGATCATTCAAGCTCAATGCAAAATGGCGTGAAGCCACAGTTCAGATCTAGATTAGTTTATAGTCCTGATATGTACAGCACTATCACTGAATACAAAAAAGATTTATGTACAATGGGTGCTCAAATACAATACTATTTTCTTATACGTTAAGAGCTCATCTTCCTTTACAAAACATAATATACTATCAACAAGTCTATGATGTAACTAATTTTCTGCTTCATCTTTAGCATCCATCCAGGCAGTCCAGCCCAAAGGGCCATCTTGCCACATCAGGAGTTCTCCATTCTGCATGTGGTTTAGATATAGGTGAGTGAAGAGTGGTGCCACTAGAAGGGCAGGGATCTGCTGTGGGGGCTTTTTCTCCTGATGCTCTTTAAGCTCTCTAACAAAATTCTCAAGAGCAATTTTGAAAGGAGTCCTTTCTTCATCTTGCCTGGTCCGAGTGAAGCCATGGGAGATCTCCCTGGTTTCTTTCTTGTCATCCTGAAGGCAACTGTTACCTGCAATTCAATAGCATAAGATATGAGCCTCCGCAGAGACCCAATAAGTGCTCTACTCCTTCCATTGAAAATATTGTCATTCCTATACTTCCAAATAATCCATAATACTTCTAAAGATAAAATAGACCAAAATACATTGCAATCTTTTTAAGTCCAGGTATGGAGCCAAGTAGACCATCACAGATACTGACAGTGGAGTGCATAGGTAGGCCCGGTGACCCCGAAACCTCTCTGGCAAAAAAACAGTCAAAGAAAATATGCTTGGCAGTCTCAGGAAGTCTGCAAGAAGAGCAAAGATTAGGTTCACCACCAGGTAGATGAAGTGGGAGCCTGTTGAGCCACAAGCGCCACAAAAAGAACTTTTTAGGTTTGGAGGGTTTGCTCCAAAGTCCACCGCAGCAGGAAGCCCAGTCAACAGGGGAAAGGTCAAGGTTCCATACAAAGTTGCAGTGATCAAGGATAGCATCAGAATCAGCAAGAAGCTTATACAATGTTTTGGAGTTAACATCAGCAAGAAATGAGCTATCACCCCATTTGAAGTGAAAGGAGTCAGAACTGCTGCGAACAGTCAGGGGGAAGGGGAGGGACGAACAAGCCTCTCTAAGAATAGAAAAGGTTTGCCAATGGGACTGTGGAAAATCAAATTTCTGCCTTAACTCCTGACAAGATATAAGGTGCCCGTCTTTCAATATGTGCTCCAAGTACTGAATACCTTTAGCTGCCCATTTCCTGGCAGAGCAACCCTGAATTTGTGCCAGTGGTTTATTCTTGTATACAAGGTTCCACCAAATGGATCTTGTTCCATCAGTTTTGTTTCCATTGTTCACCAAGTCATTGGCTATAATCCATTGCCTAAGCAATTCCCATGCTTTCCATAATGATTTGAAGACCACAGAGCCAGAAGGCTTAATACTGAACTTGCCAAATACTAAGTCACTTAAGGGAAGGCCTTTCCAGGCAGGGTATCCCTTTGGATCTAGAATTGTTGTGTCTTACAAGTACTTTCCAAGGTTCTTCTCCACTTAGGGATTCAAATATCCATTTAGCAGCAAGAGATGTACCTTGCAATCTCAAGCCTTTCAGTCCAAGCCATCCTTTTTCTTTGCTGTTAGCACACCACTGCCACCTCACTGGATGACGCTTCTTGTTTCCTTTTCCATTTGACCAGAGGAATTCTCTGACAAGCTTTTGAATATAATAGAATTGGTAATTAGCAAATAACCAGGCTGAAGAATAATAGATATTGTAGGATGACAAGATCTTCTGCAAATTTGAAATCTCCCAGCTATTGAAAGATAGTGTTTGTTCTATTTTCTGAGCTTCTTATCAATCTTGCCTTCCACCCATTCCCACATTTCTGCTAAATTAAGCTCAATAGCAAAGGGGACGCCAAGGTATTTGGTTTGGTGTTTGGGTCCTCCCCATTCAATAGAAAATATGATGAACCACTCTGGAGATTGCTCTTCCCAACTAAGTATAATAGACTTAGGGAGGGACACCTTGCTGCCAAAAAGCAGCACAAAAAAGATCATGTTTTCTCATTAGGTTGCTGATATTCTCTTCATTCAATTGAACAAGGAATATTGTATCATCAGCGAATTGAACATTGGACAGGTTATCTCCATTAGGGAGGTCAATACCCCTCACATTTCAAGAGTGAGAAAGTTGTCCCTCAAGAGACAGAATAAAGCATCTTCCGCAATGACAAAGAGGGCAGGAGCCAAAGGGCATCCCTATCTAATAGACCTAGAGAGGAGAAAGCTTTCTGACCTGGCTCCATTAACTTCCACAGCTGCTCTGGCATCTGTCATTAAGGTCTTGATCATTTTAATGAACAGATTTCGGAAACTCAATCCTTCCATCATTAGAAGGATAAACTGCCATTCTATTCTATCATATGCCTTCTCAAAGTCAACTAAAAGCATTGCTACACTCTCACCTGATTCTTTGGCCCAATTCATTGCCTCCCAGCAAGTTAGCAGGTTCTCCAAAATGTATCTGCCCTTGACAAATCCGGTGTGTAGGATTCACAATGTTCAACAGTACCTTTTCTAACCTCTTAGCAAGGATTTTGGCCAAGATTTATATTAAACATTCAACAAGGTGACAGGTCTCCAGTTTTTTTATTAAAGTCCTATCCCCTTCCTTGGGTATAAGTTTTATTAGACCACAATTAATATCACTACCAAGTGATCCCCTATCAATGGCTTCTTGGTATAATTTGAACAGATCAACACAAATCCATTCGAGATTAGTCTTAATAGAATTCTACTGTCAGACCATCTGGGCCAGGGGCCTTGTCATTTTTCAGGGCCAACACAGCATCATGGACTTCTTCAATGGTTATTTCACAATTCAGCTTGCAGGCCTCTTCTATGCTAACTTTTCTTGGAATAATCTTCAGCACTTTCTCTCTGCGCTCCTTGAAGTTTTGAGCCCCATCCTTTGAGGTAAATAGGTGAGAGCAGTATTGGGCAAAAGCCTTGGGGATCTCCTCAGGATCAGTAATGTTGGTGTCATTATCCCACACATTAGTAACCCTTTCTTTGGCCTCTTTACTTTTGAGGAGTTGGAAGAAAAATTTTGAGCCTTTATCATAGTGATCTAGCCAATTTAGTCTTGATCTGATTCTGGCACCAGCGATCTTGGAATGTTGAACCTTCCTGAGGACATCCTTTGTATGCATAAGATCAATAGAAAGATTCGTGTTGCAGGGCTCATTTTGAATCTTAAGTTCTACCTCCATGAGTCTATTATGCAAGGAAGTTTCTTTTGCTCTAGAATCTTTAGTTTTCTTTCTGCCAACCGTCTGGAACAACTTCTTCCACAATTGGACTTTGACATTCCACTTATCAATCTCATTTATGATGCCAGAGTTCCAGTTGTTAAACTGTCTAATTATAAACAAAACAAATAAAACATCTTCATCCTTCAAGAGATTAGAATTAAGAAGAAAGGCATCTTTCTTGCCCAACTGTTCAAGGGGAGCTTTATTATGGCAAATGATAGCCTGAATAGGATGGTGGTCAGATAAAATGTAAGGAATAACTTTAACACTACATCCTTTAGTATCTTTAGAGAAGGTGAAAAAATCTTTATTGACATAGAACCTGTCCAACCTGCTATAGATCCTCTTGTATCCCTTTTGATAATTGCACTAGGTGAACCAGATGTCATTGTACTCACTCTTCTTACCAGCCAAAGAGTCAAACAATCTCAATTTGTTGATCATCCTATGCCAAAAGAATTTCTCATCTGACTTCCACTCAAATTTTGAACCTCCCCTTTTATCCTAAGGGGCTTTGATCATGATAAAATCTCCTCCCAAAATCCAAGGGATCTCTTCCAGTTGAGCTGCCCATTTTAAGAGATCAACCCTCTCTCTAGAATCACTAGGGACATAAATTGAGCATATACCTATTTTGGAGTCTTGATGTTTCAGGGTACACCATACTGCTCTATTACAAGGAGAGCATCCCCATTCTTGAACAGCCTAACACCGTTTATAAGATAAAAGAATGGCTGCCACCCCCCTCTTTGCCTTTAGAGTGCTTGGTGGTAAAGTGGCTTCCATCCCTGCAGATGCACTTAAGGTTGATAGCTAAATGGAATTGTACTACTTTCAGCTCTTGAAGGAGAAGAATGTCCGTGCCTTTTTTCATGTTGAGGAACCTCTTGACCACATATTTCTTGTCAGGGGATTCTAACCCCCTGACATTCCAAGATACACAGTTTAGCTCCATATCAACTTAGGGGGAGGTGTCCATTGGGGCTTGAAAGCTCTTATAGCATTTGGGAAGACTCCCTTTAACTTTGAGAATCTTAGGTAAGGAGGATCTAGAGCCTGGAGGTCTCCCTCTTTTCCTTTCCAAACCAGGTTCATGATTTGTTTTAAGGGCAGATGATTTAGAGCTCTTGGCTTTCTTTGAAGCCTTCTTTTTCTTTTTAACATTTCTAACTTCAAGTTTGGTCAAGGCTTCTTTTATTAATTCCTCATTAGAGTCACCCTTATAGGGGACTATAGCCAACTCACTGTTTTCAATTTCCTAAAAGAAAGGATGATTTGCCTCAGAACCACATTCATCAGTTACACACAACTTTCCAGCAACCATGCCAACCTCTTGCCACTTTTGTATATTGAGTTGGATGGTGGGGGCATCAGCACCATGAAGGCTAAGAGGATACATGAAGGCGGGGGGTGTAGAGGAGGATCCCTTAGCAACAATGATCACATCAATAAGAGGAACACTGGGATCAGGATCATAGACTTTCTTGATGATGAAATGAGCCTCATCCTCATTCACAGATGAATCAGAACCATTAACTTCTTCTGTCATTTCAACAAGGGATACCCTCCTATCTCCTTCTCCACTAGGCTTTAAGTCCTTGATGGGGCCGATACCCTTACTCTCCAAAGTTCCTAGGAGATCATCCGAGGAAGATTGAATCTCTGAATTTCGGGCAAATAGTACTATATGAGGATCACTGCGTTTTCTCAGGAAGACCAGGATAAACCAATTTCTCAACTCTCTTTTTGACAGCAGAAAAATTCCACTTCTCAATGGCCAATTGTTGGGTGTTGGGCTTGGGAAACGTGGGGGTTGGCTCAACAGCAGATCCAAAGGTAGAGAGGGGAGGAACAACCCTCGGGGAAACAACAGCGTTGCCAGAGGGAGAGGCACCAGCACAAGAGGAAGGGGCCAAGGGTGCGGGCTAAAGCACAATAGGGGGAGGAGAGGGGTGGGAGTCTTGCAGAGGGAACAGCAACAGGCAAAGCAAAAGCCGAGGGAAGAGAGGGTTTGGGAGTGGGAGGTTGCACATAGGGACCGAGGCCAAGGGCTTAGAAGAGCCAGGCAGAGCAGAAGCTTTCTTAACATTCTTAATCAAAGGACAAGCCTTTCTCATGTGGCCGGATTTCCGGCATAGGAAACAAGCATTTAACCCTCCCAGAAATTCGAAGGGGCAAATGAATAATCCATCATCTAACTCAAACCGCAGGCCTTGGGGAAGGACAACCCCTGGGTTGAGAGAGATGAGCAACCTAGCATCCATGTGAGGTAAAAAAGATGGGAATTCCTCCATCCTCAAGACATTAACCAACATTTCAACCGCTTTAGGGATGAAGTTCCATAGAAAGGGTGGGATATTATTGACAGTAACCCAACAGGGTGAAGACAGAGCTAAAATTTCATCATGATTCGCATTTGGGGACCAGCCCAGAGCCCTAAAACAACAATCATTGACAGACTAAAACTGCCTTTTAATAACTTATTTCTGGCTTACAAGGCTTTCGAAAAAAATGACAAACAAACCTTGTTGTATCATCCTACAGAAGTTAAAACGAAACCGTAGTTTCTTACTAAGTATTGAGAAGTTAATTGTTCATAAAGAAACGGGATGGTAATTTATTTACATCCATAGCAGCCAAGAAAATTGCAATATCTTTTAATCTATTTTATCCTCATAAATTGCAAAGATCATAGCAAGGTTAGCCCCTGGTCAGTAGCAGGGTGGGTTACTGTATTTGAGAGTTGGACACCACTCTAGCCGGAAGAGTTGCCTTGTTCACCACTGCGTCTCAATTGATCCTAGAAGCAGTTGTGGTTGCAGAGCTAGGGCTTGGGTCTCCTTTTGTTTGCCCATCACCGAGCGAGAGATCTCCCATAAAAGGCCGCCACCACAAAAACAAGGACATACACCAAGAAAAAAGTCCACAAGGATCTACCCAACCACGGCCCAGATCGAGCAGAGCTCAAGCGTGCAAGGGAGGCCAAAGAAGGAAGGGTAAGTTGTAGAGCCCCTTCATGCAATTTCCACCTTCCTAAACCTTGCTCGTCAATTATCTCTTTGAATCTTTTTGGTCATTAAATTAGTGTTTTTTCTGTTTTTATTTCTTTTGTTTTTTATTAGCTTTTATAGGTTTTTATTTAACTTTTATTATTTCCTTCAGAAGTCAAATGGTTTTTAGCTCAATTATAAGGTTTTAAGTCAGGGCTTTAAGGGTCATTACATGTCTTAAAAATAATATATTGTGCAAAATATTATTATAATACCCCAAAATACCTTCAAATCAGACTTTTAAGATGTTAATGCATATCAATCGTATGTAATATAATTGCGATTAGTAGTTGAAGCCCCGAAATGCAATTTGTCGGACCTTTTTTAGGTCATTACATGTTTTATTACATATGATTTATAGTGTTAAACACTTTAAAAGCCCCAAAATATATAAAAAGTGGACCTTTTGAAGCATATTACATATAATGTTACTTGTAGAATACTAGAAAGTATGCAACTCACTTTAAAATTCCTGATGATTTAATTTATCAAGAGTTTTAAGTAACATTACACATTATTTTGCATGTAATGTAAAATACAAACAAAAAAGGAAATCCCGAGCCTTGAAATCACTAAGCTTGAAAACGTGGAGTTAAACTAGAAAATGTCGAACATGGAAACTCCAGTTCATAAAACGTTGAGCATTGAACTCTGAGTTCACAGGGTTATAAAAGCCGAGTTTCATCGTTTTCAAAAAATTTGTTTGGCCTTGTTTTCCTTCATTCATCCATGAGTCTGCAATTTTTTCTTTCGAGTTTCAAAGTCCAAGTATGTCATCTTTCTCCTTTCTCTGTTTCTTATCATTTTGAATAAGAGATTAGTGGTCATTTTTGCATAAACCATGGTAGTTTTTGTTATTTCATGGTCCTTTTAGCTTAGTATTGTGGTCGTTTCAATAGTATTTCATCATTTTTTCTCTACATTTGGAATTTTATGTGTCGTCTTATTAAAAACAGGTTTTTGTTTCTTCTTTTGTGCATTTTTGGAAGTATATTTGAGGGAGGATATAGATGTGGAGAGGCTATACACCTCCTTGATCTCTACCTCACCTTTCCCCCCTTTGTCAATACTCTGAGATTTTTATCAGAATATTTACAAAAGTTTCAATGTGATCAATATTTCATGCATTGAAGATTTCCTTATTTACAATGCAGTCATGTTTATGGCAAATGAGATATCTAAATTTATGTGAAAACACAAATGAATTTCTTCCCAATATTGATTCCTTGGCGACCACATGCTCAAATACACTTTCATTTGCAAAAGAAGTACAAATATACAAATCAGAACTTCCTACTTCCATTACATGTAAATTGGAGTGTAATCATGGTTGAAAATCCCATTTGCATACTCATACATTATGCATTTCAAGAGTTTTTATTATACCTATTGCATATACCATTACATGCAATGTAATATGCAATCATAGAATGAAACCCCGATTGCATTTTGTTTCAGACCTACCTTGTTCCCAAGTCGGGATTTTTAATACCCATTACATGTACTGGTACATGTAATATTATGTGCAAGTACCTCTGAGATCTCCATACCCATCATATGCATTTCGGAAATTTTCACACCCATTACATGTAAATTGGAGAACAATCATGGTTGAAAATCCCATTTGCATACTCATACATTATGCATTTCGAGAGTTTTTATTATACCTATTGCATATACTATTACATACAATGCAATATGAAATCATAGCATGAAACCCCGATTGCATTTTGTTTCAGACCTACCTTGTTCCCAAGTCAAGATTTTTAATACCCATTACATGTACTGGTACATGTAATGTTATGTGCAAGTACCTCATATATCTCCATACCCATCATATGCATTTCGGGAATTTTCACACCCATTGCATGTTATTTTACATGTAGTCCCATGCGCAATCACATCTGAAAACCCTGATCGTACCCAAGTTTACCCTTTGAAAATGCAAATACAAGTGCAATCGAGGATTTTTGTCCCGATTGCAAGTTGAACTACACATGCAACCTTAAGTGTTGTTGGTCCAAAAACCCTGATTTCACTTAAAATCTTTTGATTTTCCTCTGTAATAAGAAGTTAAGAACATTTTTTTCCAATTACATAAAATTTTACAAGTTGAAATACACTTGCACCTTCACCTACAGTGCACTCCAAAATCCCCAAATTACATCCATGACCCACAAAAAGCAACTTTTTTACTTCAGCCTTGGTTGCAGTCTTGTTTGCACACACGATCTACCAAGTTTCAAAATCAAAGTATGACCTTCAAGGTGAATGATATGGAACTAACATCAACACATTCTGACGTTAAATTGTTTTGGTCTTTTCATCTCAGTGTTGCAGGTGCTCATCCACTATCAAAAGAGTCAACCACCACGCCTCAAAAAAAGAAGAAATTCAAGTTTCATAAATACTAAAATGCTTTCAAGACTAATTCCAAGAAGGTGGTAGCAGATCAATAAGAGGGATCGTGAACATTTTTCAGTCATGGGTTAGAATGAAAATCAGTGATTTGTTGATGCCATCAAATGCAAAGGTCAAAGTGTTATTTTCTCTAGATGTTCTCACCCATGTACAGATTTGACGATTTCAAGCACTAGCAATCTAGCGACAGGTGGACCTCTCTAATAGAGGATGATGTAATAAAAGTTGTGTCTTGTCAGACACTTAGTTTAGTTTTCATCATGCAATTTAATTTTGACAGGTTACATGTAAAGCATAAAATTGCAATTGCACATAGTAACATCACATGTAACAAAAAATTGCAATTGCACATAGCCTCATTAAAGGTAGTTAGTTTTCTACCTTTTTCTCATAGCCCCTCACCTATATATAGAGGGTGCTTATTGTAATTTTCATCTTTTGGCAATGCAACAAAATTCTGTCAGTTTGTATATGCACTCTAAGACTTTGAGCTTAGATGTAAATCAGACTGCTTTCAATAAAAGAGACAGGTTGTTTTGAGACTGTACCAATTCAAGTTGCCAAATGACAACATTTTCTAGAGTTGATTATGAGTTTTGTGCTTTCGTTCAAGAGGGATTTGAACTCAATTGCAAACTTTGAGCTACATATTGCATTCAGAGATACAATTTGGTTTCAGATTTGGTCTTGCAGACTTTGAGCTGCTTATCAAGTCTAAGATTAACATAGAACACTCAAGCAAAGAAATAGCTTGCAGACTTTGCACTGCTCCGTTTTTTGCATTTGTGCATGCAAGGTGAAATGTTTGTTGGAGAATTTGGGTTGCACGTGTGTTTCATTCTTGTTCTCAAAATCTCGTAAGGAGTCATGGAAAGACGTTGAGCATTTTTCAACTCCTAGGTCACTAAACGTTGTTGGTATGCTAAAGGTTATTCTTACATCTAATCTTCTACTTATCAGGATTATTGCTCCAACTAATACTTTCTAAGTAGATTACACCAAATTAAGGATTGCACTGTGAAGATAACCTCTATTCTAAAATAAGAGAATTGGACAAATGTAATGCCCTATATTAGCTTAGTGTAAATAAAAGTAGTTAAATGACTTGTCGATTCAAGTAGCAATAAGAAGGGGGAGCCTTACCTTAATTAGGAGAGACTGTCTCACATGCTGTGGTTGGAACCACTGTTTTGCAATTGATCATTCAAACTGTGGGTTGCAAAATATCCACCCAACACTTATAACAAGATTTCGATAAAATGGGAGCTGTGAATATCAGAATGTAGGCTTCATGTACAAATCCATGGAATGCAGCTCACTGCCCTTAAGCAGAGCCACATTTCATTCATTCACCCTAACTCCCAGTATTCAACCTCAGGTGATGCAATTCAGTTAATATGATACTAGCTTTATAAGTACAATGTCATATTATACTTGTATATTCTGCATCTCTGACTATTTCCCTTTTATTCTATACAGCATTCAGAAAACATGTTTCTCACTTAAGTATGAACTATTATCTTTACAAGTTGGCATCAGAAACAAAATGGGATGTATAACAAGCTAGTAAGCAGGAAACGAAATCATACTGTAAGGCAATAAGATCATACAAAACAGGCAATTATCCCAAAATCTTTTGATCTACGAAAACAGAAGAGATCAATTGGGAATAGAATAGCACATTAATGTTTCCCTTATATTGGGTTACAGATAAATCATAAAATCAACATAAGAAAGCCCATACAGGTACATTTGTTGAATACAAAATTAAAATACCTTGATAGATTCCTCATTTCTTTTTCTGCCCATGTTTTCACCATTTTTCTTGGATTATGCTTGCAATACCCATGCCTGAAACGAAAGTCTCCTTGAACATATCTTTCTCTATCCCTGAAATACCAAAACATAACTCAGCAATAATTACAACATACTTCTAATCAAGAAGTTATAACATTACAATGACTTCATTTCTATAGTTTCAAATTTCAATATAATTAATAACTTCACACAGCACAACCAGTAATGTTGGCAGAAAAAATAGGTCTCTCTTCAACATCTGAGACATTGCTAAATCCATGGGTAGTTGGGGGAATAAGTGGGGTTCCAATGAATGTCTTATTAAATTAAGCACACATAAGAGCAGTGGTCAAAGGAATACAGGTTGACAAAGGTTAGTCAATGAGACTGCACAAGTTGTTGATTATCTCGGCCAAGTCAATAACCCATTCAATCTACAATCATGCCTTGCGATGATAAATGTCCAACATACCATCTTTTTGATTCATGTATTTTAAATTTTTAATGAATAAAAATCATGGTTATTCTCTAGTGATCTGGTTGTTTGCAAATCTTGTGCGATCCCTGCAAAGGTATCATATCCCAAATGGGTGTCTTTGGGGTATCATAGATGGACGAGGGTGATAACTGATTAAACAGCCCATAATTGACCCTCAGGCTTTTCAATCTTGAACTTCATTCACAATTTGATCAATCAGATAATGATCTGTCATATAAAGGACGGGCACTATTCTAAATAGTATATCCTTCCTTTATAATATGACTGATCAAATCCTTCTCTAGAAGCTTACATACAAACCATTATGTTTTTATTTCACCTTCTACTTTAATGCGGTCCACCACATGCAAAGGAAATTGAATAGCTTGTATACACTCCTAAGTTAAACATTCCAAAACATTTAATTGGCCAGTCATTATTGCAAAATAAAAGTAGTATTATGTAATGTATGATTCTAAATGTTATGAGAACAAACACTCTCCAAAGGCAAGTGAAAGCATTTTTCTTTTAAAGGCTAGACATGATACCTAACATAGTCAAGAAATCCTACAAATTTCAGTAACTTGAAATTCAAAATTGATGTAAAAAATATTATCATATCTAAACTTCCCCTATATGAAATGCCTCCCTTTCCTAAAAACCTCAGTTCTCAAGAGATCTTATAATGTCAATAAACAGAAGCACTACAAGAACATCAACTGTTAGAAAATATGTTAAATTTCCAGTATCCATCTCTACAACTTATGGCTCAAATATCAGGCACTTGAAAGAAATCCAGCACCTACACAATTACAGTGACCCGACAGGTCATCTGGACCAGGAGGCATTTCCCTCTTTCTGCCATCTAACTTCTCGCTGTCCAAACACCCTAACTAGAAAATCACTACAAAAAAAAAATCCCTCAATAAAATTGGTGCATAAAAAAATTAACATTTGATCATAAAAAAAGTTCTCAGAAAATGTCTAAAAGTAACAAACTTGTAAGGGTTATTCTCCATCCAAAATATGGTCTTCAAGTTTGAGAACAAAACAGATAATTTCTAAACTGCAATTCTGCTAAGCTGGCCAAGAAAATCCTTGTAAACCTGTGAGCTTCTACTTAGTTGATAAGCTCTAACTGAAAGTTTTTGGCCTACAGTCCCAGATAAAATAAACATTTATACATCACTCTTTTTAGCTAAATTTTAGAGTTAGACATTAAAACTGCTATTAGATACATTTCATTCTAGTATTTCAGGCTCATCGCCTAGCAATAGCCATTCATGGTCCTGAACCTGTGTTGCAAAAAATACAAGAGGAAGGACCCACTTTGTGTTATTCAAGCCCACAACCAATCTGCAACGACAAATAGCCTTTGCTGATGGGTTTTTACACTCAAAACCACACCCGCAAGAGACACATTCTGGGGCTGGCTGCAGGATGTTCCCTGAGGCTGCAACACTGATGCAATGAGCAGAACATTGGAGAAGCAATCATTTCCAAAGATAGTGTCAGGCACAAGGCGAAAATTCAGGCAGATAGCCTAATTATCTAACTATCGTGGGATATATATATTTAGTCTTTGCTTTTTCTTGCTTTTATCCTAAACCATCCCCGCATTTGAACAACAATGTTTAATAAATAATCATCATAAAATTATACCTAGCAAATGGGATTGACTGTCAAATTGTAGCCCCTGAATGAAGCACAATATTCATGGGCGATGTGGGAACCCACCCCACTTGCATTTTCTTTACCCCACCTCTTTGTTCTCACCTCTACATCATTCTCAAATCTTGATTGTGTACCATCTACATTTTGTATACATTGTAGTACTACTACCAACTGAATCATGCTTGCCTTTGCTTCAATAAAAATTGGGATACATTTTTACTTATACATGTATGTTTTTCACTTCAAACATCTTATTTGCTTTTCACTTCCATTTATTAAGTGTTTGATGGGATTGCTGTATGACATGAGCAACATGTGTCTTCAACAATTTATAGAAATTATTGTGTTTTTTCCAATTTTCTTGTAATCGCTACCAACCCATACGACTCTTTTTAAATAATTCCCCTTTGCACCATTCACCAATACAACCCCCTTTCATTCACTTACATTTTTCCTAATAGATCAAATGAATCAAAACAATACTAGAAAATCATATTTGAGTGTTCCTCCATCATTGATAGGCTATAGTTATAAACCATATCTTCTGCCCACTACGTCCAGCTCTTCCAGCTGCTCATGCAAATCAATAAACCATATTCTAATAGATTGGTTCAAAAATCACCTTTCAGTACACATTAGAGGATTGCATCAGCAAAAAGTTCAGTCTGCGGCCTTCACCTCATCTCAATCAGTCCGTTAAATTGTCAATTCGTTTCCCACATGCATGCACTTGCAAAACACTGCTCACAGACAAGTATATTCCAGAATAATAGAGCAAACAAATATGTGGTCAGAAAATTAAAACTCTCTCGGCACAAAACAAACTGATTGTTTTACAAATATGGTCAGCACAGAGAAGTGTCCAAACCACTGACTATTGATACAGATAGGATTTCAATATAGCCATTACCCACACAGTCCATCAAGTCTATAGTACCTTGGTCCACCCTGTCAACTCAGAACTTCCAGCTTGCAAGTATTCTTGCCTGATTGATTATTAGTCAGAATAAATTGGAGATTCATTATTCAACTTCTCTTGTTGATGGTACTAGTATCAACAACTTGTGGGGATTCTCATACATGTCACATATACCCATATTGATATTTGTTATGATGTTGGCATGGTTTCTCTATTTATTGAATAACCTCCTGAGCTTTAGTACAAAACTAGCAAACATATAATACATTATATAGAGGGAACGAGCTCATTAGGTGTATACTATGTAGAAATTCATGATGCATAGTAGAATACATAGATTCTATCTAGGTTGGTAATTTTGAGGATAGGAAGTCCACATCTAACTATAATTTTCACTTTGGAATAAGGCCGATATATTGGTTGAGAAAAATGAAATACTGTTATTACTATCTCATCTACAAAGAGACTAAAAATCTCTTGCCTGAGATTGCAGATAATAAAAACCTCATGACAGCACCAGGCTTAAGTCATCTCACCCATCTTCAAGCAGGGGCAAAGATACACTTTAAGGCAGACCCAGATGTTGTTTAGATCTTTGTTGCATTTACTGTTGCCACTTGGCATCTATTTATTCAGTGACTTCCAAATGAATACATAGTGGTAACAAAGTAAAATGCAAGAATCAAAAATAGCTAGAGCGCCATCTACTTTGCCTTCATCTCAAAGTAAGTACTCCAATTTTAGCAGTCTGGTATGCCAAAAGGCCCTCTCTGAAATGTTAGCAGACATATGCATTAATATCCACAAGCTCTGTCATAACAGTCTTCACTCTAATTTCGAATCAAAGAATTCTTAATTGAGTCCAAGGTAAGCGTCCATTGACATTACAAGATTAAGCTCATCCATTGTGACACGTGGCATGAGGTATATCTTGTACTTGATCACATCCAACTCATCAGCATATGTGGCAAACAAATCTGTCCAATCTGATCCTTGTTTTCGAAAACCATCTTCAATGGATAGGAAGGAGGAAACCTTGCTCAAATGCTGCCCAAGGATTGGACCTGTGAAAGTGAAGAAATTGCTTTGTACCCTGGCCTTCAAATTTTCCATTCTCATATCAATTTCCCTGATTTCATATTGCTCAAGCACATTTGTGACTACAATGAGTACTTAGTCTTGAATTTTTTTATTACTTCTATCTTATCACAATCACCTTTTACTTTTTCCAAGACCACAACCTTAGCCATCAATGCTCTATACAACTTGTTCAAATCGTATGTACCTCTAGCCTCTATTACCTTTCCATTCACCAATTCTTGTTTAGAAACTCCCCTTAATGCTTTTAAGTGTGGGATTGTTTCATTTGGGACAATTTGAAAATCCTCCCCTAACTCCATTATGTCCTGAATCCTGTTCAAGAATTAGGAAATTGGATCACATACTGATGACAATTCTTCCACAAATCTTATAGCCTTATTAGTGTTGTCTGCAATCCATTTCCTTGTTTCATCAGCTATCATTTTTACTTCAAGATTTTCAACTGATTCTTGTGGAAGAGCTAGAAGT
Source organism: Chamaecyparis obtusa (assembly GCA_027943335.1). NCBI lineage: Eukaryota > Viridiplantae > Streptophyta > Pinopsida > Cupressales > Cupressaceae > Chamaecyparis > Chamaecyparis obtusa. The sequence continues at coordinate 1,611,458 of BSBK01007872.1, forward strand.
CGAGTGAATGTTGTATCTCTTCTGCTAGTGGGATTTACCAAGTGTTGAATATATTTTCTCAGCTGCTCATTTTCCATTTTGAGTTTATCTTTCTTTTCTTCTTCTTCTTTCCTCAGTCTTTCCTTGATTGTCCTAACTAAATCATCCAGTTCTTGAACTTCCTGTACTTTGGTGGCTTGACCCATAGATGGAACACTCGCAAAGTACTCGGTGAGTCTCAAAAACTCGCCAAGTTTTTGGGCTCTGCGAATTTTTCTGACTTTTACTTGCCCCAAAACTCGAGTTTTTGGCAAAAACTCATTGATTACTCGCCGAGTTTTTGCCAAAAAACTCGGCAAGTCTGACTTAAAAACTCAACCGCAGTCTCATTCCAATGTTTAAAGGCATAAAAATAGCCCCCAGACAATTTTGTTTCTCATTTGTTCACTTCTATTTTGCTGCCCCTTGACCCAATCTCAGGGGCGCTGCTCCCAAACCTCCATTGAAAAATTTGTGGGGAAACTGTGACAATAAAAGTGGGGAAAGATTAACCATCGAGTCTGATTAGGCTCCATATAACAAAAACTAGACCCTCTAGTTCTACCTCTCCCTTAGTTTTTTTAGAGCTGGGAAGAGGAAGATGTAATTGTAATGATATATTTACTTTTAGTTTTACAAAATCTATTTACTATTTTCCTTCCAACCATCAGCATTCCTCATGAGAATGCGATTTTGTACCCACTTTGCGTTTAAATATATCTAGACTCAACTTGTTTCTTTTATGTTCTAGTTTATTGACTCAATGGATGCATCTTCTTATTGAATTTTGCAAGAAAAATGCATTTCTAATTCCCAAGTTTTTGCCGAAAACTGGTCGAGTTGTTCCTGAAATTTTTTTCTGGCCTTGGTGAGTTTTTGGTTTTGGCAAGTTTTCCAACTATGGTTGGACCTATGTCAAAAGTTATGTTCATAGTCCTCAAGAGTAATGTCTTCATTTGCCTTGTTGACCCTTGGCACTTCCACTTGAACTGAATGGGATCCTATCTCATTTCTTTCAATCACAGAATATTTCTTAGCCATCTTCTTTTCCTTTGTTTGGGTTAATTTAGCTACAAATTCCTCAGTATCATCCTTTTGTTCAACTTCTACAATTACTTTTGCTTTCATCCTATCCTTTGACCAATCCGGAATTGTGGACTATACCATGCCATTATCTTCCCCATTTTCTTCAACTCCTCTGAGTGCGGATATCATTCCCTCCTGGAATCCTCCTTCCAAATTATCAACTTCAATATTTTCTAACTCCATGACTGAGGCGGATGATTGTTCTTGGATTTCCTGTTGAATAGGCTCTGGATTCTATTCTGCATAAATTGGCGAGGGAATTCACATCTCCGCTTGGGATTCATCTTCAACAATTGATATCGTATTTTGATCAATCTCCTTTATGGATGAAATGATGGAGAGGAATGAGCCTGATTTGTCATGTTCTTTTGGGGTACCGATTCTTGATTTGCAGCCTTCTTTCTTCTGGTTCCGACCAAACTTTCAGCTCTATATTTTCTTTTCTTCGAATTTCTGCTCTTAAGTCTTTCAACACTGAGGATTGCCTCATCATGATTGGCAGAATATTCTTCCATGTCACCCATCAAATCATAAGTGAAGTCAACATTCCTTTCTTTCAGCCTATGGATTTGCTAATCTACCCACCAAGTGGTATACTGGGTGACTGGCCTCATTAATTTTGTTAAATCTGCAAGTTCAAAACTAGACCATTTTATTGGAGAAAGATTCTTGTTTTCTATATCTTCATAGTGTAGTGAAATGCATTCTCCATATCTTATAGCTGGTCAGGCACAGGAAAAAATTTTGATGTCCTAATTAAATTCACTGATATTCTTGACCACATTCTCCTCCTTGTATCATATTCATCCACTGAATTAGCCCAAAAGTCGTCAATATCCACTATGTGCTTGTATTTCTTTCCATTTACCATCCCCATATGGTGATAGGGATCAAAGTTGGCCCTAGACTTGTATAGTTGAAGTGGATACAATTGTAGTTCTACATCTACTTTCTTTGTTGCTTGTGCTGATGGGCATGATTCCAACATTTTCTCTATGAAAAGTGGAAAAGAAATTCCAGCCTTTTTCTTGGCCTTCTGAATTTTGTCAAATGTTTCAGTCTTATGACTTCAAGCATAAATATCTTGTTGGTACGATAGGCTGGCAGTCTATAAGGACATCCTGCAAATCCTTGAATCCTCAGATAGGTGAACCTGGGGATTTGGATATACCAAAACCCAAAACTGCTTATCAAATCCTTAAATTCCTGTGATAACCATTGATGAGTGCCTCCTTACAATTTCTTGGTAATATACATCAAGAATGCATCATTAACTTCTCTAAATGCAATTGTGGACAGCAATCATATACTTTTACTTAATCTTTCCTATTTCCCGCAACGCCTATATAATCCAATCCCTGATACTTGTAACATCTTGCCAACATGTAAATGAGGTCTCATACTAAAAGCCACTGTGTGCTCCAATCCTCTCAGCTGCTCATCCGAATTATCACTTATAATTCTGGCCCAGTTGATCATTTTAACTCCAGTTGTGATTTCCTTGATAAAATAAAACATCCATGGTTTAAATGGAGAGGCCTGAGAGCTGCCCATAACTCTGTCGAGCAAGAAAACAAGGTCTCCATACCTCTTCAAATCTGTTTGAAAAAGTTTCTTACACATTTTGCTATGGTGGGCTTTGGACTTTTCTAACCGCACTTTGTTGATAGTTTCCCCACAGAGATCAAGTCGTGCTTGAAAGATTTTCATGGCCCCCTCTTTGGTCTTGTATACTGTGGAATTGTATTCTAGAATACCAAATGCCTCTTTGATTACCACTTCTCCGAGATAAGCCGGTACTTTTCCATCAAGTGTTATGATTTTCCTTTTTAGGACATTGTAGTTTTTGGCCATTCCACAACCAATTCATTATATTGTACTGCAGGTGGAAATCCAGCAGCTTGGACAATTCTTTGAGCTATGTGCATAGTGTTGTGAGGTTTTCACACCATCGCCCCATTGCAAATAGGGGCCCACTCTTTTTGCTTTGGTAGTAGGAGTAGTGGTCTTAGATGCTCTTAGGTGGTCTTAGTTGGTGGCAATTTCAAGTCTCCAAGCCTTAGGAAGAGTTTGATTTAGCCAAGGGGGGAAATCAGTCAAGTCCTTAGGTTCGAGTTTGAGCAGGGATAAGTGAAGGTGTTAGTGTTCAGTTAGACCAAGTGCAACCAACAGATGAGACACCCCTTACAATTTCACCTTGACAGAGCTTAGGAAGGGGCAAAATCGGTTAAGTATGGGCAGAAAACAACATGAAATGGAATCCTCTGGGCATGGCGGAATCCGCCAGCCCTTGAGGATTCAAAATCCTCTAGCACCCCAAAATTCCGCCCTCTCTCTATAGCTTAGAATCCTACACCACCCTCAAATTCCGCCTATGAGCAAGTGATGAGGTCATTAGATGAGCAGATGGACATGTTGGGAGGTCAAAATCTTGAGAAGAACAGACTGTGAAAAAGTGCAGTTTGGCATGAAATCAGACCTTGGAATGGCCTAATTCAGATTGAGATGATTATCAATCCACCTTAGAAACAGATTGGAAACTTGATGGAAATTGAAAGGATGGAGAATGGCCCCAAATTAGACCAAGGGACAAAGTCTTGAGGTGATGAAATAATCCTCAGGAGATGGCGGATTCCACCATCCTCTTAGGATTCTTAATCCTAGTGAGAGTGTGATTTCCACCTCCTAACCATGGACAATTTGAGGCATCTTTTAATGACATGGTGCAAGACAGCGATAATGAAGTGAAGGAGGTGTAAAATGAAAAGTTGCTGAGATGAAAGAGTTAAAACATGTAAAAATCCTCAAGTAAAGGAGAAATATGCTCCCTGCCAAAGATTTCTAATCTTCTAAATGGCAAAATTTCTGCCCTTGAGTATGAGTAAAGTGAAGCATCAGTTGAGATCATGGATCCAAACACACTCATTTTCCCTCCAATTTGGTATGGAAAAATGCAAGTTTGAGACACAAGGCGAATATAAGGAACTGAATTGAGACTGATGAAGAAATAAAGAGAATTCCTTGGAAGCATGGAATTGCCGCCTTCAATTTGAAAGGATTTAATGACTTAATACGATCAAATGGAGAACAAACTCCATCAAGGGATGATGTGATTAAATTTGCAGTTGCAAGATGAAATGAAGAGGATGATGAATGTGAAAGAGGGAATCCTCTAGGCATGGTGAAATCCGCCTGCCCTTGAGGATTCCAAAATCCTCTCTTCCCCCCAATCTCCGCCTTATGTTGATGGCGATGGAAACATGAGCAGGGCACTCCAATTTGCACAATAAACACAAAGTGAAGAAAAGAAAACATTGAAATGGTGATCTGATCCAAGGAAGGAGAATTAAGATCAGTATTTGGCTGAATTCAATAAAGTAGAACAATGAATTTGAAAGAGAAAATAGGCCCTAGGATAATAGAGCTAGAAACTTGTCTTTGACCTCAAAAGGCATGGAATGACAATTGAAATCAGATTTGGATTGAAATCAATTTGAAATGCAGTGGATTGGAAGTAATGGAAATCAAGGAAAATCCTTGAAGGGTGGTGGGTTCTGCCACCCTCCAAGGAATCTTTATCCTCAACAATGCCTAAACTCCGCTTAGAGCTAAGGGCAATGGACTCAGATTAATCAAAATCAAGGATACATTATCCTCAAGCCACTCTAAAATCCACCTTCAATAAATAAAGGCACTGAATTCATCAACTAAGCGAGATCAAGTAAGAATTAATGACAAGGTGAAAGGTGCTCGGTGGAAAGGCATGAGGAAAGAATGGAGTTTGAGTAAGATGAAAGAAAATTCCTTGAGGGATGGTGGATTCCACCATCCCCCAAGGATTGATCATCCTCTAAGATGCTCAAATTCCGCCAAGGGATGAAGTGGACCAATTGAAAGAAGGGAGGTGCGATTTGGTTAAAGTTAAATGATGAAAACTTGCATCTATTGCCCTCTTAACATGTCGGCCTGCATGGGATAAAATGAGATTGCTTTTAATTGTTTTATTTGGCTCAAAAAGACCAAGTCGGCCTCTTGTAGAGACATGTCTCCTCAAATCTCAAACTGCCTATATAAGGAGAGTGATGTTGATTCATTTCAACATCAAGCAAAAACAAATTTATCTATGCTGCTAAGACAGTGACTTCCTTGATTTAGCAGTGAATTCCTTAATTGGCAGTGATTTCATCTTCCTAAGGCAGTGAACTATTAAGGAGAGGGAGCAAATTACCTTGAAAGGGCAGCAGATTGTCTTGTGAGCAACAATTTAGAGGCTTCAAGGGGCAACGATTTTGAATATTAAGACAGATTCTCTCCAAAAATCAGAGATAAAGAGGGTAAAGAGAAGTGAAATTTGCGCATGCTATATGGAAACACTTGTTTATTTGCCAGATTTTAAGAGAAATTCACTTCAAGTTGCAAGATTAAGATTATTTTATCAATAAAATCAAAACTTGAGATTTGCAAGAGGAGAGAGAAGTTTGATCTTGAACTTGAGAAAATCCATTTTTTCCTCCTTGTTTTGATGATGATGCAATTTCCTTCATTTCGTTTATTTCTCATCGTTTCATGAGCTTAATGCATTTCCTTTTGTTTTTGCAAGGTGAAAAAGGGAGAAGCTTGGAGAGCACGGAGATGATGGTAAGGCCAAATTCAAGACTTCAAATGAGAAGGAGGTTCAAAATCAGATTGTCAAAAGTGCAAATTCAAGGCAAGATCAAGATGGAATCCAAGAAAGCAAAGAACAAGGAGAAAGAAAAATCAGAGAAAATAATCACCAACTTGAATTTCCTACGGAAATCCAAGTTCACTTTGAAAGACCAGCTACATGAAGACTTCATCACTTCAAGAAGTTCAAGTTTACAAGTATAAGCAAGTTCAAGATCATAACAACTAGCAATCACACCTTAGTGTGCAATGGGTACGCCGTAGAGGTATGGAAGGTCCACAAAGAATTTGTTCCTTTGTCTATCTCTTTCTCTCATCTTCTCTATGTACCTCCTTATCTCTCTATCAATATATCTCACCATCTAGATCTCTTTCTATCTCTTCCTCTCTATGTATCTCTTTCTATCTCCCTAGATCTCTTTCTAACTTTACCTCTCAATCTATCTCTATCCTCAGTCTATGTTTCTCCCATTCTCTCACTCTATATTTATCGATATCTCTATCTTCCTCTCCCCCCTCCATATCCAGACACATCTCCATCCATCACTCCCTTCCTATATCTTTAAATCTCTACATTTCCATATCTATCCTCACATCTCTATCTCTATTTCTATTTTGTCATCTCTCTCTCTCTCTCTCTCTCTCTCTCTCTCTCTCTCTCTCACAATCACTTGCTACCTCTATATTTATATTTAAATCCGACCCTCTTATCATTCTCTCTTCTTTATCTATATATGCATCTTCCATCCCCACTCTCTTCCTCTATCTCTCCCTCTCCTCTCCATATCCCTCTTCTTCTCAATCTCCATTTTCGTACCTCTCTCTATCTCCTTAGTCTTTATTGTGCTCTTCCCTCTACACCTCTCCCTCTTTCTATACCAATCTCTCTCTCTCTCTCACATTATCTCTCCTCTCTCCCTCTCCCTCTTTCTTCCCATCTCGTTCTATATCTCTCTCTCCATCTCTATCCCATTATCTCTCATCTCTCCTATATATCTATCTTTCTATCTAGAAACAAGAATTTCATAAATCCATTATCTAAGATAAGAAATGGATATGGCATATGAACTACTCATATTACTTTATTAGCGTAAGTTGACACATAAGGGAAGTTTCAAGGAAAGTTAATAAATCCTTTATCTATATACGATGGTTGGGGATAAATTATTATTCATTCTTAACTACTAAATTAATACATAAATTCAAAAAATAGTCATTTAACTTTTCTAATTGTTATCTTCTTTTTCTTTTATACTCGAATGAAATATCATACTATTTTTTGTTAAAAACAATAATAAAACTTTACACTATCAAATTTAAAAATAAAATAAAAATCAATATACACTAAATTTTTCATGATTTAAATAATCCCAATACACCATAATAAGTCCACCATTAAACTTGATAATATTAATATTTATTCAAAACTATTTTAAAGTTACTTTCTCATACATCGATGAAAGGAGTAATATAATCTTATAGTTTAATCCATTTAAAATTTATCTGATCTATTTCTATATACGACCATGGCGGTCAGGACTGTAAAGGCAAATCAAAGTACAATAGGCAAAGATGTCAGAATGTAAAATTTGGTACTGTATATGATATTTATATTTATATTTAAATTTTTATACTTAGTGTCATTCTATGAACGACAAATGGGAATATTATTATTTTTTTAGTTTGAAAAATTATTTATGTTTATTTTACAAAAAAATCATTATTTTTAAATATTCTATTAATAAAATAATGAATATAATATATTAATAGTATTTAAATTTTTTATTAATATTTATATGTTTAAATTTTTAAAAAAGTAATTATTTTAATAAATTTTTATATTATAAGATAAAATTTTAATAAATATATTGTATAAAATTTTAATAATGATTTTATTTAACATCTTAAAATATACGCATGTAATGTTATTAACTGTTTATATAATATATAATTAAACAATTTGAAGATGTTTAAAATATAAATAAATATTGACATTACTATTTAACCTTTCAACATAAGTATAATTAGAATTAAAATATAAATATTTATATTTTATTTAATAGATATTAAAAAATATTTCAAATTAAAAACATATAATTTGTATACTTAAAGATACTAAATAGGTATTATTAATTTAAATTAAGTATAATTTATATGCATACAATAAATTAACTCTTTATAATTAAATTTAAATGTATGGTGATATTCACATGTTCTTCTATACAATTTTTTATAATATTAATGTTCATGAAATTAATTATTGACATCAAAATTGATATTAACATCTCTTTAAATTAATATATTAAATTATACATATTGATTGAATTATTTATTTCAATTTAATTTAAATGTATTGTCCAAATTTATATTAATATGTAAATTTATAAGTAATTATAAATTTAATACATAACTATAAATAGTATAGTATAAATTAAAGTATTTAAAGGAGAAAATAAAATTAATAATAATAATATAACAAACATGTACATTAATTAAATTATATATATATATATATATATATATATATATATATATATATATATATATATATATATATATATATATATATATTATAATTTATGTTTTTTATTTTAAATTAAATTAAATGAAAACGTTCAATTTATTTTACTAAAATTTAATAAAATTATATAAAATTTGTATAAGATATATTATAATAATATATAAAAAATTTAGTTATATAAAAAATTTATAATATATATTATAATAATATTTAAAAAATTTAGTTAATGAAAAATTTATTATATAGTAAAAAACGAATAAAATAGTACCAAGTTTGAAAAAAAACTCAGGTCCCGCTTTGTAAGATATGCATTTTAGTTCAATGTAAATATCGAGCAATATTTTAATAAAAATGATACAGTACAAAATTTTACTGACATCTCCTGCTTATGTACTTTGATTTGACTTTACAGTACTGACGCACAAAATTAAGAGACTTCGATGGACATCCAGCCATATGGCAGCGGCTATGCAGCCATGAAAATTGTTAACCATATGAAGGGGAAACACTTAGTTTTTTTTCAAAAGTTTACAAAAAGCTATTTAAAAAAAACAATTTTCGTGGCTGGATAGCCACTACCTAGCCCCTGAAAAACTTCAAGAAAAAGGGAAAAACAGAGGCCTAACGATAAAATATATTATTAGTTTATGAAGCTGAGGAGATGCCTTCAATGGCGATGGGTATGAGTACACCCCCAGTGGGATTTCCTGTCGAACACTGCAATGAAAACAGAATATTCTGTTGGGAGACTGAGAGAGCGGCGAAGAGATGTAATGAAAGATTCATTTTTGCATGCATTCGCCCACGCTTGGGAGACGCAGGAGGCGATGGCTCTGTTGTGACGAGGCAGTCTGACAAGACACTGTCATGCAAGTTTATCTGGCAGAAATGGAAGGAGGAAACCAGATTCATCCATGCTAATCTGCGTGTTCTTGGAAAGGCCACCTCCCTAGATTTATTAGAAGAACAACGAAACTCTAAAATGCTTTTTCCGCATTCTAGAACGGTGGTTGAGACATTTCGATTTTGCAATTAGGTACTTGTAGCACAAGGACCTCAAAAGGAGTAATAAGTGAATTATGAAAGGTGAAATGGCCTTGGATAATGACTTTTGAATGTTTTCTTGGTTTATATAAGGAGTAAAGCATTTTGGGGTTGCACAAATAATTATTGTGGAAATCTGATAGTTCTGAAGATTTATTGTCTTATTTAAATGCGGGCTTATGAACACGTTTCGTAAGTCTGAAAATGAGATCTCAGACATCCGTGAAGAAGGATAAGGGAATGGCTAACCGTGGTACCAACGATTTTGACAAGGAAGTGTTTGGCATCTCTGAATTTATAAAATCCTAACATTAATATACAACCTATTTTTGGTTTTTCAAAGTACTGATTAAGAAATGCGTCATATAGTTGAAGATTTGATCAGTAATGTGGCTGCAATCAGACTTGGTGGTAAGATAAGAGAGAGAAGACTAATGGTATGTGATAGTATTTGACGTGTCCAAATCTTATATTAATTCATTTTAACTGTACAAAGTACATTGCATAAAGAAACAATAAGAAGTAGAATTTGGGTGTGATTGGAATGAAGTTAGACACCCCCCGTGGGAGCTCCCCAAGAATAGTAGGGGACCTCCCTCAATTCAAACCTAGTGAACAATTCCCTATCCTCTATAGTGGTTGAGCGGAGGCCTAACTTAACTGACTAGATTCTCTACATCAACAAGCAACATCAATCCGCCACTTTATACATTCATACCAGAGGATACTCATTGAGTATATGTCAACGGGTTGACGAGTATAGGCAGTGGGACGTATATGTTGTTGCAGAGAAGCCATGGCGAGGGTGAGGACGGAGGGAATAAGCGGCGAGGCGCTGGAGTGCGTGATGGCGAACCTGGAGGAGCCTATGGATCGGCGCGCTATGTCTCTGGTGTGTGTACAGAGTTAGCCTTGGATTGAACATATTTCATTTTCCTGCCTCTACTTGAAGAAGCTTCATCTCAGGCGAATGATTCTCACTAGCAATGGCTATCCAGCCATATCATTCGATATTTCCCCTTCGTATGGTTAACAATTTTCATGGCTGCATAACCGCTGCCCTCAAACTGCACTATACATTCTATTTTTCCCTTCCCCTGTTAAAAGTTTATCGGATATCATAGAAAGTCGCCCTTTCGATCATGGTCGTCGATCGCGTCCACCGGATGGTCGGATCGGCATCTTGTAGTCGCTGTCGCGTGATGAATGTTTACATCGTTATAATAGGAGCCCGTGCAATCGGGGCCCTCAGTCACTATTTTCTTCCATCCTCAACTGCTGAGTAGGATAAGAGATGTGACAAGACAGAAAACAAAAAGGTAAAGCAAGGTGAAACAATAAGCCAGGTAGTCTGAAAACAACGAACGAAGATGATCATTTTAATGGTAGTCATTTCTGTCTGCATCTATTTGAGCCGTCCGATACAAATTTTTGCTTGAGCCCTTTCAGATGAAAACGCCTACGAAACAATGAGAAAATTTCCAAGAACGAAGATGCAAAAAAATTGAGAAGATGAAGCAATTTGGGAATCTGCCATCACAATTGAAGGCTTGATAATGTTGAGTATCAAGAGATATTTTCTCATCATCAAAGAATTGATCAAGTCTATGAGATAAGGATGTTGAAATGGCACCCACTTGTCTTCAACCAATCAGAAAATTCTAGTTACACATGTCCAAGTACATTCAATCATAATATGCCAAGTGTACAATTTTCTCATTGGTTCTGAAAGGCATTGTGATTTTCTTATTGGCCCACAGGGTGGTGCCTTCATGTAATTGGATGATAGGGTGGAAACCAGGGTTTGTGATGGATAAATCTTAGCCCTTGATCTTGAATTGATCTTGGCCAAGGCCTTCTCATTTGTAACTAATTAGATTAGGTTAGCTAAGGGGGAGACTTGTTGAAATTGTTGTCATAATGCTACCAAAGTAATTGTTGATTCATTATTGGTCTTCATGGTAGATTACTTGTTGCTTTGGAGTATTACGTGGTTTTTTCAATTCCTCATTTAGGATTTTATCTCATGTTGAATAGAAGTAGAAGTAGAAGGATGGAAGATATTAATGAATGGTGATTAGTGATGAAGCTCGTGTCCATATCTTTCGGTACTTACTAACTATGAGTAACAATGCAAGGTCAATTTGGGCCTAAATTGCAAGTGTTAACTTCTATTGGAGATGTTCATTTAGATTGCACCTTCATAGGGTATTTGGATGAATATTGACAATGTGAAAATCATTATTGCATCCTTAGAAGCTAGCACCCTCCTATGCCTAGTTGACAAAACGAAGCAAGGATCGGTTAGAGGCTCACCCCAACATCAACATTGTCTTACATTCTTAGAGTTAGATAGCTTTTATCTCTTTGTAGTTTATTTGGTTGGAAGTGATTGAAAAAGTTAAAACAGTTGATATCCATTGAATGGATAGCATAAGTCCCTTTGTGATAACCAACATATCACATCATTAAAACTGAGTGAAAGTCCACGATTAAGAAGGAACCTTGAGGTTATCTCATTTGATCACACAATTTGTCTACATTGTTTAGCATATGATCATCCTTATTCAAGAGAGAGTTGAAAATTTGGTGTGGAACAAAACTCACATCAACACGTAGGAAGATGTCCATCAAGACCATACATTTCGTTCTTAAAAACCACAAGGTCCACATGACCAAGGTTGGTATATCCAACCTTTCTCCATTTCAATGATATCTTGGAATCAAACTATGCTCCCTTGTTCTGAAACTTCATCTGCACTTTCCTTGAAATTCCTTGAGTTGTCATCTAGCTCCTGTGAAAATAATCTAAGTTAGAAAAGAGGTAAGATATTTTTAGTTCTAGAATGAGATTTCATACTTAGTCTAATTCTGATTTTACTTTGTATTTCTAAGTCTGAAACTTGAATTTTAAACCAAGAATCAGGACTGTAATAAACTTGCTTCAAAACTCGTCAAAATCTGGCCTAAATTCATAAATTTTGCACCAACTATGAAATTTTGTAGAATGAAACCACGAATTTGGAATGAATACTCCTTTCAAGTCTGCAAGAAATCATCTTGAACCTGCAATCAGATTATAAAACCCTTGAAATATTTCAAAAAAATCACCTTCAAACTTGAGAGAAATTTAGAATTTCAAAAGAAAAATTCTTCAATCTGTCAAGAAATTGTCCTCAAAAAAAGCATAATATTGTCCTCTTTGACAATCTGAAAGTCATTCCACTTCCCAACTTAGCTCTGAATGAATGTGAAGCCAAAAATTGAATTTATATCAGTTGTGAAGAAGAAATCAATAAGCTTTTCTTTTTATATTTTTCTATTTTCTAAGCTTTTTGCTTTTTTCAATTTAGCCTTGCATTGGATCGAATTTCTTCTTGGAGAAGTCTGAAAAAAAATAACTTGTTTTTCCCATCCTTTCTATTGTGATTTCATGCTTGGATCAAAAATCTTGCTTTCTTTCTCTAATTTTAGCAATTCCTTTTCCTTCTTCAGAAGTCGATCTTGTTTTTTTTCTTTCTTTCTTCTAAAAGTTCCTTCCAATTTGATTTCTTCACCTTTGCTTTCTTGGCCAGACTTTGCATGAATTTGACGATTTTTTTTTCTTCTTAAAAAGGTCGGACTTGATGTGAGTTTATGGAAATCCTTTGGCAGCGTAGAGTTCACATGTGTTTTGACTCTTTGAGGATTCTTCACTTCTTAAAAGGTCGGACTCGATGTGAGTTTACGGAAATCCTTCAAGTCGAATTTCATGTGGGTTTTGGAAATCTCCATACCTTAGACAAGTTTTAAGCCTTCTCATCTTGAGCGGAGTTCACTTGCAAATGAGGATTTTCGCACTTTATGTGGTGTTAGGGATTCCTCATGTTGAAGAAGTCGGACTTTACTATGACTTGAGGATTTTCCACAAATTCTTGGGCGGAGTTAAGGTCTTGATGAGAATTTTCAGGCTTGGAGGGCAAAATTATTATATAAAATATAACATTTAAGTATAGGTTATACTTTAAGTTATATTTTATATAAATAATGTCAGGATGTTTGAGAATGGTTTTAGATCTCTAGGAGTTATAATGGAGATTTTGGATTTTGGAAGATCGTAAAACTTTTCAGACTTAGCCAAATTTCAGCAATCAACACGCTTCCATCAGTGTTCTTTTCCATAGCTTTTCCTAACTTTTCCAAGATAAATTTGATACTAGAATAAGGATTTTCTAAGAATTTTCACAATTTTGAATGCTTTTCATCGCTTTGAAATCTAGAACTTTTCACCGTTTTTCATGTTGTTTCATAAAATCCCAGATGAACATGAAATTGAAAATAAAAAGTTTACACTTGGGTGATTTCTAACTTTTCTCAATTGCAAACGCAACTTTTGGCCTTCCTAAAATAGAAACTTTTAAAAATAGAAATTTCAAAAAAACAAAAAACAACTTTCTAAATTAAGAAAAAGGCAAACAAAAAACAAGTTCCTAGATTGGCCCCAAAATGCCAAAAACAAAAACTTTTGCAAAAGCAAAAATAAAAATAAAAACTTTCCCTAAAAGATAGGAGTTGTCAAAATTGACCTCCAGCAATGTCGATCTTCATCCCTTGACCCTTCTGAACACCTCTGTGGCATCAAAATACTCATTTGATCACACTTTCTTCCTTTTACTGTTTGATGACACTACAAAACTTGAAATGAACTCCTAAGCTTCATACTAGCAAGAGACCGAAGACTGAAACAAAAACACCTAAACAAAACCCTAAACAACGAAAATTTAGGGGTTCCCATTTGCAATGGGTCAATGTATGATAACGTCACAACACGTTGCTACACAATTGTTGTTTTTTGGAGGTTTCAAGCAAGAATTCAATGATGGGTGAATTGTATTTGCAAGCAATTATCATCATTTCATCACCAAAGCATATTTGAAGGTTTATATCTTAGTTATCGGGTGCATGCATCTTGTCCAGGTATCTGGATGTTGGGGCATTATGGTGAGGGATGTGGGTGTTCGTGTGTGAGCATCCAAACGCACCAATACCCACATCCCGCACCATAATGCCCCAACATCTAGATACCTGGACAGGATGCACGCACTCGCTAACTAAGATATAAACCTTCAAATATGCTATGGTGATGAAATGATGATAATTGCTTGCAAATACAATTTACCCATCATTGATTTCTTGCTTGAAACCTCGCACTAGCACCCACATTCCACACCATAATACCCCAGCATCTAGATACCTAGACAGGATGCACGCACCCGATAACTAAGATATAAACCTTCAAATATGCTTTGGCGATGAAATGATGATAATTGCTTGCAAATAGAATTCACCCATCATTGGTTTCTTGCTTGAAACCTCCAAAAAACAGCAACAGTGTAGCAACGTGTATCTGGATGTTGGGGCGTTATGTTGCGGGATGTGAGTGCTGGTGCATTTGGATGCTCACAGGGAGTGCTTTTTCTCCCTATGGGAGAAACTAGATGCGCATCCATATGCACCCACACTGAATAAAAGCACTCCCTATGAGCATTTGGATGCTCCCAAACCCCTAGCGCTCAAAAAATTCAATAAAAACTTTTAAAAAGTGACTTTTCCCTTAACACAAGTGCTTTAAAAGTGGCTTTTTTATTTATTTTTTCTAAAAAACCCTAAAACGGCCCTAGATGATGAATTTTTTGATAATCCTTATGATGATTGATGAATCATGAACTAAATTTTGTAGTTGTAACAATTTTCTGATTTTCATTGGAATCGTGAACATAGACATATATGATATGGCTTATTTGAATATTTGTGAACTATCAATTGGCATTTAATATTTATCTTTGGCATTTGCCATTGATCAATGAAGTATCATACAATCAAATGCTTTAATTCTGTATATTTCTTGCATTTTTTTTGTATATATATATACACACACACATACCCAAACGCATCCATAGCCCCCAAATAAAATTTTCACGTATCCATGTACCAGATTCTCGTACCCGCATCCACATCCGGATTCGAACCGGTAACTTAGGTTTATATAATAAGTTTCAGATTTTAGTTGGATTTTGGACATCATTTGGTGCTGGATCTGAGTTACCCTTGCTGAGCGCCACATTGAAGAAGTAAAATTCAGACATTTAGGGCACCTTACCAGTCAAACAAGCTACTTCATTCATAATCTTAGTCACTTAATTGGGTGATACACGGCTGTTGAAGTAGAAAATTGAAAGCTTGTATACAGTCTGCAACATCCATACCATGCTGGTTGTACCATAATCTGCCCAGGTCGCAGGGATATTAGATATGAGATTTGTTGTATCATACTGTGTCCAAATTGGACATCAGCAAATATTGGAGTGGCCGCTTCATTTTCTACTTAGATCACAGGTTAGCAGCTGCTGTAGCAATTGTCTAACATGCCTTGGCTTCCAAAAATATCAGCTGTGATTCTTAGTAGCTCAAAAAATAAAATGTAATTTTTCAAATCATGCTTTATAGGAAATAAGAGTTTTGTCACCTCAGTTGCTATCATATAAATAATAACATTGATTATCAATATGTTAAGATGTCAAACATGAATACCATTATATGAAGATATTCCAAATTGTTATATTTACTGAAGTCACTTGCATTTCTAATTATTCATAACCTGGGTTGGTGGAATTGAATTTATATTGGTGTTTCTGATCATTGAAACAATTCATATATGAGATTATACTGCAAACTAGGGGTTATACCAGATGTACCAGCAATTATAATTGTTAATATATGATTCAGATTGATCATCTGAAATGGTTTTTCAGTATTTGAGTGTTTGATCAAGCATTTCCAGCTATTTCTTTTCAAATTCAATCTGTTGCTCCAGTTTATTTTGGTCATCAAAATTCAGGAAATACAAAAAATACAGTAATTAATTAATTAAAATACAAAAAGGGCACATCTCATCAGTTAACACTTTTGGCCATTGATCGTAGAGACACTTACTTAAAAACAAGAATAGAAGTTTTGTAAACCTTGATAGCCAGCTCCTCTCCATTGTCTTTTGTTGCATGGTACACATTTGCCTGTAGCGAACAATTGAAACTTCATAAAATTATTATTCAAAACATTGCAATTAACATAAAAACATATATTGCTTTTTTATAATATTTTCTAAATGAATCATTCTGGACGATATGTAGATTCGGTGTAAACTCTGGCTAAGAATCAAAACAAAGGGTGGCTTCTGCTGTGAATATTTTCATGGTGGCAGCACAGGCAACTTGTAAATTGATCACATACCACCTCCCCTCTACTACTAATGAAAGGAGAATAGAGTTGGTGAGAAAACAATGAAAATCACTGGGTGTTATAGAGAAGAGAGTTAAAGCTTACAATAAACCAAGGCAATGAACATGTAAAATGAAGAACATCATATGCAAAGCATAGAATGTAAAAGAAAGGTACCGTGAAAGACACAAACTCGTATCAAAGTCAAATAAATGATTAAACTTCTCTAGTCATGTTGTCTCCCAAACCCTTTTAAATTATCATCAAAAGTCCTTGAAAGAAAGTCCAGGAATTCATACATTGTTAAATCAACTCCAAAATTCATTAAAAGGGTTCTTCAGATTTTCAATTGAGCTCTTAAAATTTGTTTCTCAAATACTTACTGTGTAAAGATACGATTTTTTATGCCTGGGCTGGTGCCTTAATATTCTGGCATTTCAAACTAGATATTCAACAATAAAATGGAAAACAAATGGAGTAAAACCTAAGAAAACAAAATATCATAACAACAAACTGCATGTGGAGAAAATTGCTTATACTACTGCACAGATGGAAAATCAATTGAGCTAAGTATGACTTCCACCGACCAATTTCCAGATATGAAAGCATAACCAAATATGAATTCTTCTGATTAACATCTTGAAAGATCAAAGTCATGCATATGTCTGGAAGGCTGAAATGACCACAATATCATTATCAGAGAAATTGTGACAGTTAAAATTTGAAATAAAAGGAGTCCACTACATCCCAAATTACAATGAGGGTCAAAGGAATTTGAAGTCACGGAATGATTCCCTATTCAATTAGAACAAAAACACAAATCTTGAAATCTATCCATTAGACTCCTCTTTGAAGTCTACAACACGCTGCTTAAAGATTATAAAAATGGGAATGAGAAGATATATGACAAAAAAAAAATCATGAATAACAAATTTTGAAAAATCTTGAAAAATAACCAAGGATGGGAATAGAAAACCAATGAATCATAAGGAGCCAAGGGAACACCAACCAAAAAGGATCATCCTTCATCATTGATTTATAGGACCCTTTGAAACACCCTAAACATGAAGTTTGATTGCAGTAAACTCACTGTCAACCCCATCAAGCCGAACTGCTCACACCAAAACTCACATGAGCTTTGGCTGTATATGCAACAAATCTCGTCTTCAAATTGACCTCTAGAATAATCAATTCGTCAAATGCATGAGGACTCTAGAACCGCTCTAAACATGAAGCTTGATTGCAGTAAAACTCACTGTCAACCATCAAGCTGAACTGCTAGCAGCAGAACTCAAATGAGTTTTGGCTATATAAGAAACAAAGAACAACTTCAAATTGAGCTCAGAGTAATCACTTCATCAAATGCATCATAGCATCAACTATCAACACAACATTAGAAGACAAATCACCAACCTGAATTGAAACCATCTTGACAAAATTGTTCAGATGCTTTTTTGTTTATGAACAAAGGAACCAATGCTTGACATATATCATCAACCAGAGGTTTAGATAACTGATTGATTCTGATGGTACCAAAATCCATTCATTTCAAGACAGCTATACATAAAGTTGACCAAAACCATGTGATTCCCATCACCAAAGACCTCCAGCCTATTGTGTCCAATTCACTACAAAAAGTCTTTAATCTCAACTAGTTTCTTCCTAATAATGCCACATCTCTTTTTTGGAGAAAATTAGTGTGGCTTTGTTGACAACTACATTATAATCTCAGTTCCCAATAGATGGTTTTCCGCATAGGTGCACTTATCGCCGATTTAATGGTGATAAGGGTATTTATCGCGATAAAATATGACTGGCAATAAACTACCACATTTTAGCACAGATTTTTATTGCCGATAAGTTCACAACTTATCGGCAATAAAACGGCAATAAGCCTTTTATTTATCGGACGCAGTCTGCTAATAGGGATTTACAGCAAAACAAAAGGGCATTCTTCGTTTCTTGAGTTGTATGTTGTTGTTTGGGGAAAAAAAAGAGCTTCCAAAGTTTTGAAGGTGATTTGCAGGGATCTAGAGCAATTTTTAGTGGATATGTAGCAGATTTGAAAAAGTTTTTGAAGCAAATCATAATCACAAGTTTTCAAATTTTTTTTTTCTTTTTTTTTTAAAATCATTTTATCTTCTCTTTGTTGCATCTAGATTTATAAAAACACTATAACAGCATTTCCCAAGTACTCTAAATTGTTTGAGCGTAATGAACAAGATTTAACACCAATTTTTCACAATTTTTTTAGATTTTTTCATTATCTTCTTAAAAAATTCAAACCCTAACACTTTTTTTGTTTTTTATTTTCAAGTTTCAACTATGTTTAAAATTATTTAAACTATTTTAGTTTGTTTGCTAATTTTTTTATTAAAGTATAATATATTAATTTGTGGTTTCAATCTATACGTGTAGGGTTAAAATTTGACTAAAATGGCAAATAGAGATTCATCCACAACTGGGTCAGTTGCAAGTGTCAGTGCCTCAGTAGACACATGTCCATCTAGATATGTAGGCACGCATTCTAAAGGAGCTAGAGATAAGGCTTGGAAGTATGCGTTTAAAGGACCCAAAATTAATAGTTTAATTTGCATAATGTGAAAAAGTAATTAGTGGAGGCATATACCACTTCAAATACCACCTTGCAAGCATCACGAAGCATGAGATGAGGGTTTGTGAGGCAACCACAAAAGAAATAAAACGAGAAATGAATACCTTGCTCGCTACCCAAGAAGAGAGAAAATTGCAAAGGGAAAGGGCAAAACTAGCCATGAGGACAACCATTTCTAAATCTCAAAGTATCACAGTCATTGAAGGCATAGTGGGCTTTCTTCATGGCCCACATATCCGCAAATCATAAAGATTCCCTTCATATCAATTTAGAAAATCACTCAAAAAGTCTACCATTTCAATGATTTAGAGACTTCTTAGACTTCTAAGACTGAGTCCAAAATAGACTACCGGGATCCAATCATCTAGTCAATCTTTGAGTCTTCCTCTACCAACTAAAGGCATGATCCATGGCAAAGCATTTTGCAAATCAACACTAGAGGACAAAAGTTCTAATGGGCTATACATGTATCATAGATCAGACCTTAACTTTGATTATCCGAAGGGAGTATTATGTTTGACCATATTTTGAACTTCTGGACTCTTGTTAATGCCCTCCTACACAAATGTTAGCTAGCAATCAATTAAAGTCAAACAACTCATTGGACGCCCGCAACTTGAAAGGGTTAATAAATCAAGTGGAGAGTATATTGTCTTTTTTATTTATCAGGAAAAAACTACAATGAACTGAGATACACCATCAAGCTCCGTGGATCAAGTATATCTTTGAGCCCTCCCTTGCCAACTAATGACATGATTCATTCAAAGCATTTCACCAATCACCACTAGAGGTCCAAAGTCCCAAAGAGACTTTGGACAGTCAAAATTAAGGTGAGAATATTCCAAGGCACTTTCATCAAGTAGACCTTTGAGCCGTCCTTTGCCAATTAATGACATGACTCAGTTAAGCATTTCACCTATCACTATTAGAGGACCAAAGTCCCAAAGACCCCTTGGCCAGTGAGAATATTCCAAGGCACCTTTGGAATAGACAAGATCTCATTGGAGATCATCAGAATTGAAAACTATGCAAAACATTATCTTCAAAAGTATTTACTGTTTACCCGAAGGGTAGACTAGTTTACTGACGTACATGCATTAACAGGATATGTAACTTAGCAAGGATAGATATAGCAAAGAACACAAAAGCTTCATTAATCATTCATAGTCGTACAATAATCGTGATGCTTCAAAGAGCAAGTACAAAGTTTATATACAAACCTAAGGGGTGCAACCAAACGTCATCACCCTTCAACCGTTGGCAACTGACTAACCTCCATCAGAACTAACTGACCTCCATTGGCAACTTACACCCGACGGTAACATAACTTTATGGCTAACATCATCCCCCCTAAAGAAAAGTCGTCTCCAGATGACAGCAAAATGTCCAGGACTAAACAACAAAATAGGAATGACTACCCACCATAACCAAAACTAAGACTAAGAAGTAGAGTGAGGGAAAGGAAGCGTCCCTGATGATGAAGCGTGCTGCTCTGTTGGAGGAACTGGTGTGATGGACGACCCCAACTGAGCCCGAAGCTCATACACCTGTGTAGTCCAGGTCTATAAGTGCGCTTCAACTACCATCTGTAATTCCAAGGCGGACTTAATCATCATGGCAGCCTCCAACAGTTCCTTCTCCTTTGCCTCATTTTCTGCCTGTGCTGCTGCCAACCGTTGCTCTAAAGCCATCCGTGCTGTCTGCTCAGCCACCAACTCCTGGGTCCGCTATAGTAAGTCTCTCTCTACGGCCTCTAACTTGGTGCCTAACTCCTCCTGAGTTCTTTGTGTAGTCACCAATGCAGTCTCACGTTCAGACGAGACATACTTAGATCGCCTCAATGCGTAGTACCCATCCTTGAATGTCTGCTCCAACTCTCTAACCAGAGATGCTGCCTCACTCTCAATGACTGGTGTAGGAACAGCCCAAGCAGCCAACATCTCTGCAGTCTCTCCCTCAGGCCATAACCCTTGCTCAAAACAAGCGGCAAATGTTGTACCATAGCCTACTCGAGCAAAGGCTAAGAGACGTCTCAAATCCTGAACTATAGTCGCCACAGCCCGAGACTCCGCTACAGCCACCAACCGACGTCCTCGGGTGACCGTGTCTACTAAATAGGTCTCGACGTCTTCTCCTTCCAACGTCCCAAGACCAGTAAGGGCTGTCGGGCGAGCCAATTCAATTCCACAAGGTGCCTCCCTAGCCACCTCGTCCCCTGCCACAGCCCCATCCTCCTCAGAGAAGGGAGGAAAATCATCTATCGCCACTCTGACATCTGCAGACTCTATACCAATAGCCTCTTGCGGGTCCTCCCGTCGAGGAGAGAGAACTACTACGGGTGGTGGAGCCGGAAACAACTAAAACCGCCGGCTGATCCAAGAACGCATAGCTCCCACCTGCGCAAGGTCATGAGGTGGTGAGGGATCCTGCAAAAGTGTCACATCTACTATCACTATGGCATCCGACCCTATCACTTCCATCCGAACCTGACCCTCTCCAATGTCATGCTAGCCTCTGATTACTTCCTCTTCTGTAACTACTACCGCTACCTCCATCGGGGGTTTGGGATCCCCCTCAGCTAGAACATCTGTCGCTGCTTCCTCAGGCGGAAACTCAACTAGAGGAACTGTGGGACTAACGACCTGTGCCAAAGTCAAGTGAGCCAAGGTTAGCAACACTGGTGGTGCAAACTGAATAGTGGTTGTCGCGGTAGATGCCACTGCCTCTATGCGAACTGTCGTATCACCATCTTGTTCGCCCGAGTCTGTGTCGGAAGATTCTCCACTGGCTTCCCAACCACTATCGATGTCATCTTGGTTGGACTCTACCACCATTTGCCGCCGTAGCTTCTGTCCGCTAATTACACCTCCCGTATCCAAATACAACCAGTAGAACACAGGCGGGGCTCCTCCTGTAAGCTTGCCTGGCGACTTGAGCTCCAACTCATCCACGAGCATCTGTCTAAGTGCAGCCTCGAGAAATAATCCAATGGCATAATGAGGCATGTAAAAGGTGGGATGTTGTAACGTCGTGAATTCCCACATCCTGTCCGCCAACACTGAAGCCCAATAGTAGACCACACCATTCATCAACCCCTACATGTAGACGATCTGTGGGAGGGCAATGTCGGATGCACTGCTCGAACCAATCAACCTGCTCTTAAGGACATCAAGAATGCAACGCCAAGCACCCTCTGCTACATACTCCTTCCTCAGGCCTCTCGCTTTGGTCGCGTTTATCACCTTTTCCAACTCTACTGGAGTGAGCCAGCGGCAGACACGCTTTATCCAAAACTCCTTCCTCTCTGCTAACATTTTCTGCTTTGTGGTATCCACCTTTTGTCTGTTGCGTCCTGGAATGCCAAAAACCCATGTGAAGTCCTCAGCGCCATAGGAGACTATGAGCCTGTGGTTTCGATACATGAATGTACTCTTCCTCGTCTGCTTGTCGAAACATTGAATCATTATCCTCAAAGTATTGTCCAGATTACGCACAGGAAACAAGGGCATTTGGATAGCCCAATGAACACCCGCCTAATATAAAAATTTCTTTACCTCGTCATCATCTGGGGTTTCCTTCCACCATTTCCTACATTCCAGTCCATTAAGTCCTTCAAACACTACCTCCTGGTAGGTGACAACATTTTTTTCCTTTTCCTCCTGTGCAAACTTGAGTTTCTTCCCGCTGCTCCCACTTGCCTAATGCCCTGCAACCTTCACTCCCGATGGTAGAATAGTGGCCTTCTTGTTCATCGCTATTTTACCTAAACTCCCTGCCTCTAGCTGATTTTTCCAATTGTTTCTCTTCCCGGCTGAATGCATTTTTAACCGTTTTGAATTCAAGAAACCGTTATATACTTTGCCATACTGATTTCCTCTCCTTTTGGCGGCTATGTTTCTTCCTCTTATTTTCCTCTGTTCGGTATTAGTCCATCCCTTCCGTCCGCCGTAGCCTCTTCTCCTTTTCCCGTGTGGTCTCCACTTTCCTTCTACACTTCCTTCCGTGCTCGCCTTCCGCACGGTGATGGTGGCAATTTCTTCTCCGTGGCACTGGTCTTTCCTTCCACCACACTGTTCTTTTTCCTTCTGCGCTGCTCTTCCCTTCCACCCCTTCCACCGCACTATTTTTCCCTTCCGCGCGTTTTATTTCTTTCCCGTGTGGTTGCGGGTTTTATAATGACCGGTGGTTCCACCGTCGGGTGGTTCCATCGTTCGGTGGTCCACCGTCGGGTGGTCCTACCGTCGGGTGGTGCCACCGTCGGGTGGTGCCACCGTTCGGTGGGTCCACTGAAACTTACGCTTTTATTTTTCTTTTTTTTAATTTTTTTCTTTTTTTAAAAAAAAATTTTAGCTCTGATTCCCGCTCAACGCTCTGTGATGGCCCCAATCATGGTAAATCTTCAACTTCGACCCGTTAATGGCATCCGCTATGGGTACCCCGTCTATCAATGACAGCTTAATTGCCCCGTTGGCATTGACTTCCTTGACTTGATAAGGGCCTAACCATTTCACCTTGAACTTGTCGGGTTTAATCTCGTTTCGGCCATTATACTTCAGTACGAGTTGTCTTGGAGCGAATCGGGTGCGGCGGAGATGCTTGTCATGCCAGTGCTTCTGACGTTGTGCTACATCTGTTGCCCACTGTGCCAACATCCGTCGTTCATCCAGTTTGTTGAGAGCATGGAAACGTTCTCGGAGGCTGTCCATGTCACCTAGTCTGTTTTCGAGTGCTATTCGAAGACTCAGCACCATAAACTTTGTAGGGACCACGGCCTCTTGTCCGTACATCAATTGGAACGGAGTATGTCCCGTAGTAACTTTATATGCCCATAGTACTGACGGAAGTCGCTCTTCCCAGTCTTCGCCTTCAACTCCATAGGACTTGTAAATCACAGGCACCAGTATCTTGTTAGTTGCTTCCGCCTGCCCGTTTGCCCTCGAGTAATAGGGGCTTGAGAGAGTGAAAAATTTTAAATTCTGTGGTGAGTAACCGTATCACATGGTTAACAAAATGCCCGCCTCTATCGCTTGTGAGTTGAATAGGGATGCCATACCGTGTGATGATTTGTTCATAGATGAACCTTATCATGCTTACAACAAAGTTGTCTGGCAGGGCCCGAGCTTCGACCCATTTGGTAAGATATTCCATTGCTACCACAATGTACCAACACCTCCTCTTGCTTGTTTTTAGCGGTCCGACAAAATCCAAGCCCCACCTCTCGAACAATTCCTGAGCGTTAGACAAATTTAATGGCATAAAATCCCGCTTGAGAGGTTTCCCAGCTCTTTGACAAGTGTCACAACTCGTCACCCATTCTCGTGCATCGTTATACAACGTAGGCCACCATAGGCCTGCTAGTAAGACCTTCCGTGTTGTCATGTCGAGTCCCATATGCCCCCCTGCCGGACCTTCATGGGCTTCTCTCCAAACGCCTTATACTTCCTCTTCCATCACACATCTCCAAAGTACCTCGTCGGGTCCCATTTTGTATAATAACCCGTTAATGAGTTGGAAAGTCCTACTTCTGAGTACCAATTTTCTTCGCTCTCCGGGCGGCATTCCCTCCGAAAATTGTCCCGTGGACAAAAATTCTCCAATGCTTGTGTACCATGGAGGAAGAACAGCAATACGAAAGAGATGGGTGTCGGGAAAGTCATCATTTACTCCTTCTGGTGGCTCCCTGGATTTGAGGCATGATAAGTGGTCTACACACGTGACTTTTTCCCGAGCGTACTATGATGTTGAAGGTGAATTCTTGCAGGAGAAGCAACCATCTGCTTACTCGTCCTTGAATAAGTGGTTTGTTCACCAGGTACATTAAGGCCTGATGATCCACGAAAAAGGTGAATGGGGTGGCGAGTAAGTAATGTCGAAATTTTTTCACAACATACACCATTCCCAACGCTTCTCTTTCTGTTGTGCACTAGTTCTTCTCTGCCTTTGAGAGGAGTCTGCTCGCGAAGTATATGGGGTGATCTAACCCGTGGTCACCCGTCTATGCCAGTGTGGCTCCAATCGCGAAATTGGATGCATCCACATGCACATGGAATTCTTTATCCCAGTCGGGGAATGCCAAGATAGGTGCGGCTACTAACCTTGCCTTAAGGTCTTCGAATGCATTCCCTTGCTCTAACCCCCAATTATAAGGTTCTCCTTTCCGGGTTAGTTGTTCCATCAGACGAGATACGTGAGCAAACTGTTTGATGAATTTCCGATAGTACCCGATGTGCCCGAGGAACGACTTGAGTCCTGTAACATCCGTGGGTGGTTTCATCTCGAGCATCACCCGGATCTTGTTTGGGTCGGTTTTCAATCCGGCTTTGCACACAATGTGCCCGAGTAGTTCCCCTTGTGGAACCATGAATCAGCACTTCTTGGGGTTAAGCGCCAGCCGTGCCCGTCGGCATCTTTCCATGCACTCCCGAAGGGCCACCAGATGGGTATCTTCGGCACTATAAATAGACCAGTCATCCAGGAAGGCTTTGAAGTTGCCTACAGACATTTTATCAAAGATGTGCAGGATTATTCTCTGGAATGTTGCCGGGGCATTGCAAAGTCCGAACGGCATCCTGTTGTAAGCATATACTCCATCTTCTACCACAAATGTTGTCTTTAGCTTGTCTTCTTCAGCGATTGATATCTGGTTATATCCCGAGAATCCATCCATAAAGAAGTAAATTTCATGACCAACGACCTCCTCCAAGATGGTATCTATTAAGGGAATTGGAAAGGGATCTTTGATTGTAACAGCGTTCAAACATCTGAAGTCCACACATATTCTTATTTGGCTGGTGTCCTTTTTCAGTGAGATCATGATCAGCGACACCCATTTGCTCATCTGTACGCGAAATATGATGCCTACCTCAAGCATCCTTCCGATCTCTTCATTGACACGAGCTGCATAGTTCTTGTTCATTCTGTATGGACGTTTCCGTACAGGGACCGCTCCTTCAACCAGTGGAATTCGGTGGACACAATTCCGGTGGTACCCCCTTTAAGTCTTTGTAGGTCCATGCGAATACATCCTTGTATTCTGTGAAGATTTTAAACGCCGCAGTTTTCAACATGGGGTTCCAGTCATCCCCTATAAGAATGTTCTTCGGGTTGTTGTCATCTCCTAAATTCATGGACTTCACTATCGATTCTTCATACTTAATGGGCCTCTCTTTGTCGAATTGGTGTGCGGGGGTTTCCTGAATCCGGAGCTCCCCCTCTTTGTACTCCTCGTACTGTGGCGGGAATGTAGGCTCCTCATCCCCTATCTGTTCTTCTTTGTCGTCCTCTATCTCCAACATGTTACAGTGCCTTAGCTCATAATCCTCCATTTGCCAATGAAAGAGCCCGTTTAGTGAATCCATGTCATCGTTGGAGTACCCTTCTATTTGTAATACACCTTCCTTTTTTGGTTCTTGTCTTCCTTCATCAACTTCTTCCATGTCTAATCCCGACGAAGATGTCGGGTCTTCACTAACCAATTGACTTCTCAAATCGATTGTGAATTTCCGGCCATCTCTCTCCATGGAAATGACGTTCCGCTTCTAGTCGTGCTTAGCTTTTGCTTGCACTAGCCATCCCCTCCCTAAGAGAGCGTCGTATCCCTTCTTTTTCACTGGGATAACAATAAAGTCCATGACAAACGGTTGGGTGCCAATCATCACCCTTTGTGCAATCAATGTGCCTATGGGTTTAATCCCATGCTGGTCTGCGCCTACCAGTTGGAAGGTCGGCGGCCACAATGTTGGTTGTCCGAGTTTCCTCCAGGTTTCTTCAGGTAGGACGTTGACACCCGATCCTCGTCAATGATAGTGTCCGTGAGTATTGTGCCCAGGATTCCCATCTCCACTACCGCAGGGTGCCTTCCGGAGTTAAGTGCCAACAACATGGGGTCCTCGATGGATTTTCCCTTCACGAGGGAGTTTGTCGTCTCCATCACCTTCTCCGCCGTCGCCTTCCTCATGTTCGGAGATGGTACCGCATTAAGCAGGGTCATTCTTAATTGTGGTGCTGTTGTAAGAAAGTCTCCCGATTGTATTGGGATTTCTATCTGCATTATTTGCCTTAGCATTCTATGTTCCGCGTGACCTCCTTGGGAGGTTCCCGCGGCGTCATGCGTTTCTTTCCGCTGGGCCATCTCAATGTCTTCCCTCGCCTCCTGCACTCTTTTCTTTTCAGTCTCTAGGTGTGGGTAGGTGGCTTTCCGTGCTTGCTCTCGGGTGATTACCAACACTCCCCCTTCGTTGCCTTCAATGTTCAGAAAGTTTACTCCCAGTTTAGGGCATTTTGTGTCATCATGGTCTCCGGGCCCGCACCATTTGCACAGAAATTGTGCCTTTTCTCCCTTTGGGCACTCCCTAGCAAAATGCCCCCACTGGCTACATGTGTGGCATTGAATCATTGGCCTTCCGCTTGCATCGTACTGGAGGCGGCTTGGTCCGCCGTCGATGTTATTATTATTGTTTCCCCTTCCCCCACGACGGTTGTTCTTGTAACCGCCGGAGGAGGCTGTGTTCTGTGTATTCCTAGAGGCTGAAGCTTCTTGTGTGAACATGACTTGTTGGCCCCGTGTCTTCATATCGGACGAACATTCCTTTGTGGAATGGCCTGCCATTTGGCAAATGTTGCAGAACATCTTCCTTGGGCATGCGCCCTTCGCATGGCCAGCCTCTTTGCAATCGGTGCACCACAATTCTCCTTCCTCGTTCCGACTGGTGCTACCCTTCATATTTTTGAATTCCTTGAGCATTCGTTCCATGTCTTTTTGTAGTGCGAAAACTTTCTTCTTTGCTTTCCCGTCACTACCGCTATCATCCCCTGAAGTATTGTCGTCGTCTGACAAAGAAGACTCGTTTTTCTTCTTTTTCGACGTTTTCTGTTCACTCTTGAGGTCCATCGCCCGGTTATACGCGTCGATGTAAGAAGTGGGAGGAACTATCTTCATCTTCCTCCGAAGGTTGGATTTCAACCCTTTGACGAACCATCGCTTCTTCAAGCCATCGGCTAGTGGGCTCTCCATTTTGCCTACCAATTCTTTCAGTCAGCGGCCGTAGGTCCGTACGGTCTCCTTCTGCCCTTGTTTGGTTCCATAGATTTCAGAGACGATTTCATTGTCGTCTTGTAAGAGCCTAAACTCTTTTTCAAATGCCCCTTTCAAAAGGTCCCAAGTGGTCACTCCGATTTTGTCTAAGTCGGAGTACCAGTCAATTGCTACCCCTCAGAGGGTTGTTGGGAATTGTTTCATCCATTCGGCCTGGTCTGCAACTCCATTCGCCGCCCAAATCGTCTCACATGTGCAGCAATGCCGAACAGGCTCTTCTTTTCCATCACCGTGGAATTTGGGTAACCTTTCCTTGTTCGTCGCCATATTCACCCTCAGGGGTGGGATGGTGGTTTGTACTACCTGTTGTACTGCGGATTGAGCCGCTTGGTTCAGGGGAGATCCTTGCTGTGCCACAGGTTGGGGTGCTCCTCCGGTCGGTCCTCCGGAACTGTTTCTGTTAACAGATGTTCCCGAACTACTCGAAGTGGTGTGATCCGCGTGCCTTTCCGTCACTTCGACACTTTCGGCGGCAACTACACCCTGCTCCCTACGTTCGGCTTCCTCTTCTGCCTTCCTACGGGCTTTTGTCCTTGGTGTTAAAGTTAAGGTCCCCAATAAGTTCGTTGTTTCCTCTAATAGGTCCTCGTCATCACTTCCGCCTCTCTCCTGGTTAGGTTCCTTTAGACCGTTGCCTTCACTTACCCCCTCCGGTAGTCTATCGGCACGTCTCCTGAACCTCTCCCTTCGCTCGGCTTGCTGTTGTTCGAGTATTGCTTTTCGCAAAACTTGTTCTTCCTCAGGTTCCTTCCTTAAATTCCTATTCTTATTTAATTGGTTGGGCATAAATGCCTTCCTTCACACCAACAATCAACACACAATATAAAATAAAGGGACACTTTTATTCATTCATATTTTATTACAATCTTTTCATGAATGATCTTGTCATTCTTATTTTTACAGTGTCCTTCCTTCCGTCACTTTCAGATGTGACTATTCCCAATGGGGTTTCCCATCACGTTCTTCTTGGAGTCTTTTGTTTATTCGTTTGTGGTACTCCCGAAGGATTTCCTGCCTTCGTTCCTCCCGAGCGATTTCTTCCTAGCGAAGTCTTTGCGCGAGCGTTGCTTGTGCTAGAAGCCTCGGAAGGTGATGCAGCAGACAGTTAGCCGCCAAACCCACATTCAGTGCCTCCCACACAATATCTTCTGGCACAGTGGCTCTCGTGGCTTCTCTCCGCACGAAGGTTTCAATGGCCGCAGTGAGTGTGACTTGGAAGTCGTTCATCAGGTGGTCCTCCCCTTCAAAAAGTTCGCCATTATCGTCTATTTGCCTATTAACATCCACTGGTATTCCCATTTATGGACGATACTCCATTTGCCTTTGTCCCGATTTGAAAGGCAATGGCGCCAAATGTTTACCCGAAGGGTAGACTAGTTTACTGACATACAGGCATTAACAAGATATGTAACTTAGCAAGGATAGATATAGCAAAGAACACAAAAGCTTCATTAATCATTCATAGTCGTACAATAATCGTGATGCTTCAAAGAGCAAGTACAAAGTTTATATACAAACCGAAGGGGTGCAACCAAACGTCGTCACCCTTCAACCGTCGGCAATTGACTAACCTCCGTCAGTAACTAACTGACCTCCGTCGGCAACTTACACCCGACGTTAACATAACTTTACGGCTAACATTTACAATCCTTTGAATATGAATAACTTTTTGTTTAGAAGTAAACTCAAGATGGTTAAACATGCAAAGAAAGACTGTCTTTTTAATCTTGTAGGGGATACATTTATAAGAGACCATACCTTAACTTTGACTGTTGTAAAGGAATATTACCTTTGAACATATTTTAAATTTCTAGAGTCTCAACAAAGCCTCCTACACAACATATTGACCTGACAAAGATATCAAATCAAATAATTCCATGGACGATCAAACTTAGATAAGTTAATAAATCAGGCGACAAATATTTTGAGCATACCTCCATTTTTAGATGAGAAAAGAATTAAAGAGAAACAAACCTTTTCATTGTTGAATAGCCACCATGCACCATGCAAAAATAGTCTGACAGAAAAGGACACTTATTCTTTGGAAGATGATTCCCAAACTAGATTGGATTCACTTCAAAGCTAAACCACCACAAAATATTGCTCCCAAGATAGAATGAGAAAACAATGACAAGCTTGCAGAAAGGAGACAAAAAATAAATTAAAGGCTATCAGAACACTAATACCTACAAAGAAATTTGGCAGAATTCTCAGATATTGAATCCAGAACACAATAAGCTTGAATAATCTGTACAAATGCCTTCTTCAGAATTTTAATATGCCCCAAAAAGTGGCTAACATATCATGGCTTTTAGTTTCCTCGATATGATAATCAATTTCAAATGCCAAGCGATGATGTAAAGCTTAAAGTCTACAATGTGTGATATATAGGCTGTAAGTGATTTGGGCCAAGGCAAACAGGATATGGGAAAATTTATCTGCATTTATTTAAACAAAGGATAAACTAGTATTAATGTAATGTATATGTTATCCACTTTATTGCAAACATTCATATGAAAGTATATTTAGATTAAACTTTATTATAAGAAAATAATAAACAATATTCATTATCCTTACAGATGTTGGAACACATCTTTGTTTGCTAATCCCACTTCTCTTCTCCTGTGATATTCGATAGGATCACTACTAGATTGCTAGGATTATAACGGATATTATATTTTACAGCTTTGAAATTAATAAAGATTTTTTTAGCTAATTAATGGATCCAGGTACAGTACACTGTAGGCTGTTGGGCAATTGGAGAGTCATACAAACTTGGGTATTCAGATCATAACAAAAATTTTGTATTTCTGAAATGTTAAATGTCTACTACTAATGGTGGAAATGCTTTTTCTTTTCGTACGTTGTATTTTACTGTGATCTTTTCTAAAAAAACTATTATAAGCTCCAACAATTTTTCAGGAGATTCTTGTATTATAATTCAATAAGATCTTTGTTTGAATTTAAAATACTAATAAGCCGCAAAAAGGTTGCACATAGTTACAAGACTTCCGGAAAAAAATTGTCAAAATGAGTCACCTGTGTGGAAACTCTTTTGAGATTATTTAAACTTTGCAAAGATGTTTACTACATTCACTTTTCAAATGATTACTTCAAAAAGAGATCATGAATACTTTGTAACATATACCATTTTAAAAGAAAATGCAAAATATATAGGTCTGTTTTTTCTGAAATTACA
The DNA here is from genome assembly GCA_027943335.1 of Chamaecyparis obtusa. Taxonomy (NCBI): domain Eukaryota; kingdom Viridiplantae; phylum Streptophyta; class Pinopsida; order Cupressales; family Cupressaceae; genus Chamaecyparis; species Chamaecyparis obtusa. The sequence continues at coordinate 1,642,956 of BSBK01007872.1, forward strand.
TCTTCTTAATAGATTAGTTCAGGTCAAGAAATTCAAGTTTAGAAGTGTACCTCTTTACCTGTAGAAATGCAGCCATTTATATCTTGAAAGACACCTCGATTAAGCATTTTGAACAGAACCATACGTGTCCTGGGATCCAGTACCTGAAAAATATTTCAGTACCAATCAACAAATTCCAACTTTTCACCCAACATAGAACAAGTCATAATTAATATGTGAGCTGTCAGTTTTTTCAAGCAGCAGCAACAACCAATAGCAGATGCATGCATGATAACAATTCAACAAGATGCCTTGAAATGGGAAGAAGCAAACAATTTCCAGTAAGATATCTTCTGTCTAAGCATATAAACATATAATCTTCACGTACCAAGTCTACATAGAAAAGGAAATGCCTAGTTCTAAATTTGTATTCCTCTCAAACTTATCTCCAACAGTCCTCTCACATTCCTCATGAATTACATACATTTGACACTTCACTGGAGACAGATGATTGATCGCCAACAACTAGTCCAATTAAATACAACCGAATAGCCCTTTTGCTCACTCAGACTTTGAATATATAGCTTAACAGTCCCTTCACTAGACTGCCCTCATAATAATTGCAGATTTAATTGGTTTACCAAATTAAAAAAATCCCTCCCTCAAAACATATCAGCTGCTAGGAATTGAACTTCCAATTGTGATCTAAGAGGATGCTCAAATACAGATTTTCTTCGATTATTTGTCAAAAAGTAAAAACTCAACTTATGGTTCATCCGATCACCCACAAAACATGCACTTCCAATACTATGCTGCCATTCTTTAATTACAACAAACGATGTTTTAACAAGCCTAACATACCAGGCCATATTATACTTCCCTCTCTAAGATTTATAGTGATTTGGCGTGGTGCAGTTTATTGTCAATCTGCATATCCAGTATCGTTCATACTATAACAACCACTCAACTTTGCACAGCCTTCATTTACCAACACCATATTATTAACCTCCACAGCAACCCATGACTATTTTTTACCTTGTTGTCCGGCAGCTCCAAACTCTATGTTTCATATTCATAAGCTTACTTGTCCTCTCAGAAAATTCATGCACCATGAGAAAAATGATTTTGATTAAGTTTTTGTATTATAAGCAAACAAAAAAACGCAACTTTTTTAAATATTTCAGAAAAATTGATGAAACTTCACAACCACCAAATTACCTTCATTCCTTGTGTTGGTAATTTGGTGAAGGAGGCTTAAAATTAGATAAAAGGAGGCAGGGCTAATTTATTCAAGTGCTTTATTACTGTACTTATCTTAACCATGGTCATATGAGCCTCTGCTAAAATAAAATTGTGTGACGCAAGAAATTGCCCTGGTGGTGTCCCAATATGAAGCACATAAATAAGTAGAGATATATTCTCAAGGTTTACTACAGTTGATATGAGGTTTAATATTTTAAACAAAAAAAAAACCTATATGAAAAGTTCAGTACTATTTATATGTTTCTAGGTGTTTTGATGCAGAAAAGTGCTTTGCTTAGTGCAAAAGGGTGTTAGTTGTCAATTAAAGGATTAAAGAGTCATGTTTCAAAGGAAGAGAAGGGTAGCCCTCAGGGGTAGACCGGACAGTCATGCCATTGAAAAACATGTATGATGGTCATAGGTTTCATCCCCTAGATTTACCTGCACATGAGTGGAGGGCAGCTCGTGTGGACAGAGATTATAGTGGTACATGTTAAAACTTCGCCTTGCAGGTCCCACCAGGGATTGATTCATCTCTAAAAAAAATGAAAATTTTTTTAAAAATGAGAAAGGAAGAGAAAGGTCCTTGCAGAGAAAAATTTTCCTTTGGCCAATGGGTGCAATTTATGGATTATGGTACCCCCACTGGAAGAAATAATGTGGTCATCAAGGCATCCATTCTCAATAAAGCAACAAACTGTCTGATGGCTGGACAAAACTTATACTTGGTAGTGAAAACAAATATTTTCTACTTTATGGTTGTGGATATATATACAAGAAATGAGAAGCTACTTGAAGAAACAAAACACAAAAAGATATTCAAGATATTGGAAACAAGTTTCATTGCAATGGTTCTTTAAATCTTCCTCCATTTTGTTTTGTTGATACCTCAAAGAATGAGAAATTAATAAAATAGGGCAGAATTTCTTATCATATTTCTTATCATATTTGTCTTAACCATGATGACGTTGTGCTCTACTAAAGGGAAATGGCATTTTATAGAAGATGTAGCCCTGGTGCCCTGGTATGCAGCACGTAACTGAATAGAGTTGCTAGTCTCTCTTATGTGATGATTTGTTTTATGGACCAAAGTTGCCTATTTCATAATTCTTGCATCTTCCCTGATCTAATTTTATTTATATGTTTTTCCTCTTCTTCCCTCTATGTCTGTTTCAAGGCCCCAAAGTCTCTTGGTGTTGGGGCATATCCAATCTTCTAAGTGTTTGTCAATCATCAAAGTTTCAAAGCTCCTCATCCCAGCATGCCTTCCTATCTAAGTCCTATTTTCTCTAAGTTCCTTTAGCACTGGACATTTGTACTTGTCCATCTCATTGTGCCTTTCTTTTGTTCACCATGGAGCGTTAAAGTTCCCTTCTCCAAGTACTCCTGTCATGTCATCCCCATCTTCCAACTCCTGACTCAATATGTTTACTAAGTTACTTTGTTGAAGTTGAGCTTGTGGTCTTGCCTTTAATCATGCACCTAATTCTTATCATGCCCAACTTCTAACCCTATCGATAACTACATCCATCTCATTGGTGTCAGATTTTCACTCCTACATTTACTAAGGACTTCCTATGCATCTCCGATCTCCAATGCTCGATAACTTCAAGCGTATGTCCTATTAGTGTTGATGGTGTAGGAGTTAGACTACTTGTCATTAAAGTCAAAAAGGTGCAGCAGTGATAAGTTTTATTTATGAAGTGCAGTGAATATAATAAAGGAACAAGCAGCAATTATCAGTGATTTATATAAGCAACAATTCTATTTAAGAAGGTAATCATTTGATAAAGAAGTGATAATTTTATACAATTGAAGGTGTGATATAGTTCTGTTTGGGTAATCATTCTTATCTGTTAAATGTGTAATTCTATAGTGGAAGGGACAATATCTCCAGGTGACAATATGATATGTCAGTTCAGAAAAGCCAAACAAATATCGATAAAACAAAGATGATATTTACAAAGGAATTAATGGACTTCTTCGACAAACTTCAGGAGCGCATGCTTGTGTACGTGGAACAAACTATGCACTCTCATGCTTGTTATAATTCTCCAATCAAAACAGAACACAGTTACATCAGGAGGTGGCATTTTGAAAAGAAGTTATCGGGAGGTTTTGACACATGTCAAATATGGCATATTGAAAGACAGTAGCATTGAAAGGCACAATATAATGTTAATACATATGATGATAAGTGAAGATTTGTTTGGAGACAATAAGCAGCAATTGAGATAAGTGCAAGGAATAATGTGTGTGAATACAGAAAGCCGTGTCAAATAATGTATATGGAAATGGTAAAAGTGAAGAAGTGTATTGTAGACTACCTTTTCATGGTGCCATTTTCGTTGAGAACACAGGAATGATTGGAGTATCCAGTATCAAACAAAGTACAAGAAGATATGAGCCGATGGGCAGCACATACATCAGGTTGGAGTCTTGCATGGGACACGCAACCTGACATGTTCTTGCCACATCAGATCAGCAAATATATATGCACTAATATGTTAGAATGAAAGTATGTCTTTTGTATATGTCTGCATGTATACAAAATTTGCCACAAGGGAGCAAACCTGATCTTCATAATTCTTCAGAGTTGAGATTTGTAGTCGCTAAGTTCATGTGTAGTCAGGCTGGCATATTTCTATTCATTTCTTTTGCTATCGAAGATGTGTATTTATAAACCTTTTCACTATCATCGATAAACTTCCTTATTGATTACAATGTTATGTATAAACGGTTTGCAGTTGTTGAAATCAGTTAAACTGTTGATAGCTGTTTAATAGTTAAAACTTCTCTCCAACTTGTCAATAGAAGATGTTATAAATGTGCATGAAAAGTGATATTGAGAATGATCATAGATGCTGACATGGAGATGTGAAAACTAGTTCAAAGTTTTTAAAGAATGATTATTTGTGCATCGACATTGATATTCTGTAGGTGACTTAATGCTGCAGTCTGAAGTTTTTCTTTGAGAAGGAAAGGTGACAGTTTTGGAGAAAATGTCAGGTATATCAATTTCAGATTTTTAAATAGTAATCTGACTATAAGGCATATCATGAATTTACGCAACAGTCAGGTTTGGTATTGCAAGTCTTCTTAACAACGTGGTTCAGATCTTGAATTTGTTGTGATACTACATCAGCATAAAGGAATGCTGTTATTATTATTTCTGTGTGAATACAGTTGGCATAAGATTTATTGTTATTTTCCAAATGAACTTGGTTTGCAGAAGATCACTGTTATTATCTTTGTCTGAATTCAGTGTGCGGGGGAGGTGTTTCAAATTGTAGTTATTTGGCAGAGAAGTAAGAGGAATTATCTTGATAAATCAGAATCTCTGTTCATTTATATGTAAATAAAAATCACAGAACTGTAATTGTTTGTAATCCTTGTAATTCTGACTTGGTGCTCAAACTGATTGAGTAGGTGCTAAAATTGTGAAAGAGTTGGTGCTCTAGAACAGGGATTTGGTGACTCCTTAGGGTTGGTGCCCTTAATTGTTGTAATTGAACTTCTTTGTGAGGCTGGATTAGGACAGTAGATCCTAGCAGCGATCACCGTGGTTTTTCCCGTTATGGGTTTCCATGTCATATCTTTGTGCATTGTCTCTATTGTGTGGTACCTCTCTTCGGTTTTGAGTTTGGTGCTTTCATTACAGTATTCAGTTAGAAATAATTTATCAAAGGATTTAATCAGATAAAAGTTTAAGATTTATTTACTACTGATCCACCCCCCTCCCCCCTCCCTCCCCCTCAGTAGTAAATCTGTGTTCTTCAGTAGGCATACCTTAAATATGGTTGCAAGTATGAGCCATCCCTAACCTCAAACATTTATCCTCCTTTCAAAACTAACTATTCAAACTTACCCTCTTTTGCCTATCTTATTAGTACAAGTGACTATTATGAAGAGGCGTGACTCTAGATCTAACAATACATGTATTCGCATTATGCTTCATGTCTGCATATATTCATGTGTATGCTTTGTGTTTTTGTGTATGCTCCGTGTTTGGTTCATACCTAATGTGTTTCCAATATGTCTACTCCATGAGTGTCTATGATTATTGTAAACATATTCCTATCATCATGAGATTTCTATTTTTGGTTGATCTAGAATATGAGAATGACTAGAGTGAACCAAAAAGATATAAATTTATTGCATTTCAGGTCATAGATGTGTGTCGTGCTTATAATCCTCATCTTAATATATGTTAAGGTCACCCTTGCTTTAACCCAAAGAGATATCCATGATATTGTGCAAATGTTGGGTCAAAAGGAATACAAATCTCCAAGGATTGTTTTTGGATTTTCATGATTCAGTTCATAGAAACCTACTTTGCTTGAGAACAGGCAATCTTGGGAAGCACAGATTGTAATGTCCCCTTGTTGAAATAGAATTTATCAATAAATAATAATAAATTAACGTATAAAAGAATAAAAATCAAATTTAATATAATTAAAATTGAGTGCAATGAATGGTCAAAAGGCGTGAAATAAAAAGTCGTCAGTCCCTCAAACATGAGATATAAAAGGGAGAGAACAGAACTTCATTTGAAAGGCAAGATATGAAGGAAGAAAGAATGAAGCAAAGGAATTAAGGAAGCATTAATGGGAGAAAAAAGAAATGGGAAGAAGATAAGGAAGTAACTCTTTCAAAGGGGCAGTGAATATGAAGAATTGTGACACATTCCAAGGGTAGTTATTGTGAAAGGTTGGGACCATTATGAAGAGATGTGACTCTCCCTCACGTTGGAGGATATAAAGGGTAGACGGTTTCATTTGAGGAGGTGATAAAAAGGGGATATCAATTTGGGGAATAATATATTATTCTCAAAGGCAACAATGAAAAGTGGTGACACAATTCTTATGAAAGGTGGTGACACTTCCACCAACAAAGTACAAAAGAGAATTGCTTCTATGTATTGAAGGGAACTTATCAATCATCACTCACCCATACCTTAAGGCATCAATCAAGGAAGATCAAAACAAGGAGCAGAAGCAATTATCCAAAAGAGTAGTGATCAGCATTCCAAGAAGTTTGCCTTAAAAAATTGTTCTTAAGGATAAATATCAGCTTATACTTTTTATTTTAAAGTAACAAAAAATTTAGGACTTTTTCAGTATTCCAGCATACCATGCATTTTTTTATTATATTTGTTCTAGCGATGAAGGTGGTTGCCAAAGGCAATTTTAGGGCTTAAAATTTCCTATGATTAGGGCAACCAGCACATCATCAAGTGCTCCATCTTCTCCAACCTCCTTTGCCCATCAAATGGCACCATCCGACTATGCTACCGTCACATGGGATCCCCTTGGGCCATCAAAATTTTCATGTAGATCTGCTGCACCATTCCAAATATAGTGTCATACAACTTCCTTGCTGCCCACAAAGTCCTCCTAAATGATATATCTTGTTGTCGTCATTAACATATGATATATCCCATCTCACTTGTCTTGCAAGGTTGACAACCAAACTTAAGGACAAATAGAAGGACATTTGGTAAAGGTTTTAATATTTAAACTTAGTAAAGATTTTAATTGTAAGCTTTAAAACTTAAGTTCGATCATTTTAATTTTTTAAGTATAACAATTTTAATTTATTAGGTTATTAATAATCTATGTCTAAGGTATTACCTTTAGATTTATACAACATTCATTAAATTTTATTTTAATATTTTAAATTATTTGGAAATATTTTATTGTTTAGACAATTTGGTGGATTTACATTTGACGTTTAAAATAAAAATTATTCAAAAATAATATAAATTTATAGTAGTCTAACTAAATCACAATTTTTTCCTTGTTGAACTTGAACACTTACACAAACCCTGTGACTTAGCTTCCACCCAATGGATAATTTGAACCTCTTCGCAAAGCTTCTTCCTAAGCAATTTGGCTAGCTCTCATCTCAAGAATCTTAGTTGTGTATTGCGAGTGATATAATCCTCCTCAATTTAAAGCCTTCAAAACTTGGTAGACCTAATTGTGGATGTACTCAAGTGCTTGTTGGTGGTGACAACACCCTGTCTCAAAAAAACCATGTGAACATGTGATGTCACCTTCCTACTTTGCCCTAGAATTTGCCCTAAAATCACAATTGCAACAAATTATGATTAGGGTTACATCTCACCAATTAAATATCACTATAATAATGCGCCCAAGACTTGAACCCTACAACCATAAACAATATTTACAAATATACACATACATATTAATTCAATTAGGGGTAGGCAAACCACATCATATTCATAGTTTATCAATAATGGGTCTGCCTAAAGCCATTTCTACACCAAGTCCAAGAGGAATACCTAACACAAACCTCTTGCTTGTCAGCTCGTACATGCTTTCCCCAACCTTGTCTCGTCTTCCTACAAACAATTGCCATCTTGTGGAGTCGAGCAGAGGTTGTAAGGGGCTACTTGACATTGTATGTGCCCTCTTTGTCCTAGGCCGCAATGGTCCTTCTAGGACGGCCTACTTACAAGGCCACACACCACCCTTCTCTTACTCCTCAAGCCCTCTCTTTCACAAGGTGAATTTCAGACAGTGTGTATACCTATTCTCTATCATAGAGGCATACACGTAAGCACCAATCTCACACACAACGATGCATATATGTATGTGAATCTGACTTTTATGTGAATCTCAATACTATAAGATATGGAACAAGGAGGCATGGTAGGATGCCTTAAGACAATCGTTCTCCCTCCATGCAATCCCCCTCCATTCTTACATGGTTGGAGATCTTGGGTTTGTCAACAATCCCTCAGTATAGGGGTTGGAAGAAAAATAACAATAGGGTGCCCTTAGCCATTCTCTCTCTTTCACAGTGCAATAGGGTGCCCTTAGTCGTTCTCCCCCTTTCGTGGTACAATAGGGTGCCCTAATAGCTGTTCTCGCTACTTGCATTTGTAGCAAGGTGCCCTAAGTTATTCTCCCTTAATGCAGATTCCTTCCTAACTCCCTTTGACGAACTATTGCAATGCTATTATGTATGTACTAACAAAGATGTAAATATATATACATATATAAAGCTAAGGAATGATTTCTACATTACCCCTAGAGATTGGAATATTAACAAAAGACAGTCTGATGTGAATATTAACTAATTGGAATATATTTCTCCTATGTTGTTACTTCACTCTATTTATCTCTTATTCAATGGAGTGATGATAATCATATTTGTTTTTTGAATGTGCTTCGATCCAATAATTACTCTTTCGTTGTTTATACTTGAGTGATTTGATGATCAATGTGATCAGCATTTATGTCCCCTTACCAAGTGAAGAGGTGTGTGAGGTGTGTCTCTTCTCATTAGTAAAGGTTCACAAGAGGATTGTCCTTTGCCTCTGTGTCCATTGATGTAAATGATCAGCTTAATATCTTGACTAGGAGCCACCATATATGACTAGTATTTAAATTGTTGTACAATACATATATTATTTCTGAATTTGATAATCTTCTATTTCATTAAGTATTGATTGTCTTCCTTTATGTCTGCGTATTATCTTCTTTGATTCACAGCATAATGTGTCCCTTCCAATGCGAGGAATGAATCTTCCTTTATACTTTATTGGTGGAAGGGTCACCGCCTTTCATAAGGATTGAGTCACCATTTTCCATTGTTACCTTTGAGAATAATCTATTATTCCCCAAATTGATCTCCCTTGGATGTCCTCCTCAAATAAAATCTTCTCCCCCTTTGTACCCTCCAATATGAGGGAGAGTGACACCTTTCCATAATGGTCACAACCTTTCACAATTACCACCCTTTGAAAAGGTCACAACCCTTCATCATTTCTGCCCTTCGAGAGAGTCACAACCTTTCATAATTGCCATCCTTTAGAAGAGTCACAACCCTTCATCATTGCTGCCCTTTGAAAGAGTCACTTCCTTATTTTCTTCCCATTCCTTTCTTCTTCCATTAATCCTTCTTTAACTGCTATGCTCCCCTCTTTCTTCCTTCATATTTCCTTTCAAATGAACTCTAGTCCCTTTTATATCTTATGTTGAGGGAGTCACAACTCTTTATTGCATATCTCTTGACCTTTCATTAAACTTAATTAACTTGTAATTATATTATATTATATTTATTATTTTTTTAATATTTTAATTATATTATTTAATATTAAATCCTATTCTAGGAAGGGGACATTACAGAGTCGCCTGATTGTTTTGGATTAAGGTAAAAACAGGTTTTAAAGGAGACACCGAAACCCCTCACAAAACATTACAGAAGATATTCAATAAAGTTTTTACAAAACAAAACATTGCTAGCACAAAAACAACCAGCAACCAGAGACAGCAGCCCTAACACAAAACCAGCAACAAAACAAAAAGAAACAACACAGGACCAAAAACCCAAACACAGAAGCAAATAGAGAGCTAGGCAAGCTCCTTTAGGGTATCAGTTGTCTGCTTCTCAATTATGGTGACCTCCACGGAGTCCTTCAAATGCTAGATGGTCTTCGCAGAGACTGGGAATTTCCTCCTCAAGCTCACCCTAGTTCTTTTGCCTGGGCCCTCCTCAGCAGTAGCAAAGACATCCTTTTCCAACTTAGCCTAACCAGCTTTTGAGTCACCATCTATCTTCTCAATTTGGCCCGAAATACTCTTAAGCTTTTGAATAGTAGTATTAATTTTACCTTCACTGTCATGAAGAATGTTCATCAGACCCTCTTCATGAAATTTCATCTTCTCAGGGATCTGCCCAAACCTTTCTTCAAGACTCTTCCTAGCCTAGATCTCATTATCCAACTAAACCTACATGCTCCTGACCTTAGACTTGAGGCTATGAATTTCATTATAAATCCAACTATCCAAAGCAAGGGAGTTATCAGCCTTAATTTTAGCCTTTTGAAGAAACTCCAGCTGGGTACTAGTGTTGTCCCTAGAAAACCCAAAACTCTAATGGATAGAATCAGCCTTCCCATCAGCACCAGACCCGTTGTGAATAGGAACCTTATGCTCAATAATTTTGTTAGGGTTAGAGTGACCTGTGGTGGAAGCAGAGCTAGGATAGCCGACTAGATCAAGGGTAGGGATCTTACCTTCCTCAACTTGTGTCTTCTTCTCACAGGTATTCAACACCTGGTCCCTAGCACCTTTTCCATTTTTCTTGTTCTTTTGCCTACCTTTCATCTCTTAGGCTCCCTTAGGAGGAGAGTTATCCTTTTCATTCTCCTTGGTATCCTTATCAATACCTTTATCATAATTTGATGAGGGGGTCTCTTTCATAGCCGAAGTGTCATCGTCCTCCATTTCCATACCTTTGGCTTCATCAAACCAAGTATTAGCAACACCAGAATCATTCTTCTCTAAACCCCTATTGTTGTCCTTCGTTGTTTCAATGCCTTTCTCACTATCAAATTGTTTCTTGATAGAAGGGGTCTTCTTGTTCCCTTTCAAACCCCATGGGCTTTTCCTCACAACCTCCTTGAACTCCTCACCCTCAACCTTCCTCTTGCCTTTCATGGCAGGTTTCGGAGTCCTCATTTCGCAATAGTCAGAGATGAGTAATATGACCTTCGTACAAAACAGGCCTTGTGGGTTTTTTCCTGTGCTCAACAAGACTATTAAACAAGGACTTGAGAAGAAAGTTGGGAAAAGACACCCTTTCCTTGTAACAAAAATGATTTAACAGCACAAAATGATAGCTATGAACTCTACTATACCTACCATCCAAGGTGAAGTAGGCCATAATACAAGTCAGCACCTTCTGCCAAATGGGTTTGATTTGATCAATATTGTAATAATCTCCCATCTTCACCAAAATTTCCTTCTCCTCACTAGTTTTAGGGAACTTATGAATAGCTCCGTCAGAAATCTTCCTTTCCTTGAAGAAATTCTTCCCAATGCAAGGAAGCCCAGTAATTTCTGAAATAAACCTAACATTCAAATCCACATTGACGCCATACATGGTAACGGACTCACCTTCTTGAAGCCATGGAGACGTTTGAGGTAAGTGGTAACCTTGCCTTTCTTGAGCTGCTCCCAGAACTCATCGATATCTTTCCATTCCTTACAGGATTCTGGGTTTTGCCTTTTCGGATCTCCACCTATGGCTCTATGAATAATTTGCTTGTTCAGCCTACCCTTCAAAATCTTGTTGAAGATAATAATGCAATAAAAGACACATAAGGCGTGCCAAAGATAATTTGAAAGGATTTTGTACTTGCCCCAATTTATTGTCATGAATGCTGTTAAATCAATGTGCATGTGTCATTTCCATCTTTGTCGAAAATGTTTCCCTCATAGGAATGTGTCACGTCAATTTTAATTATTTATTTTCCTTCCTTATCGTGCATAATCCCTTCTTGCCAACTAATTATGTCCTTACTAATTACATCCAGGTTGGCAATACGGTCTGTCGCCTTATTAGTTTCACGGAAAGCGTGAGAAACTTATCAAAGGTACTTAAAACTGCCTCAGCCTCCTTAATAATTGGTTCTATTGTCCACGAGGCCTTATTCTTGCCAAGTAAGCATTTAAGAATATTATTTGAGTCACCCTCGACCCAGAGCTTATGGCAATTGAGATCTTTGGCAAGTTTGATAACGTGCAGAGCACCAATTGCCTCCACCACATGATTTGTTCGAACTCCCAACGGGATGGCCACCTCACCAACACTGTTCCCATACATATCTCTGATTAATCCCCTGCATGACCTGGATTACCTTTAGCAGCACCGTCGAAGTTGGCCTTTAGCCAATCATTAGGCAGTGAAGACCAAACCAGCTCCTCCCTATTTTTCAGAACTGTCTGATTGTTACTAAGCATAAGCATGTTTGTTAAATGAATGAAATTAGTTTTGGACATTGTGTATCTAGTCTTATATTTAACTATAACCCATGTACATAATTCCTTGTGATGTCCCCTTCCTAATTTGCCCTAAAATCACAATTGCAACAAATTAGGGTTAACTTACATCTTACCAAATAAATATCTCTATAATAATGTACCATGGGACTTGAACCCTACAATCATAAACAATATATACATATATATATATTTAATTGGGTATGGGTAAACCACATCATATTCATAGATTATCAACAATGCTACACAAGCATATTAGGGTCTGGAGGAGACATGATGGATCAGACCAAAGCCATTTCTACACCAAGTCCAAGAGGGATGTTTACCACAGCCCTCTTACTTAGCAGCTTGTACCCACTTTCCCCATCCTGCCTCATCTCCTAGAAAACACATGCCATCTTGCGGATTTGGTTGGAGGCCATAAGTGGGTTTTTCGACTCTTCTACATAAGGGCCCTCTAGTCATGGGAGCCATTATTGTCAACGCTAGGATGGCCTACTACCCTCTCAAACCCCTTTTGCTTACACCTCAGGCCCTTCCTTTCAAGATGGGTTTCAGACAATCCGACATTTCTCACATATTTGTCATCATAGGTAATATAGTCATCAGCATTGATATTGGTATATGACAATCAACATATCTTATATAGACTTAAGCTTTACTCATTATATATATAAACAACATACATAACATAATAGATATACCAATGAGTATGAGTTTCATGACAGTGCCTGAGATACTTAGACTATTGTTATAATCAAATACTGGAACTAGCATTGATTTCCTCTTTGGTTGCTGCTCCCTACTGTTGGAAGTTTGAAACAATCCCTTTCTGTTATGCAACCTGATTGCTACTTGTGTGATGTCCAATTCTATTATTCTTAATGAAGTATTTTGATTAATGCTTGATGATTATGTTTGTTGATGCCATGGACTGCTGAATGTATCAAAGGATGATAATTCGATTGTTGTTGAATGATTAATATTTGTATTAATGATTGATTGACTGAATGAATTCTTTAATGATTGATGAGTGATAATGTAATGAGTGCCAGTTTGATATATTGGTGAATTGAATGAGTGTGCCAATTTGATTCAATGGTTTGCTAATTGATGATTGCTTTTGTGGATTCTTAAGTGATTATTGATAGTAAAGTAATTATGGACAGAATATTTTCGTATTGATTGAATACAAAGAGCTGGACAGGCTCATATATACAAAACTAAGGATACAAAGAGTAGCAACTATGGTACAAAAAATAGCAACTATCTAAAATAGGATAGAGCATTAAAAAGAAACTGCTGAATATTAGAAACATTCTAATACCTTCTCATAATGCTCAATCTGTCAATAACACCAATAGCCTCTCTGAATTTTACAAATTTATCAGAACTGAGAGTCTTGGTGCAGATATCAACGAACTGCTCTAAGGTAGGAACATACAGCAGCTGAATAGATTTGTCTTCAACCAGCTGACGAATGTAATGACAATGTGTTTCGACATGCTTGGTTCGTTCATGGAACACCGGATTCTTGGCCAGTTTGAGTACTCCTGATTATCACAGAATAGAGGAGTCGGTCCTAATTGAGGAACATGCATATCTGCAAGCATCCGCCGAAGCCAAACGGCCTCACAAGCTGCTTTAACTGCTCCTCGATACTCTGCTTCGGTGGACGACAAAGCCACTGCCTGTTGTTTCTTACTAGTCCATGTGACAGCACCGGACCCCAAATTGAACACATATCCAACGGTAGACTTATGATCATCAACAGAACCGGCCCAATCTAAATCTGTGTAACCACATAGTGTAGGATCAAAACTCTGAGTGTGCAGAAGACCATAGTCAAGAGTACCATTAACATAGCGCAGGACACGCTTTGCAGCTGTCCAATGATCAGTCTTGGGTGCTGTCATAAAGCGAGATATGTAGCTTACCGCAAAAGTAATGTTAGGTCTAGTCGCAGTAGGGAAAATGAGGCTGCCCACTAGTTGTCTAAACAAAGATTCATCCACAACAGATGAATTGGACTGAGCTGATAATTTGAGCCCGGGTTCCATAGGAGTGGGAGCAGATTTGCAATCCAGCATTCTGAATCTATCCACAAGACTTCTAGCATACTTGGACTGAGAAAGGAAGATATTGTGCTTAGTCTGCCAAACCTCAACTCCGAGACAATAGTGCAAGAGTCCCAAGTCTGTCATATCAAAAGTGCAACACAAATCTTGTTTGATTTCAATGATCAAATATGTTGAACTTCCAGTGATGATCAAGTCATCCACATATACAACTAGACACAATACATCATCACCTACATGTTTGATATACAAGTTTGAATCCGATGGACTCCTCTGAAAACCATGATCGGTTAGGTATTTATCAATTTTCATGTACCAAGCTTGAGGAGTTTGTTTCAGACCGTAGAGAGCTTTGACAAGTTTACAGACTTTGTGTTCCTGACCAGCAACCTTAAATCCGGAAGGTTGCGTCATGTAGACTTCTTCCTGTAAGTCACCATTCAAAAATGCACTCTTAACATCCATCTGATGAACTTTCCAACCAAACTGAGCTGCTAAGGCAAGAACAAGTCGTATGGTACTCATTTTAGCTATGGGAGCAAAGGTCTCCTCATAGTCAATACCTTCCCTTTGTGAGAACCCTCGAGCAACAAGACGAGCCTTATACTTGTCCAAGGTACCATCAGCTTTGTATTTTACCTTGTATACCCATTTGCAGCTAACGGGTTTCTTCCCTGCAGGAAGATCAAGATGGACCCAAGTGTGATTTTTCTGAATACTCTGAAATTCAACTTCTATAGCCTGTTCCCACTCAAGGATGCCTTTAGCCTCAGAATAAGTCTGGGGCTCATAAACACTATGAATGTTAGCCATAAGAGCAAAATTAACTGTAGGATGTTTTTTGCCCTTATTTCTAGAAACTCTACCTTCAAGGAGCTGATCATCCCTGAGATCACTAATAGTTTTAACCCACCATTTGGGCCGAAGAGTAGACGAGCCAATCTCTGGAGGAGCTGGAAAAGGTTCAGGAGCAGCAATAGGGGCAGCGAGAGGATCATGTTCGGGGGCCTCAATAGAATTAGCAGCAGGTGCCCCAGGGCGAGCATTATCTGTATCATCCCTCCCATCAGGTGGTGCTAAAGGAAGAGGAACACTGTGAGGCGGTTCCTCAGAACACTCCTCAGAAAAAGTCCTCAAGTTTCATCAAAAACATCATGACTAAAGATAAGATGATTTGTGTCGATATCTATCAATCAGTAGGCCTTATGGTTGTCACTATACCCTGTCATCATGACTCTCTGACTCTTGGAATCTAATTTGGAACGTTTAGCATCAGGAATCCAAACATAGGCAAGAGAGCCCAAAATCTTCAGGTGGCTGATCTTGGGCTTACGACCAGACCACAACTCTTCTGGAGTTTGTTCTTGACAGCCTGAGTAGGGGAACGATTGAGAAGGTAAACACTGCTTTTGCCCAATACTTATTAAGAACACTCCTATGTTGTAACATAGAACGAACCATATCAACAATCGTACGATTGCGACGCTCAACAACACTGTTTTGCTAAGGAGTGTAGGGTGTGGTGAACTAGCGTTTGATGCCATGTTCAACACAAAAACTAGAGAATGCAGTAGAACAAAATTCCCCTCCATTATCTGTTCTAAGAGAAATGATACTGTAGCCAGACTCATTTTCAACCAACGACTTAAAATTCTAAAATGTACTGAAAACATCTGATTTTTGTTTAAGAAAGTACACCCACATCTTTCTACTAAAATCATCAACAATAAGCAAAAAATATTTGCAACCAATAACTGAAGATGTATTCATAGGACCACAAATATTAGCATGAAGTAATTGAAGTACCTGAGATGCACGCCAAGAGTCGCCATCTTTGAAGGGAGTCCGATGTTGTTTGCCAACTTGACAAGCGTCACATACTTCAAGATGCTGCGTCTGAATCGGAGGTAGGCCAGAAACAAGTTCCTCCCAGGACAACTGAGAGAGATACTGGATGTTGAGGTGTCCATATCGCTGATGCCACAAGGTACTGAGAGATAAATCATGGGCCGCCATAGCTATTTCAGGAGAATCACCAATGTCAGTAAGCCAATATAGGCCATGATCCTCTAGACCAGAAGCAACAGTAAGACGAGTCGCTCGATCAATAATGGAACATTTGTGGGCACTAAACACCACATCTAACTGAGGAGAATTTCTCATGATCTGACTCACAGAGAGTAGATTGAGAGCCATACCAGGAACATAGCATACATTGAGAAAGATGAGCTAACACCCACCAAACTGTATCTGAACATTTCCTCGGCCAATAATTTTAAACTCCTCTCCTCCACTAAACACAACTGAATCATTGTAGGGATGGAAATCTGTAAACCAATCACGCCGATGAGAAAAATGACATGAAGCACCAAAGTCGATATACCAAGCAGACGACCGGGCTAAATCAGAAGGGCTTTTAGCCATAAACACATAGAAAGCAAATTCCTTTTGCTCAAAATGTTCAGCAACATTTGCCTATTGATTTGACCCTCCCAGCTTCCTTTGTTCGGAAGCGAGTCCCTGACGGCAATCTTTCTTCATGTGGCCATACTTATGACAGTAATGACACTGAACACCCTTTTGCTGATAACTACCTAAGAATTGATGTGAACTGCCCTGTTGTGATGACTAAGAAGACTGAAATTTTGCTGCAAAGGCTTGTTCTGACGAGGATGAGGAAGTACGGTTACCAAATTGCTGCTTCCAGCGATCTTGCTGGAGGAGTTTGGTGCACAATTCTGGAAATTTCAGATCAACATTAGTTGAGGTAATGTTGAGAGTCTCTATGAAATGCTTATAAGATGTTGGTAGACTTTTCAGTGTAATAACTACCATATCTTCTTCCTCCATCGTCTGATCGATGGCTTCAAGCTAATCACGAATGTCCTTAATCTTCATGAGATGTTCCCGTAAGGACATTCGTTCATCCATCATAATGGAGAACAATTGATTCTTCAGAAAGAACGCGTGACTCTTGTTGGATGTCTCATGCAACTGCTTCAAATATTTCCAGATGTCTGTAGCAGACTTGCCAGAGGGAATCTGAGGGAACTAATCGTCTGTGACAGAGAGCTTGAGAAGCATAACAGCTTCTCGATTCCGATCATCAAATTTATCCTGATCTGCTTGAACGGAGGTCAGACGAGTCTCTGTGCCTAGAACAAGCACATCCAAACGACGGTACTCGAAGATGGTCAACATTCGCTGCTTCCAGGTGTTATCATTGCTGCCATTAAACCGTTGACTGTTTTCTAGCATCAAGTTGGTCAAAGACGCCATCAGAAATAACCTTCACGATTGGAATTTAACAGGCACGGATTCCAAGACAAATTTTTGGTTGACCTAGAAAAAAAACAATAAGGACCCAAAAAAGCTAACAAAAAAACCCAGAAGGAATCTGCGGTCAAAAGTCAAATCCATTGGCTCGAAAATCGAGGCACAAAAAATGAGGTACCCAAAAAATTTTAACGAATACCCAGATAGAATCTCAAAAAATCCACCACGAAAATGTTTTCGAAAAAAATTTATGGTCCCAAAAATTAGGGTTTTCGCAAAAAATCGGTTCTGGTTTCAAAAGACCACTACCAGAAGCCAAGATTTCTTCTTCCTCTTGAGACGCGATCAGTCAGGTTGTGCAAACACGATAACCAAGCTGAGAAATACAAGTCGCACTGGAAGTGAGCAACAAGTCGCGTTTGAAGAGAGAGACGAGCCGCGCCAAAACACAAGTAGGGCAAAACGCAAGTAAAACGCGAGTAGGGCAAAACGTAGCACAGACAATGAAGGTCGCGAAAATGCCAGTTGCGGACAATAGCACAAACAGGTCGCAAACAAAGCAAGTCATGGACGAAAACCCACAAGCAAAGAAAATATTGCCCAGATAATTTTGAAAAGAAATTATAATATTTTCGGAAGGATTTTATTCTCACTCTGATACCATAAAGTAATTATGGACAGAATATTTTCGTATTGATTGAATACAAAGAGCTGGACAGGCTCATATATACAAAACTAAGGATACAAAGAATAGCAACTATCTAAAACAGGATAGAGCATTAAAAAGAAACTGCCGAATATTAGAAACATTCTAATAGATAAGTCATCCTTGAATGATTTAGATGATCTCTTTTATACTTTATTCTGAAATGATTGAAAATTTCTCTGCGTCAACCAAGAAACAATTTGGACGCTACTCATCATATCAGTTACATCAACTTAAATGTAAAACTAAATATACCAATTTTTGAAGAAATAGTAAATGTTGATGCTCTTGTTAATTGCCTCAAATCAAATAAGTTCTGATTTTTTTATATAAAATGGTGGTAAAGTTATTGTTGATGTACGTAGCATCGGTCAGATAAATAAAACTGATTATATAATTATTATGAGAATTGATTTATTATATATATATATATATATATATATATTTAATAATTGATATTATTTATATTAATATACATACATATATATATATGAAGTTAATCATTTATTCATTCTTATAATGATTATATAGTTAAATTAATAAATTAGATTAATGAATAGACATGTCCCATGAAGGGACATGTCTCTTCTTGTCTTTATCATGTATATATTCAAGAGATCGATGCATTTGGAATACACATGCTTTTACGGCAGTGCTATTACATTTGCAGCGATCTGGAAACTTAACATGGTATCAGAGCCAAGTTAGGCTGCAAATGGAGAATAGAGAAAATCAAAGACATCTGAAATATCGATTGACATAAATAACAAGAGTTCTGAAGTGGACAAACCATGGCAGAGGTCACATTAACAGCACATCCGCTTGAATGAAATATTGGGAATATTATGAAGGGCTGATTCAAATAGTAATTATTTCCATTCTGAATATTGTCGTAATAATATTTTTGAAGGCTCTATTTATTATACACAAGCAAGATTTAGCAAGTTTATTTTAATATATCTGGAGCACGCCACTATAGAAGATGTGAATATATTAAATCGGTGCAAGGAAAGTATTTATGAAACCATGGAAATATTTTATCAGCCGAACCTGGAGATATTTCAATCATAGATAAATTTTTCATTATTTGCTTTGTAGTGAGAATTCAGATGATGTTATGGTTGAATGTAGAGCTTCATCAAATGAGTGTTTTCAAGTAAATAATGGTGCACTTGGCCATAGGTTTCGTACTTACATGTGTGATATGAGCTATAGGAATTCCAATTGTCTTGATCAATTCAAGACAGTGCACAATTTTAAAGTATAGAATTCAGAGATCTAAAATGAAAGCAATCACGATTGGTGCGAAATAAAAGAATGAAGTCGATTATCGCATTGCTGATCATATCAGTGATTGTTGTGAAGGGTGGGTGCTCGCAATGCCCAGATGAAGAGCGATGGGCACTACTGAGCTTCAAGGAACAGGTCTTCAACGACACCTCGCCCCGCCTGCATTCATGGAGGGGCTTTAACTGCTGCGCTTGATCACCATATCGGAGGCTTTGAGCGATCTCAAATACTTACAAATTTTAAACTTGGGTATGTTCAGGCAGCTCAAGGGCCCCATTACACAGTCAACAGGGAAACTCCGCCAGCTTCAAGAGCTCCAGCTTTACGATAACAATTTATCCAGCTTGATTCCTGGCGCCATTGCCGACTTAACAAATATCTGAATCCTCAATCTCCACCGTGGTAATGAAGCCCAAATCTGTGGCAGAGGGACCATCAAGCCCTCAGCGGTGGGTGCAGGGTTCGAGACCATCGAAGAGCATGGAGGAGGAGGACATGTACTGCAAGATGAAATCCCTAAGAGACAGTTGGAGTTCATTGACATTCAAGAGGAATACGTGAAGGAAGAACAGAAGAATCTGAAGAGGGAACTGCTGAGGGTGCAGGAGGAAGTCAAGCAGATACAATCTGTGCCACTGGTGATTGGGAAGTTTATGGAGATGGTAGATCAGAATAATGACACAGTGGGTTCCAACTATTATGTGTGAATCCTAAGCACCATTAACAGAGAGGTTCTTAAGGCCTCTGTGTCTGTTGCCCTTCATAGGCACTCCAATGCCCTCCTTGACGTCGTGATGCCGGAAGCAGACTCTTCTATTTCACTTCTTTCACATTTTGAGAAGCCTGATGTGGCTTATTCTAATATCAATGAATGCAACATTCAGAAACAGGAGATCCGCGAGGCGGTGGAGTTATAGCTCACAGACCATGATCTTTATAAGCAGATCGAAATTGATCCTCCTCGCGGTGTGCTGCTCTATGGACCCCGGCACCGGCAAGACCATTTTGGCCAAGGTTGTTGCTCACCACACCACTACTGCATTTATTTGTGTTGTTGACTCGGAATTCGTGCAAAAGTACCTTGGAGAGATTTGTACAGATCAAGATGGTAAATGCGCTTTCGATGGAAAGCACAAATGATACAAGGATAGCGCAACTTCTATACTGAGCTCACAGCGATCACACCAGTATATATATGTATATCGAATCCCATTCTTAACCGTCCATGCCAAACACAATGGGTATTCAAGCATCATCAGTTTCATTGTATTCGCATGGCTCTTATGTTTGGTGAAATACAAAATGATGTGGGTAACTGCCATCAACAGTTCTTGCATCTGGTTGTGCTTGGCAAGTGTAAAATCGATATTAGAAGCAATTTGAGAGGACATTGTGGTGACATCAGTCTAATGTATTTTTCATGATTATTGGAATACAAGAACCGATAGTTTTATTGCACCGCGTGGCATTCATGACTAGTGATATGCACAATTTGTAATGGTGTAGCTGCTATCGATACCTGGAAGAGTATCAGACCTTGTCTTCCTAACACTAAAGTTTTATCGTATTGATAGAAGGATGATTGTGCAGAGATTGCAATGTTAGAGAAGCAACCTTGGACGAGGAGGTCAGAAGGTTGATATCTATCTCAAAGGGAACCACTTCATCATGAAGAGTTTTTTTTTTTAATGCATTCTTCTCTATGATAGAGAAGGTTAAGGTGAAAGCTCTTGCTAATACATTCTTCTCTGTGAAAGAGGAGTTTGAGGTGAAAGCCCTTGTTTCACCCTCGGGGAGTAGCTATGGTGAACGTGATGATGAGATGCCGACATCGCGTGAGTGATTTCGTGATAAACACTTGTGTTTGTTTGCAGTTTCATTCATGAGGAGCAGCCATGATGGAGCCACCCTATGGGAGTAGCCATGGTAGACATTACTCTATAGCTCAAATATCTAAGAAGACTCTCCTTAGCCAAGAGAGTGTTGATTTTAGCGTCAGGAGGACAAACCAGAAGTTATCAAGAAGGATTCCTCCCTAGCTAAGATGGAGTGTTGAATTTAGCTTCGGGAGGATCACAATAATAATTCAAGTTGGTGGATCACAATAAGAGATAAGTATTTCTACCCTTGAATAATGCTTATAAATTTTGAGTCATTAATTCATGTCATAAGATCGAGGTAGTAAACTTTTATACTTGTATTTCCCTTCAAGATAGTTTAGTTTTATGAACTAATTGTAATCTCTCTTTGAAGTGCATTAAGGACAAATCTAGAAGCATACGAGATTGCATTCAAGGGAGAAATAACTTAATGCCTGTAGTTATGGAACTAAGTTGAGAGTTGATATCAGATTCAGGAGTTTGACAATCTATTATAGACAACCTTGGGAAAAGAGGTCAGGAGGTTGATGCACGATCTTGAGCTTCAGAGAGAGCAACTAGAGGATCTTCATCTGTGAACATCCGAGGATCTTGATTCAGAGGGAGCAGAGCATGTCAAGATGGGTTCCTTAGTGATCAACAGTTAGATGACAGTGATTCATAGGATGGAGTTTCAACATCAGTGATCCATTATTGGTGTATCTTATAGAGATTCCTTATCACTATGTAAGAGACATAGTAGAAAGGAAAGTGATTCAGTTGGAACATATTAGTACAGGAGATCAAACTACAGATATTCTTACCAAAGCACTTCCAAGGTGAAAGTTGATCACTTCAGGAAAAATCTTGGTATGGTTGAAATATAATTTTTTATTTCTATTAATATAATAAAGATGTTTAATGTGTAAACTTCTTATGGGCTCATCCATCCTATGTACATTTCTGAGAGGTGACGACTTCTTAGACAATGAACACTTGTATTTGATGTTACAAGGTGATGATCTTGTAATGGAGATTCGTTATGGTAGACATTTTGATATGTTAGTGCACATACCATAATAGGGTTATATGTAAGGGGAATGTAATGTTCTCTAATTACTATATCCTGGTATCACGATCTAAGGTGATATGAAAATCAGATATCACATGTCAGGTGATTCCTCATATCGCATGTTAGGTGATATGTAAAACTGGGTATCACGTGTCAGGTGATTCCTCATATCACATGTTAGGTGATATGTCAAACTGGGTATCACGTGTCAGGTGATTACTCATATCACATGTTAGGTGATATGTAAACTAGGTATCACGTGTCAAGTGATTCCTCATATCACATGTTAGGTGATATATTCAAAATGGGTATCACGTGATAGGTGATTCCTCATCTCACAAGTTATGTGATACTTATCATCACGTGTTATGTGATATTTGCCTTCACGAGATATGTGAGATTTCTTACCACAAGAAATGTGATATATGATTTTATCTTCCCTAGCTAAGAGGGAGTGTTGATGTATGTAGCATCGGTCAGATAAATAAAACTGATTATATTATTATTATGAGAATTGATTTATTATACACACACACACACACACACACATATATATATATATTAATATATTTAATAATTGATATTATTTATATTAATATACATACATACATATATATATATATATGAAGTTAATCATTTATTCATTCTTATAATGATTCTATAGTTAAATTAATAAATTGGATTAATGAATAGACATGTCCCATGAAGGGACATGTCTCTTCTTGTCTTTATCATGTATATATTCAAGAGATTGATGCATTTGGAATACACATACTTTTACCGCAGTGCTATTACATTTGCAGCGATCTGGAAACTTAACAGTTATTCCAGACTCCATGAGCATGATGACATGATAGAGAAACTTAGTCTACTCTTGTTGGTAACTACAAAATTACCTAATACCATGTTGGCAAATTCTAGCATCATTTAAGACCATCCAAGATAATAACTGAACCATCAAATCAAAATGTGTTTCTTTCATATCACTTTACTAAGGGATGCTATTGCGTAATAAAATAGAAACAAAACCCAAGAATAAGCTCAAGAATGACAGCTCCAAATAATTTGACAAACTTGCAAACAAGTTGCAAATCAAGTACCATAAAATGAAAATAAACATCAACAGGAAACTTCATAAATAACACGACATATACAGAGAAAAACAAACATAAACAAGTGATGCAAGACACACAACTCTAGTAATTATACTGATGAAAATGTTGCACTTGAAAATTATTGCTTGCTCATGTACAGCCATAAAGTTATGATGCCAAATGCAAACAAATCACAGATTCTGAGAATTTAAGATCATGCCATAGTAACAATCAATCATGTAGCATCATCTTTTAATTCTGATCCAGTATTAGGAGTATTCCATTCCAAATGTACAGTGAGAACTAGCTTGTGTTTCAATGTTGACAATGGTGGCAAGAACATGATTTCCTAAACATGACACTCATTTCAAATTTTGGCATGTAAAACAAGCCTTTAAAATATAAGGTCATTTACAATGCAGTGCCAATGACAGTGTGTGATCTCTAATAAAGACAAGAACACATCTTTCCAGTACACACTAATACACCCACACCTCCGATAGGAAAAATGCAAATGAATCAAGTACTCAAGAAATACAAGAATTATTCCAAATCTCCAACTGGAGTTCTAGTGCAATGTTGGGTGACACAACATTGATTTGATTCCAACATTATCTCTACTTAATACTTCATTTTAAAAAAATTCATCCCTTGAGAATGAATGTGTTATATTTAGAACCAGAATTGCATGGAAACAAAGAACAGATAAATCAAGAACACAAGAACGCCCAAGATACCCCAGGAAAACCCTCCTACTCGAGGAAAAAATCCAACCACACCAAAAAGTACACCTTTATTGAATAATAATAACAGAATCTCAGTACAAAGCTCAAACTTTTGAGCCTTCACACACTAGAAAATTACACAGTACTCTCTTTACAAAAAGATGAATCTCCAACTGTAAGAAATACTCAAATAATAATGAACAAACCTCCCTCTAATTCCTGCAATCAAAATGCTTAATACTAAAACAAAAACAAGCTGATCAGCAACACTGAAGTCTCAATACAACCCTACAGCTACAACCCAATGAATGAAAACAATAGTCTCAGAATGATAGTTTCAACAGCAAGAACGATCATATACTCTGCAAATGATAATATGTAATACCCAATGAATAACCACACACACAGTCAACAGAATTGCAACACACTAGCATGACTTGAAATACTCAGAAAGTAATCATCAAGGAATTCATGTCACAGCGATGATCAAAAATTGATGCTACAGGAAGTCATAGAACAAATAATCCAAAATAACCAAGGCTTACTGTCCTTGAACAAGAATCGCCATCTAACTACACGAATCACTACACAAAATGTCGTTATTGACTCTACTTGCAAAACGAATGACCTTTCATGATCTCATTGTCGTGGCACCTGTACAGACGGCAGTTATCAAATATGGGTCGTTTCATATTCCTTATTAACTTTATTGAATGATACCAAAAGATGGAATCCATCACATGGATGAACCGTTCAACATGGAAGCCACGAACATTTATGTTTACAATAACGGTGATGTTGCATATGATAACCGACGGTACCCATATGAATCGTTCAGCATAGAAGTCACGAGCATTGAACAGTCATGCACGCACATGAGATGATAATGACTGATGGTACACAAGAACCAATTCTAGTGATACAGAAAGATAATTTAGTTGAGAACCGTCTACCTTCAAGAAGTACAAACATACACGGCATGATAAGAAAAGAATCAAGATGCTGAAGCAAACATTGCAGGAATGCAGATAGCTCCATATTCACATGTCATGGAATCTCTCAACATGACACTCACAATGGCTTCACCCATTTGTGAGAAAAACAGAGCTTATCACGAAGTCTCTCAACGTGATAGCATCATGGAGTCACTCAACATGATGTTCACCATGGCTACTCCCATGTGTGAAATAAATGAAAAAACACAAGCTCTCATCACAGAGTCACTCAAGGTGATGTTGTCATGGTCTCTCAACATGACATCCACTATTGCTACTCCCATGAGTGGAAAGAGCAATACCTTTGTCTCAGAGGCAAACAAGGGCTTTCACCTTAAATTTCTCTGTCTCAAAGAAAAATGCATTACAAGGGCTTTCACCTCAAATTTCTTCGTCTCAGAGAAAAATGCATTACAAGGGCTTTCACCTCGAATTTCGAGGTCTCAAAGAAAAATGCATTACAAGGGCTTTCACCTCGAATTTCTCCGTCTCGGAGAAAAATGCATTACAAGGGCTTTCACCTCAAATTTCTTCACCTCGGAGAAAAATGCATTACAGCACATAATAAGAGCAACTAATGTTGAGACGCCCTCTCAGAAAGGGCAGCATTCTCACAGCTTTGATTATCACAATAAATTACAGTGGCTCCAATGTTTGACCAAACAATGAGCTTTTGAATCCACACTGCTTCTCAAGCTTGTTGATCCTCTGCAAAGGACTTGGCACTCTTCATTTGCCACTCAAGCTCCCTCTGAATTTTCAAGCACTTGCATCAACCTCTTGACCTCCTCGTCCAAGATTGTATGCAATGCTTTCCTTAGAGGAACGGTTTTCAATATACACCTCTGAAACTACTGCCACTAGAGTTCAGGACTGTCCTCCTCGACCTTATCCCAAATCACCCTATTCTGAATAAGTTTGCAAAGCTACCAATGTCAAATACAAATTGACTATACAATTTTGTTCTCCGCAATTGAAGAGTTTTACCAAAGACTTTAGCACCTAGCCTTGCAACATTGCAATCCACTAGCTAACATTTTGACTTCTTCACAAAACTCCCTCTTCATCCTTGCCTCAGAGATTGCAAAGAAATTCTTTGGAAGTGAACTCTCCTTTGAATGTCATTTCCTCCTTTTAGAAGAAACTAATCACAAGACCATCTGAATAGATTCTTCTTCTTTGAGAGATGTCTCCTGTTATGTTTACCCATGCAATATACTCCAACAGTTGGGTTCTCAACATTGAATTTGATAGGCTCTACAGATGCAGCACAATACTCTTTATTTGCTTGGGTCAATCTATAGTACTTCCCAAAATACTCAGTTCCTTCATCAGAGATATGAAACAGCCATTGAAGCTTGACTGCCACAAAGTGCCATCGGAATATCCTTTGTGCTACCACAGCAGTGTCTAAATATGATCAGCAAGAGATGTCCTTTGTTTTGCAGCTGGAAATAGTGGCCAAGTACCACATTTCTTTTCTTGAAAAAAACAGCAGCAACTTAAATAGGATTTGTACAACACTTGAAGAGAACAAATCTGATTTGGAACTCAAAGTTGCAAAATAACAACCCATTCTTCATATCAGGCAAGCAAGCCTTGGATATGTCTATCTCTACCATGGTTATATGACTGTTCCAAATTACTAAACGGCAGCCCAAGTCAAACTTCATTGACAGTAAATTTTCATGAACAAGAGACGATTTAGAAATTTCCACTGACAAAAATGAAAAAAATCTAAGGCAGTTGTAGCATGACTTCCCACAGACATGATTGATTATCTCCCTATGCCAACCTTAGGAGAATCATGACATACAAGAAAACCATTCGAATCACAAAGAAATACATTAATTCTTTCTGCCAATAGAAATGTTGCTAGCAATGTATCTCACACAAGAGATATGGCCTCATAAATAAGAAAAGAAGTTGTTCCAACTTATGATTTTCCTGTCTCAGTTCTCCAATGCAGCTACATTTTCACAACAATACAAAGTTCAAACTACATGAAACGATGATCATAGGAGACTTTAGCTAGTCCGACCTGGAAATCATACAATTATCATATACGATAAAACAAAATGCCAATGTCATTTACAATATCAACAAAATAATATAAAATACAACTACTCTAATGGTTGTAACAAAATCATAGAAGAAAGACTGCATTAAACATTCATATAATACTGAATATATCATAAACTAAAAGAACAAAGCTAATCTTTAACTATTCAACCTTAGTTACCGATGCGTTTTCTGGAAGCCTAGATGCGGAGGCGGATGCGCTCTGGATGCGTCCAGGAAGCGCATCCCATGGCTGTGGATGCGTTCCAACACATCCAGAGAGCATCCACAACCATGGGATGCGCTTCTGGGACGCATCCAGAGAGCATCTGGAAGCCTCCAAGCACAAAAATGTCAATATTGACATTAAAAAGCAAAAAACAAACCTTGATTTTCTCCATATGAACATTTTGATTCTCCTATTTTTTATTCTTTTAATGTATAAAATATTAAAAAGGATACCCACGCTCCAAAAGATAATTGATAAAACTAAAAGCAATCACGAGAAGTATGCAATATTCTAATTATTAGTTCTTTGTTTGTTGGTTGTGTCAATTAAGCTGCACAATTTAAGGCATATATTGATTGTGTTTTTAAGGCACCCTGTGATCTGTGATTGGGTTTCAATTTGAGTCTGCATATTTTAAGAGACTCTGCAGACAGAATGCACAAATATTGAGGTTTAGGGCCGTCAGAACAGGCGTGTTATAGATTGTCAGAGGCTCCTGTGCACATTAGGGGAAGGTGCAGAAACCTAGACAAATGCCTAAAAATGGCTTAATGGATTAGAAGTCTCAAGATATAAAGCTTACATGGCATTGTTTTGAAAGTATCCTCTTGTTGCTGCCAAATTCAATTAGGGCTAAATCAGTGTTGTGTGAACTAAAAGTTATATATATATATATATATATATATATATATATATATATATATATATATATATATATATATATATATATATATATATATATATATATATATATTTTATTTTTTAAATATATATATACATGCATCCAAACGCATTTGCATCCTCTAAAAAAAAAATTTCACGCATCCACATCCGAATCGGTAACTTAGTATTCAACAATAAAGAGGAAATCTTTTAATATGTAATAACTTGAATATCGTGCTAATAAAATACTTATCCAAATGATCATTTAATCTTCCTTACCATCCACCAATTGTTCTTTCCTGATCTTTGCACCTAAAATAAAAATCCCTTTGAATTGTCACATGATTCTTTAAGAGGTGAAGCACCGTCAACATTTGCAGCAACAGCTTGAAGTTTTGGTCTTGTTAAACAATCTCTGGCAAAGTGACCATACTTGTCTCATCCAAAAATTGAAATCTTCGGTTCAGGAGCTGAATCTGAATTCCTATCTCTACTCCTCTTGAAATTTTCTTCTCTCTCTTCTCTTCCTTTCCATTTAGATGTATAAGCAGCAAGAACATGATCTTCATGATGAGATTTTTGTCCATTTCCTCTTGCTTCTAATCTGAATTCCTCTCGAATACAATCAGCTCTCAGACAATCACACTTGGGTACTTCATCTCTTCCACTAATGCCTTGAATAAAAGACTCCCAAGATTAACCAGGTATTTATCTTCAATTGAATCTCCAATGGCATTAAGTTAATCTTTCAATTCTATAATCTTCGTGAAGGAGATAATTGATTCTCCTCTAGCCATTTTTATATGGAGGAGCTAACGTCTCAAGGCCAGAGCTCTGCTGGTATTATTAAATTCATACAAGCTTTGAAGACTCCCAAACATTTCTTTAGCTGAATACAATTTGGATATAATAGGCACAAGATGATCCTTTACAGAACCAATCAATATCTTCCTTGCCATAATGTTATTCTTCTTCCATTGAGCTTTCTCAGCATTATCGGTTGGCTTAGGCACATCCTCCTTCACATAGTTTAAAAGATCATTCTCTTCTAGTGCAATAAGGACTCTGAAATCTCGTGATGTGAAATTAAATGCACCATCCAGCCTATCTTCAACCTTGAGTCCATTCACCATTTTGAAGCTTGAAAGAATCAAACTAGAAGATAAGAAAAGAATATTTTGCTGCTTGAATAGTTCTGGTTCTAGATCTTTCCTTAAACCCGCTCTAATACCATGTTAAATTTAGAACCAGAATTGCATGGAAACAAAGAACATATAAATCAAGAACACAAGAACACCAGAGATACCCCGGGAAAACTCTCCTACTCGAGGGAAAAACCTAGCCACACCAAAAAGTACTCCTTTATTAAATAATAATAACAGAATCTCAGTACAAAGCTCACAAACTTTTGAGCCTTCACACACTAGAAAATTACACAATACTCTCTTTACAAAATGATGAATCTTCAACTGTAAGAAATACTCAAATAATAATGAACAAACCTCCCTCAAACTCCTGCTATCAAAATGCTTAATACTAAAACAT
The DNA here is from genome assembly GCA_027943335.1 of Chamaecyparis obtusa. Taxonomy (NCBI): domain Eukaryota; kingdom Viridiplantae; phylum Streptophyta; class Pinopsida; order Cupressales; family Cupressaceae; genus Chamaecyparis; species Chamaecyparis obtusa. The sequence goes on from BSBK01007872.1 coordinate 1,672,587, forward strand.
AAACAAGCTGATCGACAACACTAAAGTCTCAATACAACCCTACAGCTACAACCCAATGAATGAAAAACAATAGTCTCAGAATGATCCTTTCAACAGCAAGAACGATCATATACTCTGCAAATGATAATACGTAATACCCAATGAGTGACCACACATGCAGTCAACACAATTGTGACACACTAGGATGACTTGAGATACTCAAAAAGTAATCATCAAGGAATTTATGTCACGGCGATGTTCAAAAACTGATGCTACAGGAAGTCATAGAACGAATAATCCAAAATAACCAAAGGCTTACTATCCCCGAACAAGAATCGTCGTCTAACTACACGAATCACTACACAAAATGTTGTTATTGACTCTACATGCGAAACGAATGACCTTTCATGATCTCATTGTCATGGCACCTGTACAGATGGCAGTTATCAAATATGGGTCGTTTCATATTCCTCATTAACTTTAATGAATGATACCAAAAGACGGAATCCATCACATGGATGAACCATTCAACATGGAAGCCACGAACATTTATGTTTACAATAATGATGATGCTGCATATGATAACCGACGGTACCCATATGAATCGTTCAACATAGAAGTCAAGAGCATTGAACAGTCATGCATGCACATGAGATGATAATGACCGACAGTACACAAGAGCCAATTCTGGTGATACGGAAAGATAATTTAGTTGAGAACTGTTTGCCTTCAAGAAGTACAAACATACACGGCATGATAAAAAAAGAATCAAGATGTTGAAGCAAACATCGCAGGAAAGCAGATAGCTCCTGCAACTACCTAACTTCAACAGAATGAATTGTAAACTTTGTGATGTTCCATTGAAAGTCCCATATTAACACAGATTTCTATGCGAAGCCCTATTGCTCACAAGTTTTATGCTTATTTGACAAAATTAAAGGCTTCAAATTAAGATGTAAATAAATCAATTATGGCTACTTTCTAACATCTAAAAATCATCATGCAAATGTTAACATGCCTACATCAAATATGTCATTCAATTTATACTACAGAACATTGTACCACACATATATGATTGCCTAAACAATCCACAAACCTTAGTGCCAATAAGAAAATGCTTATGTGGGGTTACTTCCAGCAAAAAGGTATTACATGAAATAAGAACTACGTTTGTTGAAGAAATTATAATTCATTGTCCTCAAATACAGCTTCTTTTCATATATTTGCTAAGTTGCAGGGTCCGCACCCTGGAGGCTCGGACCGGGTCCGGGTGCGCACCGGATCCGGATCCGCGTGCGGGTCCGAGCTGGATCCGGACAGGGTCCATAATTGGCCCTGTGGGTCCGGCAGGGTCCATGGTGTCACAGACCCTGCCGGACCCACAGGGCCAATTACGGACCCTGTCCGGACCCAGCTCGGACCCGGGCGGACCACGCAAGGACCCAGCTCGGACCCGGGCGGACCATGCAAGGACCCAGCTCGGACCCGGACGGACCCGCAGCGCTATGGGTCTTTGGTGGGGTCAAAACTTAAAAAATAACATTTTTTAATCTTACACTCGCAGCCGCTGAAGACCCCGTTGATACTGATTATTTTAATAATCCATTTGATGATTGATGAACAATGAATATTAAACTATATTTCTGATTTCATGTTTCAAACTTTATTCTTTATTGAACTATAGTATGCTACCTACATTTTCGTTTTATGGCAATGTGAATGGATGATCAAGTATTTAATTTGTTTATGAGTATGACATATGTTTATGAGCATTGATCAATGAATGAAGCTAGATTCATAGTATGAAGCATTGAAATGATTTAGAAATTCTGAAATTATGTATATTTCTCTTATTTTCTTGTATATATATATATATAGACACACGTATCCCCCACGAACCCAAAATAGGGGAAAAAAAAAATCCACGAATCCACGAACCGGGTTCTCGTACCCGAATCCGTCCCCGAACCCGAATCGGTAACTTAGTATATTTGTACTATGCATTGTTGGAAAACTTAAAAGAAAATAGCATAAACAAGTGAAAAAAATATCAAATTGGAGCGGATCAATACAAGTGAACTACCCTAGAGAAGCTCAATGTGGGAAGAAAGTTCCAGCAAGAATCCACTAGCAAAATCAGTTGTATAAGCTTGCTCCTTTCATGAGGGCCTCTAGTACACCTTCTTGTTATACGATTACTTTCACCTAGTAAGATGTTGACTAAACATAGTCAGCTATCCTGGGAATCCATGGCAAAGAACATTGAGCTAATCTAAGGTGTCTCATCCTCCACAAATCTCTTAATCTCCACCTGCATAAACATATCCTCCAAAACATACCCTAAGGGATGTATTTATAGGAGAGGAATGATAGATGAATCAACCAAGAGGTAAAGTAACATCTCCCGTGTGAAGAGAAAGTGAGAAAAATCATTTAACTTCTCCGACGTCTCTTTGGCTTTATTATTGTCTTATATGACACAAGTTTGACAGCAGTTTGACTGTAGCATCAAAGATGAGTTCCATCAAATACAAATTCAACAGTGGTTGAACCTATAAGATGAATTCAGCCCCAGGGGAACCTGTCAATGATACATGGTCCTGCAATTTCCAGAGGTCGTATTTCCTGCATATGGACTCAAAATGAGGCAACTTTTTGTTTTGAATTTGCATAACTTTTTAAGAGCAGTTGAAATATGTGAAAAAATCACACTTTAGATTAATCAATAGTAATTGTTGACCCTCCAACAAAACTTCGTTTTCATGCTCCCAGCCAACTGTATCTGAGTGTTTGTCTGAGAACTTTCAGCTCACTGAGGGAATAGAGGACTGATCCAAGAGTTAGTGAAATCAATCACTATTTTATTATTTATGTCCCTCCCTCTTTTACTATAGTGGTATATTTGAAAGGCACATCTAGAAAATCCCTTCATAAAAAGCATCTTTTCAACAAAATCATTAAGTCTGCTTCTCTATCTAGATCAGAGATTTGAGGCCCTGATTCAGGACTAGTTGATACAATCATGTTCTAGTCGACTTGATCAGTCTAAGGAATTTTTGATACATGCAAATATCAGCCTATATGAGGAATCTAACCTGAACTACAAAGACGAGGGACCTATCCAGTAGTTCCTCTAATCAATTTGAAAGACTGGTGATAAATAATCTAGATTGTAAAATCACTATTTGTTATGGCGATTTCATTATACTAACTTAACCTAATCAAGGGGATGTAGTTCAATTATATGACTACTCAAGTGAGATATGTGTGAGCCTAGGGAAAGGCTTGGATAAAGGAGAAGTAGAATAAATTTATGGTCTATGTATCTTGCAGTCCAAAAATAAATAAAATAATGGACAAAAAAATAGCAGTGCTAACTCACTGATAAAAATAAAGGCATGTTGTAAGCTGAATCAACATTCAAACCAATGCAGCATTATAAATTTAATCGAAAGAAAAATAAAATAAGCTTTTAAATTTTAAAAATGCAGTTTTACATTTCATAATAGGAAAATAACCTGTTCAACAGTAGCCCTATCTGCTCTCTCATTGTTTCGAACACGACCCACTGAAAGCTTGAGAACACTTTCACGAATTTCCTTCGTAACAGAGTTTGACATACCAAAATTTGTCCTGCCTTCCCACTCCTACAGCCAACATACAGATATTTTTAAGTGACAAGAAATACAAGATCTAGAACAGTTATCAAGTGTAGTAAATAGAAGAAAAAGGATTACTTGAATTCATCAGAATATATCACTATGTACCCTTAATAAATACCAAGAGAAACCATTACCTAGAATGCTTAAGATGATGAATATTTCAAACACATAATGATGTTAACAATTATATGAGCTCAAAACATCACCATGAAATGCAATATCAAAAGGATGACATATACAAAATATGTATTTAATGGACTATCCGAATATCAAACATCTGTAATCTAATATGTAACATAAATTGAAAATATCTTCAAAAGAATTTGTTAAACCAAAGAAAGAATTTTGAAATTGGCATTTTTCTTATAAATTTTCCTCTTTTAACAGTGTAAACATGTTAAAGTTTTCTTTCTAACTTTTGGATGCATTTAAGAACTGAAACGCAAAAGATGTGTGAACAAACTACAGCCCTACTATCTCCAATGAGAGAAGAGGTTAAGGCAGACAAGCTAATTCATAATGCTGATTCTAAATTAATTTCCCTGTAGATTATTTTAAGACATTTTAAAACTGTTGATAATCACCATTATTGATTCTATTTGAGTCAAAGTTCAACAAAGTCAGCCTACCATCGCTTGGAAAATCACATGGCTCTGGCCCCTCTATTTTTTCCTCTGAACAAACAATGATAAAGACAAGAATAAGGTCCTTACATGTCAACATAGAAAGCAATCATGAATTGTCTGTTGTTCTGACAGGCAGTCGCTAAACACTGCTTCTGCTAACCAAAATGGTAATCTGATAGACAAAGATTCTATTGTCATTGACCTTTGAGTATGGGAATGCTCTGTTTTTCAGACCCGTTGAATTTTGGGTGTAAGTATTTGATGCCATACGTTTAGATAAGTATTTTCCTAAGCTTCAAATTTGTGTACAACTTTTTGAGGTCTATTTGGGAGATGGCATTTTTTAACGCTTACTCGTGCAGATAAACCTGATAAAATACTAGCATAAGCTTGTAATAATACTTACAGGAAATAAATTGACACTAGCAAGTAAAAAGAATCCACCATAAGCACTCATACAAGAATTTTGGGGTATAACATTGTTCTTTTACAACTAAAAAATGTTTATATGAATGGCATACAGTACAAGACCTATGACATTTGTTATTTTGCGTATTTTCAATATGTTAAATATTTTAAATTCGAAAGCAAGAATAGAGGAACCAAAGGAGGACCTAGAAGAAATAACTGATGCATCTGATGATAGCCATCAGAAAGGCCCTGTCTATTCGAGAGCACAATGGTGTGGTTTTTAGAGGGTGAAGCAAAGCCATGCATACCATCATTGAAACTGCGGTGTCACAATTTATCAGTATTAATTGAGCATGTCAATATACTTAAATAATTTAAAGTGGTTAGCAAAAACAGAGAAAACAAAGGAGGTCTTAGAAGAGATAAGTGATTGAATGCACCTGATGATAGTTATCAGAAAGGCCTCATCTATTCAAGTGCACAATGCTGTAGTTTATAGAGGGTGCAGTGAAGCAATGCATACCATCCTCAAAACTACAGTATCCCCTTCCAATTAATCCGTATTAGTTGAGCAAGTCAGAATCATATATAACAATTGAATGAAAGGGACGTTACAAATAATAATATTGTAATGTTTTGTTAACATCAAGATAGAATTTATGTAATTATTGGGTGCATAAAGAGTTTCTTAACATAACATTTGATTGAAGATGTTTTGTTGATATAAGAGTTATTGAGGCATAGGAAACACAACAAGGGTATAGGCAGATGAATTTAACTAGGGAAATTCTCCCACAGACAACGGTTTTCCTTGTGGACTGATATTCTTCTTAGTTTCTACCATTGGAAAATAAAATACCTTTAGATTCCTTAAATCTGCAGTGTCTGTGTTTGGTACATCAATTCTTTTAATATTTGCCACAACTGCTAAATAAAACTCCCCCTAAAGTGGGATATGGCTCAACATAATATCAATGGCTGGGATGTCAAACCTGAGATAAATGGCAGCAAATAGCAGCTGGAGGCTGCGTTTCGAGAAATTGTAATGGACCAATTCTGAAAACTAACAATTAACCACAAAAAAGATTGAAAAATCTGAAATAGAAATCTGATGGTGTTTTTCGCTCTATTTTCTTTAGTAGACCGAAAGCTAAAAGTTCAATCAGGTTACCTCAAGGGGTCCGGCATGGATGTGAGTAAAGAGTTTCTGCTGCTGATTGGTACGCGGCTGCAATGAACTGGTAACGTTGGCATGTACGCCTCCGTGGGCATTAGGGCGCCTGGCCGAAACAGTGTACGAGCCTCCGTCGTTCCCTCTTGCCTCTTGCAATTCCACCCACTCCAACGCATCCACCACCTCATCCTCCTCCTCTTCCTCATCTCTCTCCTCCTCCCCGCTCCATTCCAGTGTTTCCCCTATTCCTGAATCCCCCATGATTCTCCCATCTTCCATTATATTCAGGCGTTCAAAAGAGAAGGTTTCAAGTATGCTAGTTCAGAGCTCGAATGGGACTGCTGCAGAGTAGGTGTGAGTTTCCAAAATAGCTGAGACTCGGAGAACAAGTTGAACAAATTTCGTTCCTTCCGAAATCTTAAACCTCTTTTGTACGAAGTCTTAAACCTCTTTTGTAAAGGAAAATGTTCGTTTTGACCTATGGTGTTATTTAGGTTTTTTAAATATTAGAATTTCAGAAAAATAAAATGTTAATTTAGGAAATTAAATTTGAAAGAAGGGTGTATTTATGCGTTTTTTTGTTTTTTTGTTTTTGTTGTTTTTTTATGAAATATATTTGATCATTAATCAAAAGAGATTAATACATAATTCAAAAAATTAAATGTTTGTTGGATATAAAATCACTCATCAATAATGTATACGTCTTGAAACTATTTAAAATATGGGCAAAGTCCAAAAATAGGAAAACATCAAAGCAGCTAAAGCAGTACAAGTCAATGGAGGTGGGTTAAGATCATCCTTCTTTCCTCATACATCAATAGGGTCAGGATTGGGGTCTGGAATAGACCAACCATCAGTTGTCTCTTCTTCCTCCTCATTATCATTTATGACTCGAGAAATACTAGGGCAAGTCGAAGAAGCCAATTTGAAAAGTGAAGTTGTTAATAAGTAAAATTTGATCATTTTTAGATATAGAAAAATAGAAGTTTTTAATGTGATCATTCTCTAAAATTTACGTAAAGAATTTTGTTCAAATTAATTTTGTAACTTTTGATAAATTTTGTGTTAAAAAATTTGTCTTTAATTCACAAATTTGATCTACCAAAATGTATAATCTTATTTTCTAACTCACTCTAATATATGTTGTCTATTGATATTTTAAAAAATGATGGTATCTACAAATGCCTCATGTTGAATGTTGAATTACAAGGATTCACATTCTCTTCAATCAATCTCATTTTTTACTATATTTATGACATTTGGTGAATGTTGGTAGATAATAATCAATTATGTAAGTATTCTATAGTTGATGGCTTCGATGCAAATGATGTTCTTTTTAATAGTCTAAAATGAGGTGTTCTTAGACTAGTTTTTATCTTCAATGTATAAGATTTTTTAATTATTTTAAACAATGAATGTATTGAAATATCAAACACACAATAAATTGTCACCCAAAGATGTACCAAGTCATCTCCAATACTTACGAGGAAAGTGTACAATTTGAATTTTAAAATTTTGAAATTTAAATCAAATATGTGCCATGTGGGATCAATCCTGCATCTCAAAAAAGGGCCTATGATGAGAAAAGTGGTGTCTAGAGATTAGGAATGAATATGTAAGAATATCGACTAATAAATGCGATAAATATGTGGTAACTTATGTATTTACCAAAGATACATAGTCAAATATATGGGAATGTGTGAAAGTTATCACAAAAAAATGTAGACAAGGACTAGGGAAGAAGCCTAATGCAAAAACTCATATATCATGTGTTCTACAAGCTACTAAGTCACTATTCATTAAAAAAAAGTTGTAGACTAGGATGATTCTAGCTAAAAAACTATATACCACAAATAATAATCCTTAAACAAATGGAAAAAAAAACATAGAGGATCTTGTTATATCATAAAAATCATTTGCATCTCTTCTTCCTATAATATAACGAAATGTATTCGTGTATACAATTGAAACATGTTGTAGTGCCCCTCCATAGTTTGTTTTTTAGTTTTATATTGCCAAACTCTTTTAGGCCACTTCCATGTGTGCGTTGATATTTCAATTTTATTATGATATTAGATGTATAACACTACATGGTGAATTTAAATAAATGGATGATTATGATGGTTATATTGATGCAGTTATATGTTGTTAGTTATGATGATGTTGTACTTGTTTTGAAATGATGCTTATGATGATGATTATATTTACCCCATACTTGCATGTGTATGGTGTTCATGTATGCTTTTATTTTCATGTATGATGTGCTTGATATGGTTGAGGGACGGAGTCGTAGTTACTTGCTTGCGGGATCCACGCAATGTCCCGATCCCCACCATTATTTGTGTGTGTGTGTGTACATGCGGGTTTTGTATGCAGGTTTAAAGGTACCGGGCATCGACTTCCTTGAATTGTCAGGATGAGCGTGCTCTATCAAGTAGTCTCAATGGTAAAAGAGGGGAGATAATATTCAGATCCAAATCCTAACCTAAGCCATACTATTGTCCTAAAATAGTAGACAAGATTCTGATATTCCTACCCTTTTAAACTCATCCAGTTGATGTGAGTTTATATCTATGTTCTTGAGTATGAATGTGGGTCTTTAGGTTCTTTTGATTTTTGGTTGTTGGTGTGATTTCTATAATTAGATTATTTAATTAGATTAAATTATGTAATTTAAATAAATTGGATCTTTGCTATTTTTAGCTATGAGGGATTATTAAATTGGAAATTAATTAAATGTAATTATTAAGTTTAATTTATTATTTAAAGGTTTATTGTGTGGTAGAAGTATTTAATTAATGAGAATTAATTAAATACATTCACCTTAGAATTATTTAATTATAAATTTAACATTTTTCAATCAAAATGTATTTATTAATTTAAGAATTAATTTAGCATGTGAAAATTATTGTAGACTAAATGTTTTATTTTTAAATTATTAGAATGCATTAAGTTGCACAAGTAAATCGAATATATTAAATTAAAGGTATTAGATAATTTTTAGTTAAGTGTTTTCAACAAAGACAAAGTGGAGGAGAAACTTTAGTTCAACTGAAATTAAACTAAAAATTAGAGTTTAATTTATGCAAAGCTTTTTGTGGAGTTGAGTTCCAAACCCTCGCATGTGGAATAGAAATTCTTATATGTTGAAGGTTTGGCCATGATTTTCAACACACAAGTTGAAGAATTTTGGGTGAAGAATTTGATTTTGGAAAAACTTCGAAGGTTTGAAATTTGTCTCCAGATCTGATCTTCATTCGAATATTATTCTTTGGTGTTTGAGGTAGGGTTTGATTTTCTTGTGAATATGGTTTTGTAAATTTTGAAAAGAAGTGTATTCTTTGTGCATGTTAGATCTAAATGTTTTGATTTTCGTTTCCTCTTCATATTGAAAATTTAGTAGATGTGATCATGATTGTGATTCTTGTTTTCTGGTTATACTTGTTTTCCAATTAGGGTTTATGGTAGAATTGATGTTGTTAGAATTTCTCTGAAAGAATTCTTGATTGAAAACCCTAAGGTTTGGACTTTTCCAATTAGTTATTGAAGAAAACATAGATTTTGATCTTGAAATTAACAAGAAATAATAAATTTAAATACAGTACTAATTAATAAAAGAGAATTAAAGGTATGTTGTTTTAAATTATTGTTGAATTTTTTTGTATGTTTTAAATTCTTATTTTTTTAAAAAAGTATTAAATAAATTTGATGTATTTAAAAATATTTTTTAAAAGAAAAGAAAAATTATTTAAAAAAATAATAAAGGTTGGAGGAGGTAATTCCCCCCATACCTAGGCACGCAGTCCCTAGGTGTCATGCGTAGTACTCTCGGGTACTGGCATGTCAACCCATGGGTTGTCGTGCGCCACAGGGGGTTGACCTTTTTTTGACATTTATTAAAAGTAATGTAATTTTAAATTTTATTTTATTACATGTTTAATTTTATTTTTATTTTTAGTATTATTTAGAATAATAATTTCGAAAGCCAATAAAGGTTGGTTATAAATTTTAGATTTAATTTACTTATTAAATTATATGCGTGCATATAATTTTATATTTAAAACATAGTTTTATTTAAGGGTGGTCCCACAATAGTGTGTCTCACTTTTTGGCCAACTTTGACACAGATCAACATTCTGAGAAAAAAGTTCACTTTTGAACACCTGTTGCTGCAAAACTATTAAGAATTTGAAGATGATGTAAACTAGAGTCTTTTAGAAATTTTTTTCTAGTTTCTAAATATATATATATATATATATATATATATATATATATATATATATATATATATATATATATATATATATATATATATATATATATATATATATATATATATATATATATTATTTTATTTTATTTTAAAGTTAAAATTCATTTAAATTCATTTTTTCTTCTCCTTCAAAAAATGGTTTGTGTGAAAAAATTGTGTTTTTAAGGACTTACTGTCACTTGGATCGGCATAATTTTTTTTAAAAATATGATAATGATGTAATTATTTCAAGATTTATATTTGTAACTTCAATATCTAAAGGATGCAATTGGTTTCATTCATTTTGGGTCAATATTTCATAGTTTATTAAGTTCAAAAGTGACAGTAATTGTAATTTAGACATAAGGTCACTTGAATCGCTCTAACCTGATTTGTGTATATCGAAATTCATTTTTTTTATAGAAAGGTAACACAAAATACACTTTTCCTACATATTTTTCATTAAAAAAAAATTGCAATTTACTATTTTTCCCGAACTATTGAAGAGACGGGTTTTTGAATGACCAAACAACCTATGTTTAGTTAAAGTAATATTGTAAAGTGATAATGAACTCAATATGTATTAAAATTATATTCATTAGAAAGATTTTTATCAGTAATACCTTACTACATAGATAGGTTTGTCAAATAAATTCATTTGATCAGCCAAAAAATTAAGTCAAAGTGATTTTGTGTCAACATTTTAATAGGTGTGAAGGAGACTCCATTGTAGGTATGAATGAGGAGTATATATGTTATATCAATATTTTTCTTATCTAAGAGGCGTTGAGCTAACCATTTCTAATTAATTCTTTCAAATGGAACCTTTCAATTCTTAAATCATCATATTTTATTAAAAATGTGTTATTTCAGCAAAAATCAGCATGTCTAAAAAAGCGTGACCTTTTTTTTGGCATTTATTAAAAGTAATGTAATTTTAAATTTTATTTTATTACATGTTTAATTTTATTTTTCTTTTTAGTACTATTTAGAATAATAATTTTGAAAGCCAATAAAGGTTGGTTATAGATTTTAGATTTAATTTACTTATTAAATTATATGTGTGCATATAATTTTATATTTAAAAGATGGTTAATTTATATTTTATATTTAGCTAATAAAATAATGGATCAGTTACAATTTATTTATATATATTTGATTTTATTTTGCATGGAGTATTTGGGCGTTAATGGTATTAATTGCATGATATTTTATTTGAGTTTAGGAGAAAAGAAGTTTATTTTGCATGTTTCTTTTTATGAAGGAAATGACTTTTATTTTAAATTTCAATATGGGTGTTTTAGCCTTGCAAAATAATTATTATGTATATCTAATTGGTTGGATTAATTAAGTTTCTACATGGTGACGTTATTGTTGAATTAAATCAATTTGGGTATTTTTAGACTGTGAAATTTTATTGTATATTAGTAATTTTAAAGTCTGAGTCAATTTATAACATTTAATGTAATAAATTGATTTTAGGGTTAGAATTTAATTGTTGTAAATATAATTATAGTCTTTTAGTAATTATTGCATAGATTAATTTCATGATGAATTATAGATTAGTCTATTTTAATTAAATTATGTTAGTCTTTTATTACCCTATGTGGTGGATTAAGGGGTTAGAATGTCAGCCAATGGGAATGTGATCCAGAGGCAGGAATTAGATGTTTTATTATGTTTGTTTGCCTCGCATACTCAATTGTAATCGATTGATTTGATCCAACCCTATGTGGAGATTGTTCTATGATGATTTTTGGTCTTGCATGTTCCTGTCACTTTTGGAACTAGTTGTTGAGTATCATGAGTTGTGTTAACCCAAAGTTATTCTTTGATCTAGTGAAACCCTAGGGTAGGTTAACTAAGTGTATAGGTGGGAAGTGGCTTGTAATTGGTGTCAGAGCCCGCAAGTGGCTACCAGGATATCCTATTACAAATGGCTTAACAAATGATAATTAAATGACATTGAGAGTTTAAAATGAATTAATAAGATATTATGTGCCTCGCACATGCTTGAGTTGTTGATTGAGTTGTGACTAGGATTGGAGTGGGAAGATGCTTGCCGCCTACGTGGACTAAATAATAGGATATGGCATAATTAGTACATCATCTACATGAGAGGTTACTGATACCACATAGAGTCACTAGGGCGTCGGGGTCTTGAGAGACTACTAGGATAACCTTAGAGTTGGGTCGTGTGATGACACTTCCTTTTATGCATCTTAGGTTTCCTACATGTGTCGGTTGCCTCTGGTTGAGTATGTTTTACCTAATTATCCTATTGTACCTTTTGAGTTAGAAAGCTTTCAGGATCTCTTCCTTAGCTTGTTTTGTTGATGTTTGTTATCTGAGTGGGATCTTTTGTTATCTCCTCAGCACAGTGGGAGTGGACCTTTTAGGTTCCACGAGGTTAGGTGGTAATGATTCTTTTACCATTTGAGATTATGGCATTCGTGTACTAGTGTTGGATGATCCATGTGGCAGTTGATCCTTCTTGTTCTTCATTGATGAAGATGTGTACTTATCTTCTTATTCTATGTGACCTTGTATCATTGTACCGGTTATTCAGGAGATATCATGTTGTACTTTATTTTGGTTATTGTATTACATACCCCACAACATGTGCAGTGGATGTGGATTAGTATGGATGTCTTATGGTATCAGTTGTAATTATATTTCATTCATATGATGTTCATGTGTATACATGATATTTATAATTATATCTAATCTAAGTAATTAACTAATGCTTACGTAATCTACATCAAGGAACCCTTGAGATTTGTAATCTATGTTGAGTTGTATTCATATGTGAGTTGTGAAAGATTATGTATTACTTCCGCATTGTAAAACATTTTTATTGTTGCTTGTTAACACTTAAGAAAAAAATTATTTTGAAAAACTTAGTTGCATATTTAGGTTAATTTCTCCTGGGTTCCCTAGCGAGGCATTACACATATCAATTAAAAAAGCACTTAGAATTTAACTAAGATTCTAAATAGATGTTAGATAAATCTTGTTTCTTTTTTCTCACAAAAATGGGGCAATTTTAAATGACTACTATTATTAAAAAAAATATCCATGGCCCTAATTTTTAAACTATACTAACACTATGTTCTATTTCATTTGTGTTGAGATAGTAACTAGACATGTGACTCTGCTTATGTCATGTCCCCTTTTCAAATAATTAAAAATAATAACTTTTGCTAAGGCTGGCAGGCTCAAAAAGTGAAGTTTTGGGAAAAGGGGCTAATCTTTGGAAGCCAATGGATTAATAAATGAAAATTATTATTAAAATATGTATTATTTACCCCTCTTGGTTGTGATTTAGGGTTATGCCCTCTTTTAAAGGGGTTTGGAGGCATTTCGGGCTCATTCTAGAACTTGATTTTTGCTCATTGCTTTGTTGATCTTCAAAGGCTGCCAAACCTATGGAGAAGGAGACCCAAGGACAAAATTTTGTAGGTTTCTAGGAAGGATAAGGATAGGATTTTGAGGCCATTCCATGTGCAAGCTCATGCAAAGTTTTCCCTTGTGCTGAACAATGCAAATTTGTGAGTTTTCAAGTGTGTTTCTTGTAAGAGTTTGGTGTTTCCGGTTGAGTATTTCATATCAGTTTGGTTTGCTGTTGTATTGCAGACATTTTGATGTTAAAATAGAGTTGAATATATATATTGGGTCTTGACTATACTTTTGTGATAGATTATTAGTGTTTTGTGGTGTTTCCGGCCTATTTTGTGTTGTTTTCGGGAGCTCGATGAGCATTGTTTTTATCCTCCATTTGGGAGATATTGTGTAAACTCTATAAAGATCTAGAAATGTCATTTTGTAGGCTGTTATGCTGGTGAAATTTTTGTAAAAATGTCTACTTTTAGATTTATCAATAATATGTGAAGCTGTGAAGTTTTTGGCACTATTACGGGCATACCCGATTTGGGTTTTATTGAGAAATTGATTGATCTTTTAAAATATTGGTTGTTTGATTTTAAAATCTGATCAAAGGCTTTAAATATCATATAAAATCAAAAGGGGACATTTCAGCTTATCCTAGAGACTAGCACTAACACCTAAGACTAGAGGTGTCTCAACGAAAGGGAAGGACAATACTCATTATTAAGCATTGACATGAAAGTACCAAATGATAAGGATGGATAATTCTTTATGTAAAAAATTTAAACCAAAGGTGTATTCATTAAGGCATGTACCTTGAGATTATGTCATATTGTCATCTGCCATTTAAGATGCCACCTCACCACAAAGAGAATGACAAATTAAGAAGTTAATAACTTAGGATATAAACAAATTATGTACACCAAAAAATTAATTAAAATCAAATAACCATTCATAAGACTCCAAGGTTCAGAGACATTTATACCTACCTTCTCCCACTTGCAAAAGACCTATCAAGATTCTACAACATCAACTACTTAGGACACCAAGACTTCTAGGATTGGCACACCATATAAGCTTTTTGGTGTTCACTAACTTTGTCAATGCATATACGATGACCATCAATGTAGCAACCTTCTCCAACTTCACCTTTCCATCTTCTACAACATCACAAACAAATTGAAACTAAATATTAATGTGTTTTTCTCTAGCACATAAAGTAGGATTCTCAACTATGAAAATGACACTCTAATTGTCACAATATATTGTATTTTTTCCTAAATCAAGACCAATTTTAGAACATAAACTCTAAAGCCAAATGTCTTCCTTACAAGCATGATTAGTTGTCATATACCCTCCTTTTGTGCAAAAAAGAGACTACAATTTTAATTGTTTCGTTATCTAACTAATAGCACCACCAAACATCATAAATGCATATCCACTGGTGGATCTTCTACTATTCATGTCGCCTACCTAATTTGAATCCATAAACCCATAAATACAAATTGAATGTTGAGGTACACTATGATAACCATTAAAACATAGGGAATACTCATAAGTACCTCGCAAATATTAGAACACTCTTCACCATCCCAATGTACCCATCTAGTATTAACAATAAACCGACTAAGGACTCTCACTACTAGGGAAATGTTTGGCCTAGTATGGATCATGGCATTTATTGAACTTCCTACATCATCATATATGGTACTTTGGTCCTATCCTTTATCTTAATAGGACATTTTGGACAATCCTTGACTAATGTTTTTTTTCCTTGAAAAACAAGAACTACCAAGGATCTACAAGTTGACATGTTGAATCTCTCCAACACCAAGTTTAGATACTTTCTCTAAGTTAACCAAAGATTTTTATTAGTTGCATCTCTTCTAATTTTCATCCTTGGGATATACTTTGTTGCATCTAGATCTTTCATATCAAATTGTGTTGATAACTAAAACTTCAAATCTAAAATCATATTATCATTCACAGAAGATAACATATCATTTATATACAAATAAATAATAAAAATGCAACCATTTTTATTTTTGACATACACACAATGGTCATATTTAGATCTTTAAAATCCCAAACTCAACATATACGTGTGAAATTTTTGGTACCATTTCCTAGGAGATTACTTTAAACCATACAAATATTTATTCAACTTACATAACAAATGTTCTTTACCTTCACCATGAAATATTTAGGTCATAATATATATTTAATATTTAAATCATAGATCATTGCAAGTGATAACAAAAAAAATGAATACATGTTAGCTTCAATACGAGAGAGAAAATCTAACCAAAGTTAATTTCCTCCTTCCAAGAATACTCCCTTGTGACAAAACATGCCTTATGATTTTCAACGCTTCCATCAAGACCCAATTTCTTCTTGAACACCCATATACAACCAACACATCTATGTCTACTAAGAAAAGGTACCAAATCCCAAGTTTCATTTTTCTTTAATACAACCATTTGTTGTCCATGGGTTTATTTTAGGAAATTGCCTCATCCATACTCATGGCCTCTGGAATACTCCTAGGCTCATTAGAGTTAGCAATCAAAGCAAAAACACATTTTGAGTCCAAAAATAGATAAACAAACCTTTTTTGTTTTCTCTTATCATGTGTAGACATCCTCAATAGTTGAGGTTGATGTTCTTCTTCTTCTTCTTTAGAACTTTCAAAGCTCCTTTGACTCTCGTCTTCATCAAGTCTAACAAGAGTACACAGTTTTTCTTTAGTTAAAGTTAGTGGAACTAGAAATACCTCCTTTTTATCCTCTTTCTCTAGCCATAATAGTATAGTGGAAAGTTTCATTTCTCTAAAAATTATACACTATTATTATAGAGAACTTTCTAGGCCTCTATATCACAAAGTTTTTACCCTTTCACGTTGAAACCATAGGAAATAAAGATACATTTAACCATCTTGTTTTATAAACAAGACCTCTTCATACTTATAATAGTGCATATGCCTCACAACCAAATACTCTATGACACCTTATTGAAGGATTTTTACTATTCCATGTCTCCATGGGTGTATTATCAATAAGAATCGATGTGGGAGATCTATTGATTAGATAGCATTTAGTGGATACATCTTTAGTGAAAAACTTGTGTTCAAGGCTATGACCACTCAACATACTCCTAGCCATCTCCATAAATGTCTTTTTCATTCTCTCAATAACTTCATTCTATTAAAGGGTGTATGGATTTGTCTTATATCTCTTTGCACATGATTTTGTTTACAAAGGCTAATATTCATAGAAGTTGAACTCAAGATTGCAATCTTCAAGGTCTTCTATAAATCTCTTAGATTTCAAGGTTCTGAGACCCTTCTCACCAAATGGTTGATTCTTTGGATCCATAACATCATATTCTATGTTAGAAGCTTCATCTCCAAATAATGAGCACCCTTAGGTACCCAAAAAACATGACCATCAAAAGTAGATGCAACAAATTTCTTCACTTCCACTGGTGAGGATGAATAATATAAAGATATTTCCTTTGAATTTTTATAAGAATTGTTGTATTGTAGATTGTATGCATCCAACTTGTGCATGGTTCCTTTTCAAACTCCTATAGCTAGAAAAAAAGCTCATGTTATCATCTTACATACTCAACTGTAGAAGATAACCTATGCACATACATCATTCAACTTAGTTGGTAAAAGGAGGTTTCATGTCAAATATTGGATATACAACACAACATCAATTCCCTCTACTGTACGATTAGGGAGTTTAATTTTGATGCTTCCGTGACCAATTATTTCTATATCATAATCATTATTGAGATACACCTTTTTACCATCAAACTCTTCATATTTTGTGAATCAATTTATGTGCAAGGTCATGTGAAAAGATGTCCTAAAGTCAATTAACCACACATCTTTTGATGCATGTGTTGTCATAGATGCAACTAATGCTTCACTATAATAACCATTCTCCATTTCTATCATATTATATATGTTTTCCATCCTTTTCTAGTTGTGGGATATCAAGAAAAAAAACTCCCACAAAAACATAAATCAATACAAAAAACTAAACAAACCCCACAACTAAGATCAAAGTTTATCATGCTCTAATGTGATTGAAAGGAAAATAGGTGATAATATACAACTTCCTACATGGATCTATACAAGACAGTGAAAGCAAAATTTTCTAAAACCTTTAACAATTACATATTCATAAGAAAAGTCAAAAAATATAAACATGTGTTTAACACAAAATAACCTCATAGCATAACATATGCATAGGAAAACTCTTACAAGAAAAACCCACACACCAGATAGTTGACTCAATTGAATTAATAAGAAACAACTATAGTTATAGTATCAAGCTAGAGCTATGCTCTTTAGGATTCTTCATACTATCACAGGGTTCAAGAATAATTATCGCAACATAACAATGTCTCTAGAAATATTTAAATTGTCATATAAGATGGAGCTAAGGTGTCACATATTTATAATCACTCCAACATGAATAATGGATGTCAAACATGCCCAAAACAAATTCACATGCCTTGAAGTGAAAATAAGTCTAATATGGATGTTGTCATTGTCAATTCTTGTTGTTGATCTAGCAATTTATCAAGTCATCACTTGTTAAATCATCCAACATATCATCCTGCTTTATCAACTCAACATGCAACACACCTAAATGTGTGAGAAATGTCAGGTAAAAAATACCACTCCAATCCATAATGGAAACTACTAAGTAAAACCCTCTAGTCAACATAGGAAGTTCCCAGATAATTTTCCAATCCAAAATGGAAATATATGACAACACCTTTCCAAAATATAGCATATTTTAAGTGTGTGTCAACTTCCTATCAATGTGAATTATTCCACCTCATCACCTACCATGTAGGATGCCACCTCAAAAAGAGTTCTACAAAGTGGATGCCACCTTAAGAAGTTAATAACTTATAATATAAATAATTATGTACACTAGATAATTAATTAAAATCAAATAATCAATGTTGAGAATCCAAGATGGAGATACCTTAATCCCAATGGTTTGACTCATAAGTAAGATAAGTGATAGGACATGTAACAATGTACCATGGGGATACACCATTACACAAAACAAGCCACTACAACAAAGAGGAAATAGAAACATGGACAATATAATAAAAAATGAAGTGTGCAAATCTCCTCTTATTATATAGAAGAGACCCCAACCTATAAGAAAAATAATTGCACTTGTCCAGACCTCATATCTATGTCTCTCAATTTCCACCCTATATAGATTTATTTGGCCCCTACCATTTTAAGGGAGCCTGCCTCAAACTCAGAACTATGACTTATGTGCAATCACTGGAATCAAAGCACAAAATTCTCTAGTCCATATACATGCAAAAGTAATCCAACATGAAGCCCAAGTTGATGGAGGGCTTCCCAACTATGAGGAAATACAATTCCCCATGAACACAAATTAAAATAACATGTCCAAAGCTTCTACATACATAGAAAAATAAGCCTTATAACATGCATTTGGGTTAGCATGATACAATACTATAAAAAACAAAACACCATAGTTAATAAGTGTACCATCTTAAAATGGACGCACTCATTATTTAAGACCTTTTAGCTCACATCCTTTACCAAATTTATGAACCATTGATGGATTCCTACTCGATCCCCCTTTTCTCATGTCCTGTCTCATGTCTTCCATTTTCAATTGTGCAATCTCTGAGACCTCAGGGATGGCTCCCTCTGAGCCAACCCTAGAATAGGTCAACCAAGTCAACCTATTGTAGAATAGGTCAACATGTTCTAGAATAGGTTGACTAGGTTGACATGTTCCCCATGTATTTTAAATCATGGGGCCAATGTTGCCTCGGTGAATTAAATTGTAAAATTGGGTGACCCCATCAGCTTTCTTTATTTTCTCACCCAAAAACTAGTATAAAAGGAAGCTTAAGCACCTCATTTTAAGATACATGAACATCCCATTGACATCCATAATATCCATTAGAGATCCAACAATCACACGATCAAGTTCAAGCATTCATTAAGCATTCAAGATTAAAGGATCCTTTGTGAGAATTTCCTCTTCAAGATCTACCATTTTTTTGGCCATCAAGGAAGGAGATTGACACAAAGGAGGATGGAGGAGGGGCCAAAAAAATGGCACACCCTACCTGATCCACCTTGCTCAACAACACGCAGAAGCAACAACAACATAATGAGAGAGAGAGAAAGCAGGATCATTGATATATTATCTTCATTCAATTAATTCATACATGTCGGGCTACAAGGCCTTCTTGGTTACGGCCAGATATTACAATAGATTACAAAAGTCCTCAAACATGTGAGGATCTACCAACTATCTTGATTCTACTATCTTATATCTTCTATCAAAACTCCCTCCCTAAACTCTAACCAAACAACTATACTTATACAAGAGGCTATCGAACTGAGTCAGCCTTCAGATCCATAATAAATGGAAGGAACAGTCAGATT
Source organism: Chamaecyparis obtusa (assembly GCA_027943335.1). NCBI lineage: Eukaryota > Viridiplantae > Streptophyta > Pinopsida > Cupressales > Cupressaceae > Chamaecyparis > Chamaecyparis obtusa. The sequence continues at coordinate 1,692,550 of BSBK01007872.1, forward strand.
TGGAACCACACACTTCCCAATGATGGATACCAGCATTAAATTTGTGACCCATAATTAATGCACAAGTCAGCCTCAACAGAAACTCAAAATAAACTACTCGGTAAACAAAGAAGACCGAGCAACAGACAAGCATTGTCAAGCGCCAGTAAAACTACCAACTGCCCAGGAGATAACCGACCAAACTCGGTAACCAAAGGAAACCAACCAACTACCAAGCCAACTTGGTCAAAGAAGGAACTGAGCAACACAAACAAACTTCAAATCTTTTTGGTGACACGAGATTGCCAAGGACCTGAGATGCTCCTACATCAGACACCTGGGGTTATTTAGAAATGATTCTCTGAATCATTTAGCAAGTATGATTCAAGCTGCATCCAACTCAGACTATGAAATCCATGAACTATCTTCAATCGGTCTATTCTTCCACTTTACCAGATATTCCATATATTGTTTGTACCTCTTGTTCTTTTGCTAACTCTTTGCTCCAAAATCTGTTCAACTTCTTCATTCTGCTTCTTAGGATACTCCATCGATACTATCATGTCTTCATCAGGTTCATGATACTCATATAAATAAGCAATGTTAAAAATCGATGATATGTCCATGTCATTATGTAACTCAATCTCATTTGCATTTCCACTGTCAAATTTCTTCAAAATCGTGCAAGGTCCAAACTTCTTCATCTTTAGCTTCCCATATGTTCCAATAGGAAATCGACCTTTCTTCAAATGAACCATCACTTCATCACCAACATCAAAAGTCTTATGTCTCCTTGATCTATCAGCTCTGTCTTTGTATTTCCTAATTACTCTCTTCCAGCTTGATTTTCACATCTTCATGCAATGTCTTCATGTACTTAGCAAATTTCACTCCTTTAGCACTTTTCTTACTTTCATCAGCAATGTTTCTCAAATCAGATATACCTCTCGGCTGTATGCCATTCACAATCTCAAAGGGTGTTTTTCCAATACTCCTATTCACTAAATTATTATATGCAAACTCTACTTGTACCAACATAGAATCCCAATTACTATGTGTGTCTCCAACTAAACATCTCAAAAGATTTCCCAAACTTATGTTTACAACTTCTGTTTGTCCATCAGTTTGTGGGTGAAATGTAGAACTATATTTCAACTCAGTGCCAAACTGATCTGAAATGATAGCCATTTTCGAAAACCCATCTACCACAACATATACACAATCATGCCCTCGCCTGGTAGTTGGAAGTCCAGACATAAAATCCATTGAAACAGACTGCCATGGCTTATCAGGAATAGGTAATGGTAAGTATAGACCCAACTTACGGTTTGCTGGCTTTGCAATTGCACAGGCTGCACAAGCTTGTATATGTGAAATGATATCCTGCTTCATTTTTGGCCAATAGAAATACTTTTGAAGGATAGCAGTAGTCTTACCAATACCAAAATGTCCTGCAACATGACTGTAGTGAGCTTCCCATATCATTTTCTTCCATTCCTCGATGGGTACACATATGTGATCATTATGGCAAAGCAACCCATCCTGCAAGTGAAAATCAAGGACAGACTTTCCTTCTACCAAATTACCATAGATGTTAGCAAAATCAGGGTCAGTACCATATAGTTGTTCCCAAGTTGATGATTGATGACCACGTGAATCCAATACTTTTGTCAAACCTGCAATTGGAGGCCTACTCAAACAATCTTCCACCTTGTTACTGCTTCCTTTTTTATGATGAATGTTGAGGTGAAATTATTGTAGATAGGCTGACCACCGTTGATGTCTATCATTCTACAACTTCCCTTGTGTTTGCAAGAATTGAAGTGGTTTATGGTCTGTATGTATAACAGTTTCCTTTCCCAGTATATAGTGTTTCCTTTGTTTGCAAGCCTGAACAATGGCATACAACTCCTTATCATAGGTGGGATACCTACGTACTGTATCAGAAAAATTTTCACTGTGATAGGCAATAGGATGCCCATGTTGTGTGAGTACCGCACCAAGAGCATAATCAGATGCATCTGTTTCTATCTCAAATGCTTGGTGTAGATCTGGAAGGACCAATACTGGTGTTGAACATAGTCTTTTCTTTAACTCCTCAAATGCTTGTTGCTTTGCCTCTGTCCACTAAAATTTTGCTTGTGCTCCACCCCTTAGTGATTGATTAAGAGGCCATGATATGTGTGAGAAACCAAACACAAATCTGCGATAGAAGTTGGCTAAGCCCAAGAAGCCGCAAAGCTCTGTGAAATTTTTAGGGGATGGCCAATCTCAAATTATTTGAATCTTTGCTGAATCAACATGAACACCCTCAGTGTCAATGATATACCCTAAGTATTGAATACTCTGCATACCAAAAGAACACTTCTCAATGTTGGCATAAAGTTTGTGTTTTTGCAGAGTTGAAAGAACTTGTTCAACATGATGCAAATGCTCAGACCAAGTTCTGCTAAAGATGAGTATGTCATCCAAATAAACAACTACAAAAGAATCAATGAATGGTCTAAGCACATCATTCATCAATCTCATAAATGTGGCTGGGGCATTTGTTAGGCCAAAAGGCATGACCAACCATTCAACCAAACCTTCCTTAGATTTAAATGCAGTCTTCCACACATATGTTGGATCAATTGGTACTTGGTGGTAACCAAACTTCAAGTCAATTTTTGTAAAGAAATTAGCCCCCCTAAGTTGGTCCAACAAATCATCAATTCGAGGGATTGGATATCTGTTTTTAACAAATATTTTGTTTAATGCTCTATAATCAATACAAAGCCTCCATGTCCCATCTTTCTTTTTAGCAAGGACAATTGGACTTCCACAAGGTGAAGCACTTGGACGAATGTGTCCTTTCTGAATCAACTCCTGAATTTGTCTCTTAATCTCATCATTTTCCAAAACTAACCTCCTATATATTGGCTCATGTGGTAGCGGTGTGCCTGGGATTAAATCAATAGAGTGCTTGACTTGACAGTGTGTTGGTACTCCCACTGGTGGTTTAAACACACTATGATATTCCTTCAAAATTTTATCCATCTGATTTTGTTGATTATATGTTACCTTAGCATGTGTATTAAGAACAAATGACTTTGTTTGTTCAGGGTGAATCATGAGTAGAACAAAAGCTCTATTTTGAGCAATCAAGCGTTTACATTGTTTAGCACTAATTAAAGAAGCAGTTTTTGTTGGACATACCTCTGGTATTCGATACCTCTTCCCACCAAGCTTGATTGTAACACTACGTGGCCTGGAATCATACACCCCATGCCTCTGATACATGTATGGCTGCCCCAGCAAGACATCACATACATCCAATGGTGCTACATCACATATCACTTCATCCTTGAAAGGCTTGATTGAATATGGAAAATGACACTATTGATTTATTTGAATATCTTGTCCCTCATTTACCCATCTCATAGAGTATGGTTGTGGGTGTCTTGTCACTTTCAAATTTAATCTTTTGATTGTCTCCCTAGAGATCAAATTCTTTTGACTTCCACTGTCAACAATAAAATGCAAAGGCTTTCCATCAACCCACATCTGTGAATGAAAAAGTCTCTCTTCATCTTCACGAGGAAATACTTTAGCCGTTCCAACTACAGCATATGGGTTTGCTTCTATGATGGAATCATTCTCCTCTGTCTCAGAATTATTTATTGGTGATGATTCAAGTTCAGCTTCCTCTCCTCGTATTTTTGTCATCAAATTTTTAATGCTTTGACAATCCTTTGTGTTATGGGTTGGGGACTTATGCATCTCACACCACATGCCTGTGCCTGTTTGTGTCTTTTTAGTAGACCACCATGTGTTCTTAGGTGAATTTGAATGAGGTTCCTTGGTCACCTATTTTCCTACAAATTTATTGCCACCTTCAACCCTTGGCTTGTTGTTTGCAAAGTAGTCCCTCTTCCCTTTCTGCTTGAATTTATCTTCAATTTTTGTAGCATATTTATAGGCAGTTGCCAATGTCTCAATATTCAAAAATTCCACTAAACTATTCAAACTATCAAAAATTATCAAAAAAACTATATATAAAAATTGGGTCCACTTGGAGAAGGCATAACTTTCTAGTCCTAGCTTCGATTTGCGAACCATTTGATGCGTTGGAAAGGTAGTCAAATAATCTTGAACCAAATTTCAAAAATCCCCAAGCCCAGAAATGCACTGAAGACCCTCAAAAATGTAGTTTACTAAAACATAGTAAAATTTGAAAAATTAGATTTCAGTTTTTTTCCAAATTTAATCCTCAGCACAAACTTTCTCCAAAGAGTCTTCCAAAAGTATCCAACAAATTTACTGTCTCGGTCAAAGATAATACTCCTCGATAATCCATGCAGTCTAACAATTTCCTTAAAGAAAATATCTGCTACATGTATTGCATCTGATGTCTTTCTACAAGGTATAAAATGTGCCATCTTTGAAAATATATCTACCACAACAAATATAGAATCGTTACCTCTTATTATCTTCGGTAAGACAAGAACAAAATCCATACTGATGTCAGTCCAAGGTTTCTCAGGTACAACAATTGGTGTATACAATCCAGTATTCTGACTTACTCCTTTTGCAACTTGACAAATTCCACAACTTTTCACAAATTTTTGAACATCTTTATACAACTGTGGCCAAAAGTATTTCTCCTTAAGCAAATTCAAAGTTTTATCAATACCAAAATGTCCAACCAAACCACTACTATGTTTCTCCATCAAATTAGTTCTCATTTGTCCTCTCGGTATACACAACTGAATACCTTTAAACAACATACCTTCTTGAATGAAATATTCTTCCCATTTTGTACTCAATTGATCTTGAATAGGTGCTCTGCACTTTCTCCATGGCTCAGAAAAATCAGTATAAGTTTCATACAAATCTCTCATCTCATCAAAACCAAGAACCTCAATTTTCATCTCGGTCATCAAAGATCTTCTTCTACTCAATGCATCAGCAACTCGGTTAGTGACTCCACTTTTATGTTTGATCACAAATGTATAACTCTGCAAATACTCAACCCATTTCATATGTCTCTGATTCAACTTATTCTGACTACCCAAGTATTGTAAAACCTTATGATCAGTATACAACACAAATTCACTTGGTATCAAATAATGTCTCCATTTCTTCAGTGCTTGAACAATAGCATATAATTCTTGATCATACATAGAATATTTCCTTCTAGCATCATTCAACTTTTCACTAAAGAAAGCAACAGGTTTACCTTCTTGACTCAACACAACTCCAATTGCACTACCACTTGCATTACATTCCACTTGAAATACCTTATTGAAATCAGGCAATGCCAAAATAGGCAATTCAGCAACCTTCAGTTTTAGGGTCTCAAAACTCTTATCAACTCCATGTGTCCACTTGAATTATCTTTTGTCTCCTCTTATAGTCTCAGTCATAGCATTACAAATTGAACTAAAATTCCTTATGAACTTTCTAAAAAAACTTTCCAAACCATGAAATGATCTTACCTCACTAGCATTCATAGGTGTAGGCCAATTCAGAATAGCTTCAACCTTTTCAGGGTCCATCTTCAAACCATTAGCTAAAATTACAAATCCCAAATACACAATCTCCTCTTTCATGAATGAACACTTTTTCAGATTTATCAGCAACTTTTCTTCTTTCAATCTTTGCAAAACTTGTCTAACATGCAACAAATGTTCTTCTCTGGTCTTATTGAATATCAGAATATCATCAAGATATACAATCACAAACTTCCCAAGAATTTCTTCAGAACTTCATTCATCAACCTCATAAAAGTACTCGATGCATTAGTTAAACCAAAAGGCATAACCAACCACTCGTACAAACCTTCTTTTGTTTTGAAAGCAATCTTCCACTCATCACCTTCTCTAATTCCAACTGATGATATCCACTTTTCAAATCAATTTTGGTAAAATACTTTGCTATAGTCAAACTGTCCATTATGTCATCCATTCTCAGTATGGGAAACCTGTACTTCACTATTATCTTATCGATTGCTCTAGAATCAATACACATTCACCATTCTCCATTCTTCTTAGGTGCCAATACCATAGGTACTGCACAAGGACTCAAACTTTCTCTGATAAAACCTTTCTCTAGCAACTCTTGAATTTGTCAGTTCAATTCCTGATTCTCGGTAGGTGTCAACCGATGAGGTGCTTTGTTCGGTAAACTAGCTCTAGGGATTAGATCCATGCAATGATCAATACTTATCTTCGGTGGAAAACCATCAGGTACATTATCAGAAATGATATCACTATACTCGGTGAGTAACTTATCAATCTCCTCATGGACACTATCCTCTATTTTCTTACTCAGCTTGTTAGGAATCACATCAAAACATACATCATTCTTCTTTAAATCCTTAACAAACTTTGTTCCTTCCATCAAACAAACTTTCACAGATGTGCAAACATTACTAACAGCTTCTTCCATCAAAGGTAACAAGATTTGTTTTCTTCCATCAGCCACAATAGTATACTTATGCAATCTCCCATCATATATAACATGTCTATCATATTGCCAAGGTCTACCCAACAAAATATGACAACAATCCATAGGCATGATATCACACAACACCTTATCATAGTACTTTCTAATTTTCAAATTCACATAACACTGTTCACTTACCAAGAGTGTATGCTCATATTTGATCCATGAAATGTGATAGGGCTTCGAATGTTCCAACCTTTCCAATTGCAACTTTGTGACCATCTCTTCAGATGCCAGATTCTCTGAGCTACCATTGTCAATGATTACCTTCCAAAATTTGTTAGAAACTCTACATCTAGTCTTGAACAAACTTTTCCTTACCGGATCTTCCTTTTTGCTTTCATTCCATAGTGCTCTTCTTACCATCAAGTTATTTTCCTTCTCAGGTTCATTCAGTGACTCCTCTTGCACCAAAGCATTTCTTCTACTACCAGCCTTCTTACTAGCATGTGTACATTCAAAAGATCTATGTCCTTCTCCATAATTGTAACAAGTTCCTCAAAAATTACCTCTGTTGTAACCACCTCAGTAGTTACTGCCTCTGCCTTTAGATGAACTTTCACCTTTCCACTTGGTCTTGCCTTTATCCGGAGCTATCTTTTATGGTTCAGATCTACCACTTTCACCATAAAATCTACCTCTTCCTCTAGGAAATCTACCACCTTGACCTCTTTGTCTCTGCTCATGTCTCTTCTTTGATTTCTCCTCAGCTTTCAATGCAAATTGATAAGCCTCTTCAATGTTCTCCAATTTGACCAAACTAATTTCCTCTTGGATGGAAACTCTCAAACCATTCAGGTATATAGCAATTCTTTCCACATCATCCTCATCATGTCCAAATCTGATATCTAATCTATAGAATTCCTTAGTATACTCTTTTACCAAGCTATCTTTCTGCCTTAGACTTTGCATTCGCCTAACTAGGTTAATCTGATAATCACAAGGTAAGAACTTTCCTTTCAATTTAATCACCATCTTATTCCATACCTTGATTTTGTCTTTGCCTTTCTTTTTCTAATCCAATTGCAAATGTTCCCACCACAAGGATGCATGACCTTTCAACTTTGTGCCTGCAATTTTCACCTTCTTTTCCTCAAATGTATTTTCATACTCAAAATACTTCTCCATTTCAGTGATCCAGTCTATCAATTCATCAGAATCCAATTTCCCACTATACTCAGGAGGATTGAAATGTGGTGTCGACTTCAAACTTGTCAAAGCCTTCAAGAATATTTCCTCACCCTGATCCATCACATGTGTAGCTTCTGCTTCACCTTGTTCCACTTCAATTTCATAATCACTAACATCTTCAAGATGTCTGCCTCTTCTTTGGGCTATCTCAATAGCTTCTAATCTAGCAGAAAGTTATCTCAACATGCCTGCCAATCCTGGATCCGCTTCTTGCCTTCCACGAACCATCTTGAAAACCCTCTACAATTGCAGGTCAGATCACAATCTGCCATCCCACAACAATTCAACTAGGGCTTCACAAGAAGGAACCTACAAACTTAGATCTAAAGACTTAGATCCAAATCTCACCTCACTCTTATACCACCTAATGCAAAGGAGGATGGAGGAGGGGCCAAAACAATGGCACACCCTACCTAATCCACCTTGCTCAACAACACACGGAAGCAACAACAACATAGTGAGAGAGAGAAAGCATGATCATTGATATATTATCTTCATTCAATTGATTCATACATGTTGGGTTGTAAGGCCTTCCCGGTTATGTCTAGATATTACAATGAATTATAGAAGTCCTCAAACATGCGAGGATCTGCCAACTATCTTGATTCTACTATCTTCTATCTTCTATCAAAACTCCCTCCCTAAATTCTAACCAAACAACTATACTTATACAAGAGGCTACCGAACTGAGTCAGCCTTCAGATCCACAATCAATGAAAGGAATGGTCAGATTTGGGACCACACACTTCCCAATGATGGATACCAACATTAAATTTGTGACCCATAATCAATGCACAAGTCGGCCTCAATAGAAACTCAAAATAGACTACTCAGTAAACAAAGAAGACCGAGCAACAGACAAGCATCATTGAGTGCCAGTGAAACAACTGACCACCTAGGAGATAACCGACCAAACTCGGTAACCAAAGGAAACCAACCCACTACCGAGCCAACTCGGTCAAAGAAGGAACCGAGCAACACAGACAAACTTCAAAATCTTTTTGGTGACATAGGATTGCCAAGGACCCGAGATGCTCTTGCATCAAAGATTTACATTGAGACATTCATCAAATTCTTCATTGAAGCATGTTTACATACATGGCTCCATGATGTGGTTTTGGTAGATCCATTGCATTTGTGGAGATTTCCTACATCCGCCATTGCAAATTCAGCATCTTAAACATACAAGTGTTACAAAATCCTTATTGCTAAGGGTTTCTACAAGAAAGATGAATACTTAAATTTTTCTTGTTTCTTTTACATATTTACATTTAAATTTCAAGGTTGATTCCTCAATCTAGGGCTTGACCAAGGCAATCCCTTATCCACCCAAACCCCAAAACAAGTTTTTCTATGTGCAGGAACAGGATATCAAAGTTACAACCATAGATCTAGAAACTACTTGCCAAGAAATTTCCAAAGAAGTTAGGTTGAATTTTCTACAGTGTCCCAAGAACATGGTGACTTTGTGGAAAAGTGTCAGGAACATGTTGCACCAGGTCGCCTATTCTTGGAGGTCTGAGGAAATTACCATTTATGGGTTTTCTGTTGTGATCATGAATCTGCGGTTGAAGGTCTATCACAAGTTCAAATCTGCAGTTTTCAGAGCAAAAAGGCATATTCCTCTACACATTTTGAGGTGCGTACTCTATCATTCATTTAATTTCTTACTCTATACCTATTTCCATATCTTAATTGGGTTAATTGCTTACATTTGGCATCTAGGTCTATCTTACTTTTCTCATTAAATCAATTGGTTTGATTTAACATTTGCATGTATACATCTTTAATCAAATCCTACATTGCATGGAAGAGGACATGCTTGCGTACTTGATATAATTTGGTTTTAGCATTGGAATCCCTTTATCTTCTTAGGTTTTGCTAATGTAACTTGGGTTATATTGAGAGTTATGTTTGGAAGCCCCTATTTCTCTTGTATTTCAAATATTTAGTGTTGGAATGGTTAATTAATAAACTCATCGCACGTAGTTTATATTGTTAGATTCATTAGTATCTATTTCACTCCTAAACAATAAGTAAATTAGATGTACAAAAATATTAGTTGTAGTTATGGAAACATACCCAAGATGAACACAATGAAAATATCAACAAATCTAGTGTAAGATCATTCGAGCTCATATGCACTCCAACATTCACCAAAAAGATAAATTGTTCGTGTTGCTCTTTTTTTTCTTCAAGAAGAAATCTTAGGTTGAAGCTACCAATTTAAGCTCACCATCCCATAGAGGATCCTAATGGATTCTCGTAGTTTTGATTTGGTGAAAAAAAATATTTGATTTGGCCAATATATGTTAAATCAAAGGTTTTAGCCTCCTCAAAAACCAAGTCATAGGTTTGGGTACTTTTGTGAACCCCTAAAACCCCTGATTATTCCTTGTTGATTCGCTAAAGTTGACAAAGGTAAAGTTATAAAATACTTTCTCAAATTAAATTCGTCAAAAAGTCCCAACCTTCGAAGTTTTTGAAGAAGTTATCAAGGGCCACAAAGTTTCCAACAAATAGAAGATTGTTCATGAGTTCTTTGTAGGGGTGATTTTTTAAACAAATTGACTTGGTACATAGAAATTTGTAGAGTTCTAAATGTTAATGTATTTCTTTATGGACATGGAAATTCTAACAAAGTCAAAAAACTATTTAGTTGAAAGAGAAACTAGTTATAGGAACCTCAAAATAGAGTTTTTTTACCACAAAATCCTTGATTATGGACATCTAGGCCTTTTTTCTTATTTTCATTTTTCAATTCAGAGCTACAAATTATTTTAGGAATTAAAGGAATTTTTGATAATTCAACTACATGATATAATCACCAAGAAATAGAGGAGAGCACTCGAGTTCCCAAGGAAGCTCAAGCCCCAATAAAGGGATGATTGGAGCAATGATGATAGGTTCGTGGACAATAAATATTGGTGGTCATTTTAATGATAAAGGAAATGAATCAAGAGGTTGATGAAGAGAGTGATATGTGTCTTGACTTGTTAAAATGTAGATCTAATGTCAAAGGGCATAGTTATTAGATGACAATTGTATATGTAAATTAAAGAAATATTATTTTGGGTACAATTTTGTTCCATATGTATGATGGTTTGGGAGATAAGTTCAAGTAGAGTTAGAGATTTTACAAGAAACCCAAAAAATATTGGTAAAGGAAAATATTGACAAAGATGAGAAAAAGGTCGATGACTGGGAGAGTTTCCCATTGACTTCATCAAGAGAATATTCGTGAGAGAAGGGTGAACTTGAAATGAGATCTTATAGTGAATGTAAACATTTTGAAGCATAAATTAATAAAAAAAAATAGTGCGAGTTTGTTGCATATGATATGTTATTTGGGCTTTCATTATGTGTATGATGTTATATGACTAGGTTGTCTAATATGGCCCCTTGGTCAAAACTATATTAAGCTGCATCAAAGTCAAAAATCTCTTTGGGATGAGTGTAAGGCATTGAGGTTATGTGATTTTTTTGTGGGAGCCTTGTGTCCATGATGTTTTGTTGGTTGTCCATTGAGAGAGAGAGAGTGTGTGCAACTTGTAGCTACAAAGAGAAGTTGTGAATTATTTTGTGTCTAAGTATGTGCAAGATGGAATGGAGAAAGAATACGAGAGTTATCTTAGGAATTCCATTAGGAATCTCAATGATGGAAAGGAGGGAGATGATATAGTGGATTAGGATTAATGAGATGCATGGGATATTGAAGGATTTAAAGGTTTGTATAATGATCTATAAAATTTCATAAGAAACCAAATATAATTATTTCATCATCAATGAACTTATTTCATGTATGTTGAAAAATTTATTAAAATAAAATAGCCAATGTTGGGACTCCAAGATTGAGGTAACTTAATCCCAACATTCTCCCACCTATCAAGGACTTGTTAAGAGTCTACAACATCAACTACTCAAGACCCCAAGGTGAAAACCATCAAAGTACCATATTTCTTTGACTTTACCTTTCCATCTTCTATTATGTCACAATCATATTGAAAATAAATATTGATTTGTTTTTGTTTGACATGGGAATTAGGATTCTTATCTAAGAAAATGGTATTCTAACTATCACAACAAATCATAATATGCCATGCATCAAAGCCAATATTACAACATAATATCTTAAGCCAAATGTATTCCTTACAAAATGAGTAGCTACCATATACCCTATTTATATTATGGACAAAGCAAGTGCCACTATTGTTGTTTACTCATCCAACTATTAGCACCACTAAACATCATAAATACATATCCATGGGTGGATCTATGCTATCAATATTGCCTACATCATTTGAATCCACAAACCCACGAATACAAATTTAATTTCGAGGTCAACTAGGATAACCATTAAAAGATATGGAATACTCATAAGCTCCCTAAAAATATTTGAACACTCTCCTCACCACATTCCAATGTACCCATCCATGATTATCCATAAACTGACTAAGGACTCTCACTGATTGGTCAATGTTTTATCTTACTATAGACCATAACATACATCAAATTACTTGCACGACTCACATATGATATCTTTGTTATGTTGTTTATCTCAATAGTAGATTTTGGACAATCCTCAACTAATAATTTTATCCTTGCAAAACCAGAACTAACAAGGATTTGCAAGATGACATGTTGAATCTCTCCAATACCAAGTTCACATACATACTCTAGATTAACCAAATATATTTTTTTTTAATCTCTATCTCTCATGATTCTCATCCTTACAATATACCCCACTACACAAAAATCCCTCGTATCAAATTGTGTTGACAATTGAAACTTCAAATCTTAAATCATATTGTCATTCACTAAAGATAGAATATCATCTATGTGTAATGTAATAATGAGAATGCAACCATTTTTTGTTTTGAAATGCATGCAATGGTCAAATTTAGATATCTAAAATCCCAAACTCAATATATAAGTGTCAAATTTTAGGTGCCACATCCTAGGTGATTATTTTAAACCATACAAATATTTATTCAACTTATATGCCTGATGTTCTTTACCTTCAACCATGAAATTATTAGGTTGTGATATATAAATATCTTCCTCCAAATCACCATGTGGAAGTGTTGTCTTCACATCCATCTACTCAATCTCTAAATCATATGTTGCTGCAAGTGATAACAAAAAATGAATGGATGCCAACTTTGATACAAGAGAGAAAATTTCACCAAGGTAAATGTCTTCCTTATTAGAATACCCCTTTACTGTCAATTGTGCCTTGTAATTTTCAACACTATCATCAAGATCCCATTTCTTCTTGAAAACCCATTTACAACCAACATGTTTATGTCCACTAGGTAAAGGTAGAAAATCTCGAGTTTCATTTTTCTTCATGACTTTTTTTCCTTTATAGAAAGTTGCATACTGCAGTTTGGGTGGTCTTTCCCAATAGCCACCCAACACCTATCAAGGTAGGGTGGAGGGTTACATTCCTCCTGTTGTACCCATCTCTTAGACGATGGCTTTCATCTAAGAATATGTATCATCCATACCCATAGCCCATGTAATAGTCCAATGATCATTAGTGTTATAAATCATTGACAAAACACATTTTGAATCAAAAGATGAATAACTAAACATTTATGGTCTTCTTTTCTCAAGTGTAGACCTTTGTTTGCAATAGCTGAGGTTGAGGTTTTTCTTCTTCATCAAATCTTTGAAAGCCTCTTTGTTTCTCCTCATCATCAAGTCTAACAAGAGTACATAGTTCATCCTTTTTTTAAATTAAGCAAAAAAGAAACTACCTCCTTTTTCTCTTGTTTCTATAGATATGAAAGTATAGTAGAAGGTTTCATCTCTCTAAAAATTATGCTTCTATTATAAAGAAACTTCTAGGCCACTAGATCCTAAAGCTTGTACTCTTTCACATTAACACCAAGCAATGAAGTTATATTAAACTATCTTATTTTCAAATTGTGATCTCTTCTTACTCAACACATGTACCTATTCCTAACAATCAAATACTCAATGATGTCTTATTGAATAATTTTTACTAAACCGCGCCTCAATGGGTGTCTTATCAATAATAGTTATTGTAAGAGGTTTTTTGATCAAATAATACGTAGTGGACACATCTTCAGTCCAAAACACATGTTCAATGCCAACACCACTCATCAAACTAATATCCTTCTCCATCAATTTCCTATTCATTCTCTATACAATTCCATTCCACAATGGGGTTTATGGAGTTTATTGTCATGCATTTTGTCACCACAAAATCTAGGTAGCAGTACGAAACTTTTGAACTCAGTTTCGTTTCTCTCTATGATTGTTTTACTATTTAATTAGCCGATAATGATCAATCAATTGATCTCAATTTGATTACTGTATCCTTATGTTGAAGGTTTTTGTCAAGTCTTTTTCATTTTTTGAGTTTGTCTTCCTATACTTGATTTTTGAATCCTTCGGTGTCCTTTGGTGTGTTTTGACTGTGTTTTTAGTTGCTTTTGGTCTTTTTATTTCGTCCAATCTCTTAATTTCAGTTTTCCCTTCGATTTGATCTATCATTGGGCTTAATCAAACTTGTCAATCAAAAGATATGGTCATTTAAGTACTCAAAAAGTAGACTCTCCAAAATCAAATGCATATTTAAAAAATAACTGTTATTTTCTATAGTTGAGTTACACTTTTTTGAAAAATATAACATAAAATCACTTTATGTTATGTTTTTAAGTTACTTTATCACTTAAATTTATAACTTAAGTGATTAAAGTGCACTTTATGATATATTTTTATGTTGAGTTGCTTTTTAGTTTTTCACTTAAGTGACTATATTACTTTATTGTTCTATTTAAATGTTGAGTTTTACTTTATATTTTAAATAACATATATGTTAATATAACTTTATAAAATAGTATTTGCACATTATGTATTTATATATTTTGTGTTAATATTTATTTTAGACTCTTTAAGTGATATTACACTCAATATTTTAAATAGACATGTGCTTAATTAAATCACTTAAGTTGTGTATAGCAACAACATGTCAACAATCTCCTACATTACATGTAAATGCATCTAGAGAGTCCACTTTGCATGTAAAGTAAATAATAAAACATGCATTTGCATCTAGAGAGTGAGTTTTGCATGTAAACAGGTAAAACTTGTTTAAAATATACTTTTGCATATATGTAATGCCTCTCCAAGAGTCCATTTTACACGTAAATATCTTCAACATGTCTTTCACTTTACATGCAAATGCCTCTAGAGAGTGTGTTTTATACTTGGGATGCTTTTAAGTGTTTGAAGTCAAAAAATAAAACATGTCTTTACATCTCTAGAGTGAGATTTGCTTGTAAAAGACATGTTGAGTTTAAAAACATGTACATGCAAGTTTTGAAATACATGTAATGGCACTTCTAGAGTGCATTTTACATGTAAATGACATTTTATTCCAAATGCATTCAAAATAAAACATGCAAATGCATCTCAAGAACTTGTTTTTGCTTGAGAAGTCATTTTTTGTGCAAAAAATGGGACATGCATATGCATGTATAGTGTCCGTTTTGGCTGGAAATGTATTAAGGAAGTAAAAAACAAGCAAAACTTTGCATGTGCATGCACTCTAAGAGTGTGTTTTGGGTTGGGAAAGCATGAAGCATGTTTTTCATTCAAAAATAACATATGCACATGCACTCTAAGAGTGTGTTTTTGCTGGGAATGTCTTTTCAAGATAAAAAGCATGCAAAACAACATATGTGAATGCCATCCTAGAGTCTGTTTTGCATATCCAAGACAAAAAACATGAAAAATAAAACATGTCTTTGCATGTGTAGAACCTATTTTTTCTTTGCAAGCCCAATGCAAGCCAAAATAACATATGTGATTGCATGTGGAGAGTGTGTTTTAGGTCTAGGGCATCATCTTATACCAAAAAATGTGACATGTAATTGCATGTCTAGAACCCGTTTTTGCTTGGAAGTGTTATTTAAGTCAAATGTGTGCCAAAATAACATATGTTATTACACTTGGAGAGTGCGTTTTGGCTGGAGGTCTCCATTTATGCTCAAAATGCTTTGCAAACTTTGCATGTAAATGCATCTAGAGGCTGCATTTTTGCTCAAAGATCCATTTCTAGACATTCATTTGCAAAAAATACTCATGCATATGCATCTCAAGAGTTTGTTTTACTTCCAAATGCATGTGTTCTTCATCCAAGAGCAGATTTTTTGCTTTTTCAGCCCAAAACGATTTCTGCAAGGGCATCATTTGAATTATTTCCATAAAAAACGCCCAGCAAGATTGATTGGAAGGGTTTTGTAAACTTATTTTTTATCAAATGCAAAGTTTTTTGTTGCATATTGAATGCATTCTTGGTAGCTTGGAAATGGTCAAATATTTTTGAGTTGTTGGATGCAAATACATCTCTAGAATCCATTTTTGGAGAAGACAAAGACATTTCAAGTTCTCTTTCTCCCATTTTTGGCTCATTAAGCTCCAAGTAAGTATATGTATTTGATTTTGTTTTGGTTTTTCTCTTATTTTTCCTACAATGTTGCATTTTATAGCTCATTTGTTTCTATTTGTTCAAATGCAGCCCATGTATTATGCATTTTTGTGTTTAAATAAGTTAAAATCTTCATTTTGTCAATGCATAAAATCACTCTATACTCAAAAACGAAATTGCATGTGAAGATAAGTTTCAAGTTTTGACATGTTTGAGTCAATAGCAAGAGGTATGCTTTGGTTTTTTGTTCTGTTTTGCTTGCTTGTTTGTTGTTTATTTTGAAGAAAGTTGAAATCATTTCCTCAAGAATGTAAGTGCATCCATTCATGCCAATTCATCCTTCCCTTTCTAACACATGTAATTGCATTCCTCAAGTCCATTACATGTGAAAACATGTCATCCTTCATTACATGTAATAACATCCCAAGAGTCCATTTTTGGTAAAAAGGTCACTCTTTTAATACCAAAATTACCATTTGTGTATTTCCATGTACTTCCAACTTGCATTCTTGTCCACACAAACAAAGCCCCACATGTAACCCACCTTCACAAGTCTGGTTTTACTCCTATTTGTCCATATACATGTGCCATTCTATTCATTTCCAGCCAACATCCATGTTCTATGAGTATCTAATCAATACTTTGAATACCTTGTTCTTCATAGGTCCATCATTGCAAGCCAAACCTTAATCCTCTCATGGATCCAATCTCTTCAGGTGATGTATTTACTCTTTGGGATTTCCATGTTGCACCACATGATATGTCAACACTGACAAAAGATAAAGAAAAAATGAAATATCAATATGATAAGGAGTTGGCTCATTCTACAACCTCACTCGTTTCATCTTTTTTGGATCAAATTACAGATACAAGAATTGGGTATGTTGACATGGCCAATTTCTTACAAAGGCTTGAAGATCCTGCCAATAGGGAACTACGACACATCAAGAGGAGTAATATTCACTTGATTTCTACTTTCCCTATGGCTGCCTTGGAACCCGAATTTGTCTTTGAGTGCGCGCGTCATTTCAATCCCAAGGGAAAAATAATCAAAGATGCAAATGGGAAGGTGATTTTTAGCCTGGATCCTGATGTTATTGAACAAATTTTTAGAATTCCTCCAAGCCCTGAATGTGCAGACTTGTCCAAGACAGTTGTGGAATCAACATAAGACAGATTATCAAAGATACATGAATGACCAATGGCTGGTTAATAAGAGGTCAAATTTCTCTAGATGGCCCAAAATAATACATAGATCAGATTTTTCTCTAGAGGTAAATGATCTAATAACACTCCTTAGTAGAATCTGTGGCCTCAAGGATTCATGTAATTTTGAGCCATGGATGTATAAGTTCATTTTCTAGATTCTTGAAAATAAGGAACCAATCTATTGGGCAGAACTTGTAAGCACAACTTTGTGTGAACAGTTGAGCCATGTGGGTACATCAGTACCTTTTTATATGAATTCTTATTTAGTTTACATTGTTGCAGCCATCGGAACCTTTTCTGGACTCTCCACTAAAGGTGATCAATCATTAGTACCTATTTGGGAGTATCATGATCAAATTATGCTTACACAGAACAAATACCATTATCGGAGGGTGCAAGATGCTTTCTTTGGGCATTTCAGATGCTTGTTTGATAAAGAGTTGGGAATCAAGAGACTGTCAAATGAAGCTTGGGAAAAGGTAAATCAGTTCGGTTGCATCTTCCTGCAATTTCCAACTTTTACCTACTTAAGAGTGGGTTATTTCCAAGGAGAACCCTATACCTTGCCAAGATATCCTATTGATAGGATCATTCTTATGGAGATGGTGAGACAACTCATGGAGGTGCAGTCATATCAACATAATCTGCATAAGCCAAGTTTTGGTATCACCACTACCAAACCTCTTCATATTGGTCGATATACACTCAACTCAGTGTATAAGGAAAAATCAATGGAAGCATAACTCCAGCTTATCACATTGAAGAAATTAAATGCTAGGTCTAACTTTGATTACAGAGGGATGCATTCAAAAATCAAAAGAGCCTTCACCCATGTTCGTCACATGGAAGATGTGTGGATTGATTTACACACCGAAGTGGATATCATGAAAATGGATTACTGTAGGCTTACCTTGAAGCAAATCGTTGATCTAAACATGGTCAAAATTCCATAAGGGTTTGAGATTGAAGATGATGGCCTAGTCCTCCATCCTGAGTATTACAATACTCAATTTGAAAAGCTTGTCCCTTTCCCCTTCAATGGCAACAAAAAGAAGGGAATTATGTCTTTGATAGATTTCAATCTATTTTGTTGAATACCAACAAGTGGCTGAAGAGCAAGGGTCTCAAGAGAGTGCATCCAAAGGTTGGAGTAGACTGCAATCATTTCGACCCTATTAAAAATAAATCGCAGGTGGAAATCAGAAGCAAGGATGAGTCTTCTTCTTCTCAACCAATTAAAGCTATCAAGTTTACAGTTAGAGGAGAAAAAGGGTTGCATCCACCCTTAGGTCCTGTTCAAATGCCCTTGTGAGAGGAAGAATCATATTAAGAAGGAGAGATAATGATCATATCTCCTCCTCAATTGCCAAATAACGAAGATCCTTCTAATCAAGAGGAGTCATTTCTACATATGGTAGATAATGATGTGGATTCATTTTCCACTATATTCACTCCTTCTATTGCTACTTCAGAGGTCAACATGTCTTCATTTCCTATCTCTTATGCAGCTCCTTCTATTCTCACAACGGGATAGTGTGAAAATCTAGTAAATGTTTTTGGTGACTTCCCAGCTCTTATGGAAGGTCAAGTTTCCCAACTTGATACTTTAGTTGCATACTTTGAATCATTCGTGATAGAGTCATCCCAAAGAACACTTATGGCTTCTACTATGCAAACGGAGGCATGCACTATGACAACATAAATACAATTAGGATCAATGCCTACTGCGATCACTGTTTCAAGTCCAACAAAAGAGGGTTTTAGTTTTCCATCTTGATTGGGAAAAATTGCCATGACAAGAAGGAAATTCACATTACCTTCGGAGTATTTCTCTACCAAGAAAGGAAAATATAAGACCTCAAAGGTTAAGGTTGTCTCAAGAATCATTGTTGATGATGAGAAAACCAAATATGTTGAGATTGCATAACCCTTGGTAGACAAACCAACTGAAGAACTTGCTCTGATTATAAGTTTACCAAGGTTGAACTTGGTAAACAAACATGGTTGGGATGTCTGCAAGATGCACAAGATGCACTCTCAAATGTGTCTAAAAGAAATCATGAGCTCTAGGAGAAGAAGAACTTGTTGAAACAATAAAATGCTTGTCTTCATGAGATCATTCATCAACAAGAATCTCAATCTATCACTACTTCATCAAAAATAGCTCAAGTGAACAGGAAAAAGGAAGCAGTAAAGGCTTGGTTTGAAGGAGTCCTCTCAGAAGGAGTCCATTCAATAAAAAATGCACACAAAGTCCTTGAGCATATCAGAGAAATTAAAGAAAGACTCCATGACATGATTGCTTCTTTTAACCAAGATATCAGTAATATGAAAGAAGATTTAGACACCTGGGAGCAAATGGTTGAGAAAGATTTAGATGCTCTTTTCACATATGATATCATTCCATCCAGGGACATGTTATGCCAAAATCAGGGGCTCATGGATTAGAAAATATTTTGACAAAACTTCAAGAAGAGCTAGAAAGTTGTCAGATAGTAGAGCAAGATGTCATCAGTAGTCTCAGGAAATTGGGATGTGAAGTTCTTACCAGAGATGATAATCTCTCCAGTGAAGAAGTAATGACTATAGGATATACTAACAAGGTTAGTGTTGATTTTGATTCTGAGGAGTTTGGAGTACAAACAATGGACAAATTTGTGGCAAAACACTTGAAGGATTCCCTTGTAGATGATTACAAGATTGTGAAATCAATATGTGACAATACAATTAGAATTGAAGCCATTTCAGAGACCATGAAGATTTCAGATCTTCCCCTTATTCATGATTGTATTGCCAAATATAAGGCTTTCCTTGATAATTTCAAGGATTAATTCTCCTTTCCTCATCTTTGTTCTTTAGTTTTCATGCTTTGTAGATTGGAGAAATTGAATTGCATGCAATACAATTACATGTAAATTTGATTACATGTCCTTATGACATGTAATCCAATAATTCTTCTCACCTAGTTTTACCGAGTCAAAGTGGTTGAGTTGCTCCCACTTTTTCCTCCTTTTTCTCATTTATTTTCCTATAAAAGGAACAAGCCCTCATTGTAAATCTCATCTTTATTTTATGCAAGAGAGCTCTGCCAAATGTGTGCAAGCATAACTATGATTGTTTAGTACTATTTAGAGAAAAAGAAATAAAAAGAAATAATTAGAGCTGAAGTTGTGACTGTGTGCAATTGTGGTGAATCAAATTGGAAGTTGTGACTACAATTTGGTTTTACTATCTTTTTGTTTATGTGATTCTTGTGTTTTGTTAAGAGCAAATTGAAAATTAGAAATAATCGGAGTCGAAGCTGTGACTAGGAGCGATTGTGGTAATATAAAACTAGAAGTTGTGATTGTAGGTTATATTACCATCTTATTTTCATGCACTGTTAGAATAGTTAGAAAATATGTACTTATGTAAGTTTGTGTGCCCCAATGGTAGAGGTATTTATTAGAGAATAGATAAATAGGTCTTAGAGCCAAGCTGGTATGCTTTTCAATTAGCTTGTGAGTTGGTGTTGGTTTATCGGTATCATTGTTTCCAGCTTTTAGATAGAAGTGTAGTTTAGAGATTAAAGCTTTGTCCATTACTTGTTCTTTAGGTAAGTGGATTCCTTCTTGAAAGATAAGAAGAAGGAATAATTGTAATACCCTATTTGATAATCTCTTAACTTCTTGCTTACCTTGAGTTGATCCAAGGAACGGTGAGAAGGGGGAGCCTTCCCTTTAAGGTAAGAGAGACATTGTCTCACACACTGTGGCTGGTATCACTATTTTGTAACTGGATTTTTTCCCAAAACTGTCAGTTGCAAAATATCCACCCAACAGAGTTGTCTTATGTCTCTCTTCACATGGTTTTGTTTATGGAAGATATAGTGTTTAATTAAGTTAAACTTGAGATTTCATTCTTCAAGGCCTTCAAAAAATCTCTTAGATTTAAAGGTTATGAGACCCTTCTCACCAACATGGTCAAGTATTTGGTTCCATGGCATCCTCTTCTCTTTCAAAAGCTTCAACTCTAAAGGTTAGCACCCTTAGTTATCCAAAAAACATGACCATCAAAAGTAGATGCAATAGATTTATTCACTACTTTATTTGATGGTCAGGATGAAGAATCTAAATGGTTTTTATTTAACCTATTAAAAGAACTATTTATTTATACATTAAATGCATCCAACTTGTACAATGTTCCAATTCAAACTCCTATATCCATAAAATAGCTCCCATCATCATCTTACATCCTCCACTCTAGAAGATAATTTGCATGTCTACATCAATCAAATTACTCACTAAATGGAGGTTTTATGCTAAACATGAGTAATGCAACACACCATAAATTCTCTTCTCTCTACCATTAAAGAATTAAATTTTGACTCTTCCACAACCAATTATTTCAAGATGAAAATCATTTCCAAGATACATTTCCACTAAAAATATCTTCATATTTTGAGAATTGAATTATATGTGAGGCCATGTGAAAAGATGCCCCAAAGTCAATCAACCACACATCTTCTAATGCATGTGTTACCTAAGTTGCAACTAATGCTTCACTGAAATAACCATTCTCTATTTCAACCCTACTACATGTGCTCTCCAACCTTTTATGTAATAGGATATCAAGAAAACCACTTTTGTAAAAACTCATAGTAAAACATATATTAGTATAAAAAACTAAACAAACCCCACAACTAAGATCCAATTTGTTCATGTTTTGTAACCAACTGAAAGGAAACTAGCTAATCAAATACAACTTCCTGTATAAATCTATACAAGAGAGCAAGTGCAAAAAATTGCTAAATCCTTTACTAATTACATATTCATAAGTGCATTTAAATAAACATAAATAGATATTCAACATAAAGTAAACTCATACCATAACACATACATCAAATAATAGTTACGATAAAAAACCAGAGTCCAAACACGTAGCTCAATTGTATTAATTACCAACAATAATAATTTTTACTATCTCAAAGCTATGCTCTTCAAGAGGCTTCATAGTATTATAGGATTCCTGAATAATTTTGCCAACATAATGATGTCTCTAGAAATCCTAACCTCTCATACAAGACAAGCTTAGGCACCACATATTTATAACCACTCCAACATGAATAATTGATACTAAACATGCTCAAAACCAACTCTCATTCCTAGAAGTAAATAAGAGTTTGATATGACATGTTGTCATAGTCAAGACTCGTTGAAAATGGAATTTTACCAAACTATCACTTGTTATCTCATCTTAAATCTCAATTTTCTATATCAACTCTACATACCACACAACTAACAAGTGTGAGAAAGGTTAGTTGAAAAATACCTCTCTATCCATAATCAGAACTACAAATCAATACTCTTTAGACAATAGAGGAAGTTGCAAAATCATCTTCCAATACAAAATGTAAATATGTCTCAACATATTCCAAAAATATAGCATATTCCAAGCAGGAACCAACTTCATATGAATAGGAATTATGTCATCTCATTATCTACCATGTAGGATGCCATGTCAACAAGACTTCTATGAGGTGAATGACAACGTACGAAGCTAATAAATTAAAATATTAACAATTTTGTATACCAAATAATCAATTAAAATCAAATAACCAATGTTAGTGCTCCAAGGTTGAGACACCTTAGTCCAAACACTCTTGACTTCTAACATAATTGATAGGGCATGTAACAACAGAGCATGGGGAGACACCAGTACGCAAAATAAGACACCAAATCAAAATGAAAAAAGAAAGAGGGACAACATAATAATAAAAGATAGTAAATTAATAAAAAACAACATATCCAAAGCTCGTGATGTACACACATAGAAAAATAAGCCTTAGACATATATTTAGGCTAGCATCATGATACTATAATAAAACATTTGACACCATATTCAATGAGGAAACATATCTACAACACTAATATAATGTAAGATCATTCAGGCTCACATGTAATCCACCATACTAAAAAAAAAAATGATTTGTCTATGTTTCTCTTTTTTCTCTTCAAGGGGAAATATTAGATTGAAACTTGCCAAAAGAAGGGCATCAACCCATAGAGGATTCTAATGGGATATTTTAGATTTTATTTTGTTAAAAAAGAGTTTTTTTGGCCAAGATATACTAAATCAAAGGTTTGAGCTCCCTTGGGAATTGAATCATATGTTTGGGCAGTTTTGTGAACCTCCAAAACCCCTGATTCATCCTAGTTCCTTCACTGACATTAAGAAAGGTGAAGTTTCAAAGTACTCGCTCTTAGTAAATTTATCAACAAGACCCAACCTTAGAAGTTTTCAAAGAAGTTCTCAAAGGCCATGATGTTCCTAATGAATAGAAGATCGGTCATGAGTTCTTTATAGGGGTGATTTTTTTGACAAAGTGTCTTGTAACTTAGATTTCATAGAGTTTCAAATTTTAGAAAATATCTCGATAGACATAAAAACTCTAACAATGTAAACTATTTAGTCAAAATAAGTACTAGTTTTAGGAACCTCTAAATTTAGTTGAGTTCCCTTAAAAACCTTTATCATTGGCATATTTGTCCTTATTTCAAATATTCAAGTCAAAGCTATAAAGTATTTTTAGAATGATAAAAACTCTTTACAATTGTAGATCATGATATAATCACCAACAAACTAAGGAGAGAAACTGGGTTCCCAAGGAACCTCAAACCCCCACTAAAGGAAGAATTGGAGCAATGGTTATTATAATGACAAAGGTAGTGAATTAAGAGGATGATCAAGGGAGTGACACATACCTTGACATAGCATGTTAAAGGACACAACTGTTAAATAATGATTGTATATGTGAAATAAAGAGTTATTATTTTGGGCACAATTTTTCCAGTCGTGTGAGAGTCTAGGAGATAATCTTGGCTAGAGTTAGATGTTTTAGGAGCATCCAAAATAAATTATTGGTAATGAAGAATATTGAGTAAGAGGACAAGATATTGATGATTGGGAGATTCTCCCACTAACTTCATAAAGATAATAGTAATGAGAGATGACCAAACCTGAAGTGAGAGATTATAATAAATATAAACATTTTGAAGCATACGTGGTTAAAAAAATACTGTGAGTTTGTTGCATATGGTATTTCATTTTACTTTCATTGTGATGAGTCTCCAAATTAGGTGTCTTTTAATAGTGCTATTTCAAACTTTATTCGACTTTATATGCTTCATATTATAACCGTTGGACCTATTTTGATACCTTATATATGATAAATGTAATATTTTAAATTTTGTATTGTGAAATGTTTATGGTTGATTATAATGGCATAATATTTTGAAAGGGAACGACATATTGTATGTATATCCATTTTGTTAAATCTAACATGCAGCTTAGGGAAATAAAAAAACTCACTCGTAGCCAAACAGGGAGAACATCTCTATAGCACTTGTGTGGTAGGACTAAAGGCATAGGTTGATGTGGCTATTCATATCATCAATGAATTTTTCATAGAGTTCTAACACATTAAGAGAAATGGAGAATCTAAGTCAATTTGACACTATGGTTTATTATGCATTTACTCATCCCTGCATAATTACATATCGTACACAATGTAGAGTTTTGAGTTCCAATAGGACTTAAGAATTTATGATTAGTTAGTTGTTAGTGTAGTTAAAGAATTAGTCATCATCTTTGTAGGAGATTGACAACTTGTAAAATGAATTCATTTGTAGTTATGACCACTATCTTTAGGATTGTCTATTAAGTTCAAATTGACCTAGAGCTAAGTCAAGTGATTATGTTGGATTCTATCTAAATTGCAAAATTAGAAGTGGACATTATTTCTCATTATTGTATATTGTTCTTTATCAATGCAAGTGAATGATTGGTGCTAATATGATTCAAGTTATTGGTGGACTGCATCCTCTCCAACAAGGACCACTCGAGGTGAAATAACTCTCTTGTATATTATATTATATCATGTTAGCTTGGCTCATTTAATAAAGAAATAGTTGCATTATTAATATTCAATAGTTTCTTACTTTAACAACTAATGACTTAATGCTCTCAATAATAATTCATTTATATTATTATGTTTGTAGTTCTACAGTTTTTTTATAACAAAGTTTGAATTTTAATCTTCTTTTTTTGTCTATCGCAACCATTGTTGTTCTCACTATGTCAATTACTTGCAACCACTACTGTATAGATCAATCTCTTGTTTAGCATCTTTTATTTCATTTAATTAGTGGTTTTAGATTGTTTGCTTTCATGGATTGATAGACAACTAGGAATACCTATTATGTACACACAATACCAACATCATCCAAATACACAAGTCCCTGGTCAATAATCAAATGAGCCTTCTTAGAAGTAAAATATTACTTAATGGAGGGTTAGTTGCCTTGTTAGGATGTGCATTGAATTTTTTGCACAAACTAATTGTGTATATTAGAGACTAGTTATTTACGACACTATTTTCAAGTTTAGTACAAAGGCTTAAGATTCCTAGGTATTTACGACACTATTTTCAAGTTTAGTACAAAGGCTTAAGATTCCTAGGATAGATTTTATTGCTTTTGTATGGATATGCTGGGATAAATGTTTTATTTTTTAGCATTAGGATTGGTAAACTTCAATTTCAGTTTAAAAATGTTCACTAACAAGTGTAAGAAGGTAGCTCATAAGCTATCAATTTTGATTAAATGTAGTGATAGAGAGATACTATAGGGAGGGGTGTTCCCTCTACTAAAATTGTATAAGACATATTGGCTACAATCACATTATCAACTAACTTTTTCAAGATAACAAAAGAACTATAGGACACCACTAACCCAACAAGAGGTGGTGAAGACCCTTTGAGGAACCTATCCAATTAGACCCATTTGAATCCATAGAAGAGGTTCCCTCAACAATGGTTGAACAAGAATTTAAAAATTGTATAGAATTAGTTATATCTTATTTCCCTATCTTAGACCAACAAAGATTTATCGTCCTTAAGAACATATCCCCATTACCATTGCCTAATTTATATGGCCCAATCACAAAAGATCTTGACACTTTTCTATTTGAATTTGATGTTAAATGTCATAGATATGATTATACCATTGATGCTTGTATACTTAAGCTCTTTCCAACTACCTTGAAGGATGCTTCCTTGAGATGGTTTATAGGCTTGGGAAGAAATGCTATTACTAGATGAGGTACAATGAAATAGATGTTCCTACAATAATATCAAGATTATTGTAGGTGTGATGATATGAATAAGGATGGAATATTTACAATGAATCAAAGAGAGGATGAACCCCTCGAAGACTATGTGGAAAGGTTCTAATTTGCCTTGAATAACTCTAGATAGAACATACTCTCTACTGAATTCTTCAAGCTTATATTCTTGAGAGGGGTCAACTAAGAATGTATTGATGCATTGAATATGATTGGAGTGTGAAATATTTTACAAGTGACCTTTGAATATGTTTAAGCTTTCTAGGAACTATTTTGGATCCACATTGAATAAAAAATAGGAACCCTAGGATCCTCCCCACTTCTAAAACCTCTAATGGTGTCTCTTAAGTGGAGATTAGTAATCTTCTATCTAACATGAATGAAGACATAATTAGACACCTTTCTACACAATTGGATAATATACATATAAATAAGGAGATAGATGAGGCTAAAGTAGATCAACTAAATATAGTAAGCACTATAGGCAAAAAAGGTCTAACTATGAGTGCAAAAGAGTCGATGTCATTATATAAGACATGCCAATATGCCTAGAGTTCCACACATTGGAGGATAAATAAGGACAAGTGCTTTATATTTATTAAAGAAAGTCATGGTAGAAAAGATGAGGTATGCCCATTAATCCTTTATATTGTAATAATGCATTCTTTGGATCCAATCCAAATCCTATAGGTTTAAATAGTCAATCATGGAATCTTATACCCAATTAATCATGTCAAGGAGGTTCTTCTTCAAGTTAGGGGCCTCAACAAGGAGGATTACCACAACCACCTCATCATTAATTCCTAAATTATAATTAGCGTAAAAATAATCAAACTCCATGATCACAACCATGGAGAGGGAATTAGTAGTGTCAACAATCCAATATGACCTACCCACAACCACAAAAAAATTTGAACCCGTGATTTGCTCTCATGCCCAATATAGCTCCTTAACAACTAGCCATTATGCTAAATAAAAATTCCTTTGCTTCCATGAAATAAAGGGTCCTACAATTGCTTGTTCAACCTGCACCCAATCCTAACAATAAACCTCTTTAGTATGGTTACTCTAATGAGGCCACATAATATTCAACTTATGTGGTTATGACTAGTGATTCCCATCACCATTTAGGTAAAACTCTTGCTAGTCTCACATTCCCCCAAACTGCCGAGTTAATTGATGGTGAGTCAATAATAGGCATCACTAACAAAGTATAGTCAAACAAATCTATGTTCATGAAGGACCCAATAAGGAACCCTCGTTTATAAAGATATTGGCTTCTAAAAATATCATCTAGAACCCGAGTTTGACCTAGTAAGACAACTTAAGAATGCATTTATCAAGATTACTCTTATTCATATCATCAAGGAAGTTCCCATCTATATTAAGGCTATTAGAGAGATCTATTTTAAGAAAATATGAAGAAAAATAAATTATCCTCCAACTATCCATGTTTTAGGAAAAATTAATAATATTATGTTATGTACTCTAGTGGTTCCTAAGTATGTATACTTCGATAGTTTAGTAGTGAATGTGCACATCATTGACATTGTCATCAAAAACACCTTAATTTATTAGTGTACAACCATCAAAATAATTACTAGAGATTCCATGGATACCTTTCAGTTATGAATATTAGGTCTACACCAACTATTTTGCAATTAGTAGATGGTCTACTATTAAACCTGAGAGAGTGAGGACTTTGTTATAACTTTAGATTCATGGGAATATCCTATTGATTCATAGTATTGCATTTCAAGGGTAATTTGAGAGGATATATATTGATCATTAGGAGTCCATTATTGGCCACTATAGATTATTTGATTCAATACAAGTCTCACAACATGACCATATCCAATGGGAATGCAGCAAAGAAACTAGTCCTCTATCCCCGAACCCAACCTCATACGAATATGGAAGAAATAGTCTAGCCTATGATAGAAGATGAATATTAATGCTCATTTTAGACATTGATCATGATAAAGATAATACCTATGATTGATATCCAAGATTAAGATGAAGTTATTTCTCATATTGTTAAAAATTCTTATGGTTTGGACCCACAACAAGAAGAGTTTCTCAACTATTTATCTTCTTCACTTCACAACTTAATGGTCAATGATGATGCATCCACATCATTGATTATTCATGATCTCTTACCAAAATATTACAACCTTAATATATAAGGCCTAAACATTGATTTTGTTATGACAACAACTAACCTTATTGAGGTGACTCCAATAAAAATACTCAATTTAAGCAATGAGATAATTGATAAACAATGTTCAGACCCATTGAAGATGTTTCGGGATCACACCTCTTCATTCACATAGGACTATCATGTTATGAAAGGTATAGATCCTATTTAGAATATATATCAATGAAGGATATAGACCAGTAAGTAGCCCTATAGAAGAATGAATATAACACTCACATATGTAGTTTAGATAGAGTTGAAAATATTATTAGATTCAGTCTTTATTTAGCCCATTTTTTTATAGGGAATTGGTATCACCTATAGTTATAGTATTTAAAAATAAGGCAAGTGGAGGGTTTGTACCAACTATAAGGAGCTAAATGCAACAAATATAAAGGATCACTTTTCATTGCACTTTATTGACCAAGTTTTGGATTCATTTGCAAGAAAGAGCTATTTTTCCTTTCTAGATGGATTTAGAAAATACCGTCAAATTAAAATAGCTCTCAAGGACTAATATAAGACTGAATTCACTTTCCCATAGGGAACATATGCTTACTTAGTTTTACCATTTAGTTTAAGAAATGCATTCACAATATTTTAAAGAGTTGATCTTAGTAGATTTACATGGACGATTTTACAGTATTTGGCAATTCCTATGAAGAAGCATTGGCTAACTTAGTAGAAGTGCAATAGAGATGTCAACATAGTAACCCTTCTCTAATTATTCATGATGACGAAAGAAGATATCATTCCTAATCATTATATTTCAGCAAATGGGATACAGGTTGACATTGCTAAGGTGGAAATAGTTTGAGAATTATTAGTAACACGAGAGTATAAAGGTGTTAGAAGCTTCCTTAGCTATGAAATTTACTATAATTTCTTTATTATTAAAGACCTTAGTAAGATAGTGACACAACTCTTCACCTTGTTAACCAAGGATGAACTAACCTCCATAAGAATAGGTTGTTTAGTTGAGGTTGAACTAGTTTTGTTTTGTTTTCCACCCTATATGGATAGATGGGTGATCAGGATTTGGAGTATTCATGGTGGATTTGTCAATAGGTAGAGCCACTCAATTGGAAAATGCCTAGAAATCCCTCAATAATGTAGGGGGAAATGAAATATATCTACTCTACTAGTGGTACTCGATCGATAGAAAGCATCCATCTCATATATTATTTTGTTTAGAAGATGATATGAAGCTAATAATTATAGTTTGAGTGGACTCTAATTTGTCAACAATCATTTGAAGCACTCGAGAAAACCCTTAAGCACCAGTGTTGAGAGGACCCAATTGAAATCTTCCTTTTCATATCCACACTAATGATTCTAATTTTATAGTAGGAGCATTCTTGGGGAAAAGCAAGACAACACAAAGTACATTATATATTGTATTAGCAAGAATTTGTAAGAAGATAAGGCAAACTACAAAGCTACGAAGAAGGAAATAGTAGTTTTTGTTTATACAATAGATAAGTGTAGACATTATATTACATGTTATCCTATCTTTGTTCATATTGACCATGTAGCATAATATGTCTCATGAACATATCAATGGTAAGTGGTAGATTGGTAAGATGGTTGCTCTTGTTACAAGAGCTTGACATCATAATTCTAGACAAACCAGTGAAATCTAATTTAGTAACATATTTTCTCTCACATTTCACTAATTTAATGAATGATCCAATGATAGATAATTTATTTCCCAATTAAAACTTCTTTTCCCTCTCATCTCATGATACATGGTATGAAAATAATGCTAATTACTTTGTTTTAGGGTACACTGCTCCATATTTCTCACCAAAAGAAAGGAAGCAGTTAGTTCAACACTCTTTTTCCTGTTCATACATAGCTAGTTATCTATCGTGCATTAATGAGTGGCAAGTTGTGTTATGCAAGATGGTCATAGGATAGGGTGATTTTGACAGTGCACTAATTCAAGTAGAAAAATATAGATATTCACATGATAGGGCATCTTTAGACATAGAGCTTATGTGAGTAGAAAAAGCTAGATGGTCACATGATAAGATGATTTAGGACATGCACTGACACAAGTAGAAAAATCTACATAGTCTTGTGATAGGGTGACTTAGATCATGTTTTTATGTGAAGGAAAAACTACATGGGGGTACAATAGGTAAATATTATATAGTGGATTGGCCCCCACAAAGGCAAACATAAAGATTTAAAAAAAATCAAAATTTTAAAGAAAAACTAGTGGCATGGAGACAACATGATAATCAGATAAAAAAAACATAATGACCTACCCTTAGAATGGACCATGTTTCTCAGAGGGGAGTACAAGAAAATCAAAGGAGGGATGCAAATAATGTGACATGTCAATATACAAGATGTTTCTATGCAATGTCACCCCGCACTAGGTGACACACGATCTCCACAACATATAAACAAAGACAAGGGGATTTTATGAATTGCCATCAGAACCCAAAAGAGTGATATACATCCTCTCGAGGGTATTTCATGACAACTAATCATGACTTATATTTGAAGAATGGATCATGAAGGCAAACAAAAACAAAGTAAAATATTTTTTTTGGATCAACATGGAAGGCAAACCTAAATACCCCCAACACTTTATATCATCCCCAAATGTGAAAAAATAAAGGTACAACAAAGAGAAGAATAAGAAAACACATAGAAGAATGTGCACAATAGATAACATTATATTTACAAATACCAACATGGTACAAGGGTCCTCCAGAAGGGAACAACATTAAAAGACAAGCACTAAGGAACAAATACAAACACACTCTGATATAAAGATGTCAAAGTGGGTACTACCTTCATAGGTTATCCATGAACAAATCATCATTCCCCTAATCCTTATCATATGGGAAGGTAGGTTGATATTGTAATAGTATGACCACTATGGAAGCCTCATGCACCCCACCAATAGCTAGAGCCAGGGATGATATAGCCTTGATACTCTAATACAAGATCTCTACTAAGGTGAGTGAGAGGGGTCATGTGAAGGTTTCCATCAATGCCAAAATATCCTCAAGAGAGTCAAACAAACAAGCCTCATATATTTTAGGTGACCCATGCTAAAATTTTGATGTGTAAAATTCCCTGATGACCTCTACAAAAGGGTGGATATAGACTTTGGAGAAGTTGGAGCTTTCTTCACAATGAGAACCAAAACAAAAAGAGGATTTATCATAGCAAACTTGTGACAACAAAACTTCAACACAAGGATGGAGGTGAAACCATCTAATCCAATATAACATCCTTGAGAACTCTAGGGAAGTTAGCATGATGATCAAAAGATGGGTCTGATGCAACCTAGGTGGATATTATTGCACTAGATATCACTTGGGTGTATAGCATGTTCATAGGTGCAAAGAATGGAAGGATATCTAGCAAAGATTCATTGAGTGGTAGCTCCTATAATAGAAGTAATACTTGGGCCTGCTTGGCATGAGGTACAATGGTCACTCCTAGAGTAGGGGGTGTGAGACAAAGGAGGTCGTAGGGAAAAAGGATAAATTAGTTGGGATGGAAGAGGGAGTGGGGATAGGAGTGAAAGAAGAAGACACAAAATCATAAGATGTTATTTCCACATTTTGGTGGCCTTATGTACCAATGGCTTCTCTAAAAAATGATGCTTTCACTCACACATGAGTTGGTTTTGACATAGATTTGGGTTGTGCTGAGAAGCCTAGTCCACTTATATCCTACTCCATAGGAGTAACCATTGATGTTTTTTTTAGAAAAGAGGAAGGCCACATCAATGGAGTAGGAGGTATCACTAATATAACAACTACTATCTTAGTTATTAGTGCCCTTCTTCTTTACAACTTGTAGGTGGGAGGAGGAACTGAGGATGCTCTTGAGGGCTAAGGAGAAAGTGCCAAAGGAGAATGTGAAATATAGGAAGATCTTGTGACAAAGTATGCTTGTAATGATCAAGATGAGGTAAGGTGGGCACACTTTGAGTTTAGGCGACATGGGTGTCTTTCCTTTTCTTAAACTTGGTGTAGACATGGGCAGATAAGGCAACACCAAAGGTTGAAAGGCCCAAGCTAGACAAGTAGGCTTCCCATGGGGCATGCGCTCATTCTAATCCCTTGAGGACAAATGGTATCAGGAAGAAGCACAACAAGCCTCATAAAAGAGTTGGATAGGAGTGAGGATAGGTGTTATAGATTTGAAGTTTACTTCTTTGGCCTTATATTTATAATAATCAAGAAATAATGCATCTTATCGGGCACACAAGTGCCTAGTAGGCCATAAATGATCAAGTAGAAAGCCCTTACAATGTACTAGAGGATGATAACTAATAAATTGGATCATGTAAATGGTGCCCTTATGGGTTAACTTTAAGCACTTATGCACAACCAAAGGGATGGCTCTCACAAATCTAGCCAGGGGATGCCTAGCTTGACCCTAAAGAGGTCTTATTGAAAAGTCTATCTTGGGCCATACTTAGACCATTAAGATGGTGGACCCTAAAGGGGGAGGTGACAACCCATCACGCATCTAGATGGTGGAAAAATACTCACCATACCTCACACAATTTAAGTTGTTGATGAAGAGAACCTCCTTAGTTATAAAATTAGCCCAACATGTAGGATCAACCATGATGCCTCTGATAGAGACACCATTGGTCAATGTATGGATGGATAGGGGAGAGGAATCTCTAGCATATGGCTCATCTAGAGAGGTAAAATTGATTCTCATTTTAGACACCCTTCAGGCAGGTGGTGAGATAGGAATAATTATCACCATCTTTATGAAGGGAAGTAAAAAGGGAGAGGTTTGATGTAGAGGACCCTAGTTCACTCTCGGTTCACCAAAATGTGGAGAAGGAAAAATTTACCAACCTTGAGAGAAATTAAAGTCTCATGGGATGAACTGACCCTTGCTCCACCTCCCTTCAATTAGCACTTTGGTGAGCTAGGGCATCAACACAAACTAAGTGATAAAAGACTTAAGACAACTAAGATATGAAATGTAGGAAACTTAAATAACTTTGTGTTACCAACATATAATAATATTTTGACTATAGAAAATGAAAGCGTAGATCACGAAGACCGAATACTAAAATCTGCAAGCTCACTTTCATGGACACCAGTGCAAGTTGTTGCTAATAGTGTGGATACAAGATGTCAGTGTGGTGCACATTCATCCTGTATGCATAGAGTATGGATTTTGAGGCATAAACTTTGAGAAAAGTAAAAAGACAATACTAACTACAATGTAGAAAATAAAGTACAAAAATACATAAAATAGATAAACTACACAAATATAAATATAGTGAAATGAGACGAGTGCTATAAATGACTCGCAATCTAAAAAAGAACAAAATGATACAAATGAATCCAATCAAAAACCTTGTTCCTTTCTCCAACAAATCTGAACACACTAAGATAATTAAAATGGTTGTAGGTCATGTAGGAGGTCTTCGCAATTAAACCCCCATTTTGATGTTTCTACCTCCATGGATAGGTAAATGGATAATCGATGATAGATAACTAAAATTGATAATAGACAATGATATAAAATAGAAAAATAATAAGAATATGATAAAGATAATGTGATGTGCAATCAAACACAAAGAAAGATCAAATGAAAGACTCTCATTCACCACTACAAAGACAAAGACTAACAAACTAAAGGAAAGGGAGATTGAGAGATCAAAAACAAGTTGTATCATTGAAATATGAAGATAAAAAATGCAATAGATAACTTGTGTATGAAAATTAGTGAGAAAACTAAGAGAATAACCTAAAAGAGTGCCCAAATCGTGAAGAAGGACCAATGAAGCTTGGAAATGGTAATATAATGTAAAGGTCAAATATGTGTGTTGGTAGGTGGTGGAATCATGTGTTATATTACAAGAGTGGTAGTTTGTGATGCCTCAACAACATTATGCATATATGTAGATTCCTGAGATGAGTGCACATTGTGCGAACATCTCTGTGGCATGCATGCATCTTGGATCATCTAGGCCATGCGGGCAAGATTTTAGATAATATGAGATGGAAGGGTGACATGGAATTTTGTGCTTTAATATAAGGTAGGGACATTCCATAATGGTTAACTACACTGATGTGCAAATTTATGACATTACATGTCCAAAAGAAACCATTTAGTATACGATATGTACATTCATCAAATCATAAAAGGGGATCGTTTTACCATAATAGTTGCAAATGATGTAGTACATATGTATGTAGAATGTGGAATCATATATGAGAATTTTTTTTAAAAATACTCTAAAAGAATTCATAGATTGTAATGATTATTGGAGATACTTCTATCAAACATTCCACAAGGAAATGTCTAAGAAAATGTAATTGGAATATGTAAAACCATTCTTCAATATTTGGTAGCATCTTCTCTACTTGTGTCAAAAAGGGCACACTAGAATAAGAGATGGAAGTATAGAAAACACAATCAAAAGTTTATTATTATCTCACGTGTTGTTGCAAGTGCCTTAGTAGACATACATAAAAATATAGAAGTATACACAGTGCATGTGAATTATTTGAAAAATGTCTTGAAGAAATGTGATCTCATAGACTTGAATGATTGTTGGAATTGCACAAAATGGGTTTAACATAAATACCTTGAAATTTTTTAAGGAAAAATAATTGGTAAGTGTAAGGCCTAACTCCATTACCTTTACCAACATCTTCCTTGCTTAGTTCAAAATAAGAGCTTTAAAATATGTGTTGTAGTTTTGCAGGTTTGGGGTTATGTCAATTTCAATTAATTATATCAATTTCAATTAACTACAACATGGTATCAAAGCAACACATGGGACTTGATGGTTTGAGGAAAAAATGATTTGAAGACATCAAGGGATCATCACCAATTGGAAAGACACAAAGGAAAGATTCTGACTAATGGGCAAGAACCAGATGGGGGAACGATGAGGAATGAAAGAGGTGTAGAGATTCAACAACATATTACACAATGAGATAAGAATATATCATTTACCATGATACCAGAGATATGGTCTGACTAGGAATATCAAGTCGCATGATATTCACCATAACTCATAAATTCATAAGAATATCATCTCATGATATTGGGAGTATTTGTCACAGAATATCAAGTCGCAAGATATTATCCAAATACTTAGAGTAATGGCCTAGCAACATCAAGGCACATGATGTTCACCAAGTACTCAAAAGTTTACAAAGATATCATCTCATGATATCGGGAGCATTGGCCTACAGAATATCAAGTCACATGATATTGACCAAGTGCTCAGAGAAATGGCCTACCAACATCAAGTCACATGATGTCCACCAAATACTCAATAAAATTATAGAGATATCATCTCATGATATCAGGAGCATTGGCCTGCAAAATATCAAGTCACATGATATTCACCAAGTGCTCAAAGTAATGGCCTACCGATATCAAGTCATGTGATGTCCACCAAGTACTCAATAAAATTATAGAGATATCATCTCATGATATCAGGAGCATTGCCCTGCACAATATCAAGTCACATGATATTCATCAAGTGCTCAGAGTAATGGCCTACCGACATCAAGTCACATGATGTCCACCAAGTACTCAAAAAATGTTCATAGGTAATGTGCACTTACCATAAGAACATTCACATCATCTATTATGATCTATTGTAGACATCAAAAGATGTCTATCATAATAGAAAATGCCATCTATTATGATCTATTTTAGCCACCACAAAATGTCTATCACAATAGAAGATGCCATCTATCATGATCTATTTCATCCATCACAAGATGTCTATCGCAATAGAAGATTTCATCTATCATGATCTATTTCAACCATCACAAGATGTCTATCATAATAGAAGATCAATTTATTGTAAGATCGTCACCTTGCAATAACTTTTTCAAATACAAGTGATAATCATTTGGAAGTCGTCACTTCCTCATGATTTACACAGGGGGCAGGCCCATTAAAAACATTCATGATTCATTAGTATAATAAACAATTATATCAAGCTTACCTCAAAAGTGTTTCACCTTCAATAGTAAACTCCCTCTCAATCAATATGATCAAGATTGTCACAAGTTGATTGAACCATCTACTCCCTTTGAAGCTCAAGTTTATCAACTTTTGACCTCTTTTGAAATGTCAGACTCCCTTTGCATCTAGTCTCAATCATCAATTCATTTTCAAGCATCAAGTTCCTTCTCCCTTGAATGCAATTATCTTGTGCTTCTGTCCTAAAGGTATGTCAGAGAGAGATTACAAATAGCTCATATCTCGAAATACCAATGATAGAAGCATACAAGATTTTACTAACCAATAATATAGCATGAATTTCAAACTCAAAAATTGTGTGCATTAATAAAACATGAAATACTTATCTTTTATAAATTTCAAATATTTCATTTTGTAAGGTGAGCCCATATAGAAAATATCATGCAAATTCAAAAAATGATGTCCCCATTCTTGAACATTACCATAATATTTCACATGATCTTTCTTGAATATCCAAAGGTTCTATACAATATGACAACCTTCAATGTGATTGGATCTCCCTTCAAGTGGTTAGGCTTTTAAAGAAGGAACCTCACTCTTTTACAGATTTTTGCATAGACCCGTACATAGTTAGTCATAACTTTTTAACTTGACCTTTTCTCTCTAATTGCTCCGGTGAGGTTGTTATAATTTTTTTTTATCACCAACATATCCAAAATTTAGCAAAATCCAATGGTGCATTTGGGAGATACGGTCTTCGTACCGAGACTGTATTTTCTAAGATAGTCACACATTTACCATCAACAAACTACTCTCTTACATTTGCAACTTGGCTCTGATACCATGTTGTAGTTTTGCAGGTTTGGGGTATTGATTTATTTGATTCAATCTAATACTTGCATTAATGAAATTATGTGTTCTTAGATTGAATAACATTATGTTATATATATATATATATATATATATATATATATATATATATATATATATATATATATATATATATATATATATATATATATATATATATATATCTTTGGAGAGGTATCTCCTTGAAAGGACATGCCTCATCCCATTAATTATAATTTAATCAATCTTATAATGTTTCATTGTTTCATCAATCAATTATCAATTTAGAATAATATAATAATTAATATTTAATTTTTATATGATTAATAATAATATAACATATATAATATATTATTATTAATCACCACATATTATATGTATTCTAAATGATCATACGATTGAAGCTACAAACATTAACAATAGGGTATCGACACACATCAAAATGCCATTAAAAGTGGATTTATGTCACAATTTGTATTTTGGTGTGTTATAATAACTTGTATGTTAAATATAGTAATCTATACAAGGCATGTGAACTTTTTTGAGAAGTTAACTCAAATAAATATGATATAATGGAACTATATGATCATATGACATGTGCAAAATGGATTTTCCAAGGACACTCAAGATCTTTGAACAAATAAAATGCCTTGGAACCCAATCTAACTATGTTAACTTTATTTTCATGTGGCTAAAACTATTTTTTTAATGGGTGTTGTAAATACTTGACTACTATGAGTTGAAATAAAAACCCACTAGATGTAGTTGGATTCAATAGTATCAAATTGAACATCCTTTTTTTATAGATTAACTATAATAATTTATTCGCCTTGGATATGTTTAATCCTAAATGTGATATTACACTAGTTTATCAAGTTTGCTTAGGTCAATTCTTTTTACTTTAGTAGGATAAGATAACAAGTTGCACAAATCCTCATTTTTACCTTATCCTCACATATTTGGAAACTTAAATAAATAAATCCTATTTTGGGGGGTTTTTTAACTTCTTTTACATCATTGTGGATTTGAGATCTTAGAAGGTATATATTATACTTATTTTATTCTTTATAAATCAAATGAGGCTATTGTGAGATTTAAACTTTCTCTCAAGAAATTCAAATCATTGTGTTATATCAATTTCAATTAATTATAGTCTCTATCACTTGCACTAATTTCTAGGTTAGTTGTTATTTTGCATGTTCTAATATGGTATCAATGCTTTTGTCCCAGGACAAGGTTTTAGTTTGCAATTTTGAGAAATTCAAAGATAGTATTTTTTTCTTATACTCACTATACTCTTCTCTAGCATGCATAGATGTTCTAGAGATTCATAATTTCAAGGGAAAATATAACTTGTAAGGTTTACACTTGTTTATTGTGAATCCTTGGTGATCACAATTTTTTTTGGTAATAAGGACTTTTTTGTTAGTTCATACTATAAAAATTATTTATAAATTTAATATTGGATTTTATTTCATTGAAAATAGAGATCGGAACTTGTATGTCTATAAATATGAGTTTGTCCACGGCTATAGGAAATCATCAAAATTTTGAGGCATTTTCAAGTCAAATGAACCTTATCATTAGATCTAAAAGGCTCCAAACCTCCATTTCTACACTAAAAAAATCCATTTTAGTGTTGGGAGTGTTTAAAGAAAATAATTATGTAGCCTTGGCCATATAGTTATAAGTATAGTTTTGTCAATTTTTTGAATGACAAACTTTTAAATAGATATCAATTAACAAGTAATTGTTGGGATAGCTACCAATGAGTTATTGTTGTATGTATAGGTAATAACCCATGTGTCATTGCTATGAGCATCTCCATTGACCCACCACCACCTCTCCTTCATACCATTTCTTGAGTGGCCAAATACTCGACAATCATCTCTACCATTTGTGCACCACCTTACTTGATTAAACCACCAATTCAGCACCTAGGTGCGACTAATTTTCCACCAACTACCAACCCCATCCATTTTTCTATTTAATTTTGAAGGTATACTTCTAGAAGCTTGTTCTTAGCCACGTGGAGGCGCTTTTTAGAGAATTTAAATTATTTGGGGGTATAATTTCACAATGTTTAGAATAGTATTATGAGTTTTCTGATTTGATACTCTAACCTTTTTGAGAATTAAGATTTTTTATACAATTAGTTGTATAATTATCATTTCAACACCTTTTAAGGGTCATATCTTATGCATACACACACTTTTTTGGGTCCTAATGTTTAAGCATGTTTTTTCTCTACACTTAACTATTAATTCTCTCTATTTCATCTCATATTTTACTCATGCTATAATTTTAATATTTTGTCATGTCTTGTGTCTTGTCATATTCTTTGAAGTTGGTATTTATTTTTTTAATTACATTCATCATAATGTATCAAACATTATACTTGTTGATGGGTCATTTTAACAACTATGAGTGTTAAAATTGAATAATGTGGGGGAATAAATTCCTAATGACCACACACTAAATTCATAAAGAGCTAATTTGATGTACTAATGTTTGGGGGTTTGCACACAAGCATTTTATAATCAAGAATCAATACAAGATTCTATTTTTGTGGGATTTTCATCATGAACAGTGGTATAAAATCCTATCATTTATTGTCAGACTAAATCAAGAGGCCCATTTATGGATTTATTACACCATCTCTTTGGATCTATTCTCAATCCAAGTGACTATGAACACAAGTATACATGGCTTAATAATAATGACATGATATAAGGGCTAAAATGTCTTGCTATTTTATATGTTATTTTACATCAACTTGAGTAAACTAAATGTCATTTAATTACTTAGAACTTCATTCAAAAATTATATGGATACCTTGTGTATGAACTAAATATGGGGCTCTGATTTAGCTCCACACTTCAACATAGTCATTGTTCACCAGTTGCAGACAAGAATGAATATCAGATCATTCATCTTGCCTGGTTGGATGATTCGACCTGTTATCTTCTATCTAGGTAGGGTTTGAAATTGCTCTTAGAATCGAGAGTCCTGCAACCATAGACTAACACTAGAATGAAAGATTTAATTGAAAGTACAATGCAAATTATTCTAGAATGAGTAAGCAATTAATCTAAAAATGATGAAATTAATCTAAGAATAATGAAATCAAACTAGATTAAGAAATGAAGTGCATCATTAAACCAAACATGATATATTAATCTAGAAATGAAGATTATGCTAAGAAATGAAAGCTTGAATGCAAATGAGTTCTGGTAACAATGCGACAGCACTTCGTTGCTTGAAAAGTTGGATCCTTTGAATGAGAAATGAGGGTTCTTTTATAGAATCCTAGGTTCAATTGACGGTCGAGATTGAATCAAACAAAAGGTGAAGATTGAATGAGAGATCAGTTCAGAATAGAAAGTTTCCAGCAAAGAGGCAGTCAACTTTTTGTTTTTGTCTGTGTGGAGCTTTAACTGTTTTATTTCCTTTTTTGAATTCTTAATTAACTCAAAGTTTCCTTTTCTGAATTGGAGAGAAGATTTGGAGAGAATATTTAATTTAAATAAATACAATATTGCCTCACAAGTGGATTTTCTCAATTATTTGAATAATTAAATTCATTTATTGAGATGAGGATATTTATTTAAAACTAAATATTTATTTAATTCCTTCTTATGTGTTTTAGCTAAAGAGGGTGGATTTAATTTAATTAAAGTGCTAGGAATTATAATTAAATTAATTGATCATAGGGTTTATTTAGCCAATTAATGTCGATATTTAGTAATTAAATGTAACATGTGATTGATGCAGATTTAAGGTTTTCTGCATTTGACACTAAGTCAAATAGAGTCAATCAAAATATAAAAT
This sequence comes from Chamaecyparis obtusa, assembly GCA_027943335.1. Taxonomy (NCBI): domain Eukaryota; kingdom Viridiplantae; phylum Streptophyta; class Pinopsida; order Cupressales; family Cupressaceae; genus Chamaecyparis; species Chamaecyparis obtusa. The sequence goes on from BSBK01007872.1 coordinate 1,733,877, forward strand.
TGCCTAGTACAATAAGACTTTGGTGATTAAGAATTGATAGAACGAGAATAAATGCAACAAAATTGGTTAAGATAGCAAGATGCCAATTTTGGGGTATTACATTTTGCCCCTCTTTGAATTGATGTGTGAGCAATGCATTGATTCAAAGAATAGTCTAATGTAACAGTTGATGAGGTTTTTAGGATTATCTCCAGAATGAAGCTTAACCCTCAGAAGTCAAGGTTAGATTGCCAAGACACCAATCAAATCAAGTTGTAGAGCTATCTCTAGAATGAAGCTTGATTCTCCAAAGTCTAAGTTAGATTTTGAAGATCTCGGTCAAATTACCACTTTCGTAAGACTATCCCTAGAACGAGGCTCAACCTTTAGGAGTCAGGGTTAGATTGCCCCAATACTCGTCAACTAAATGATAACTGATGCAAATTTTTAGGACTATCTCTCGAATGAAGCTTAGTCCTCTAAGACCTGGGTTAGATTGCCCCAATACCAGTAAAAAGAGCTTTTGAGAGCCATCTCCAGAATGAAGCTTGATTTTTAAGAATTAGGGTTGGATTGTCCCAATACCTAATAGAGATTTTGAGAACTATCTCTAGAATGAAGCTTGATCCTCAGGGATCTAAGTTAGATTGCTCATATACTTAAAGATATTTTGAGAACCATCTCCAGAATGAAGGTTGATTCTCAAGGATTTGAGTTAGATTGCTTAGATACCTATCAGTAAGATGACAAGATGCAAGGCATAAAAATGCCCCTAGTGATTCAAGATAGTGGAACATCCAATTTTGACTATGAGGTACAAAAAAATGAACATGCCCCAAGTGATGAGATGCCCCGAGTGATGAGGACTTTTGATTTAGATCAGATTGATTCGAGACTTGATTTAATGATGTAATCATCCTGCTCCCTCGGGAGAGAAATGGAAAGATGACACGTCATGAAAGGTAATTAACATCAAAAGGTTGTAGATAGAGATAAAATCAGAGATCTAGAAGAACTCAGAGCAAATTACAGAAGAATCAAGAAGATGCAGAAGTGATCTGGAGTGATTTGGAGGTTCGATTGACCAAGTTTGACCAAGGTTGACTAGAGTTGACTTTTGATTAAAAAATGAAGACATCGAGAAAATGATGATATGTGATTATGGCAAGAATACGACATCAAAAGGTCGACTGCACAAGCACCCAATCACGTCGGACCCAGAAATTTTAAAACTCAATTTTGAACTAGTTAGAGGTTTTAGATTTTAATTTTGATCCCAAAAATGGATTAAGAGCAATCGATTTAGCCAAGGGTGAAGTTTTTGTTCAAAACAGAGCACTTTTGAAAATTAGGTCAAAATGTATATAAGGCCTAAAAGGGTCATTTTCAATTCATTTGCAACCTTTGACTTTTAGCAATTTAGAGAGCTTTGAGTGAAATGGAGAGCATGCCAGTGAGATTGCATAGCTTTGAGCACTCTTGACATCACAGCTGGCCGACGATGTATGACCCACTTATGAGTAGTCGATAACCTACCTTGTATTTCAAATTTTGACGCATTTTAGTAGATTTAGATAGGTTTTAGGGCAATTGTAGGGCTCTCTCGCAAGAACTCGTGCGAGGAAACATTTTCCTTGCATGGGCCATGGAGGAGTCTCACGCGAGGAAAGACCAAAAGAGGGCTTCCTTGCGTGGGGTCTTCTCACAGGCTCATGTGAAGAGGTCATCAAAGTTGTGTGAGAAATCTTCCTTAGGGAAGATCTCTCACGTGAACTTGTGCGAAGTCTCGCGTGACAGAGAAACCTCGAGCAAGTGTCCTACTTCCTCACATGGGAAATTACCACAAAAAACCAAAATTTGTACCCAAGTAGAGCGTCTGAGAGGCATTTTAGGATAGGTGCACACTTTCAATTGTTGTTTTTCTTTGAAAACCATCATGATTGAGGATACTGATCATGTGTTGTCACTTGCATTGTAGGTTGACTTCCCCGACATTGTGTTCCAATCTCACCACCTAGTCATTAGTGAGGTAGTGCGGTGATTGGATGATGTAGAGTCTACCCACATAGATGGATTAAGACTATCATACTTATGTGATGTACCTGACATCTGGGTAAATCACGGATTACTAGGTGCACTAGTTGAGTGTTTCCACTCAAAAATGAACACATTTCACTTGCCATAGAGGGAGATGATAGTTACCCTAGAGGATATCTACAGGATCTAGAGAGTACCATTCCACGGCCTGTGCGTGGAATATGATACACAACCAAGAGCAGGCACTATGGTGCTTAGAGAGATATTTTAGGATGATCTAGTGATGGGTCAAGTGATCCCCTAGGAGGATATGATCAGAGATTACGATGATGAACATCGGTCAATAGTTATGTTAGCAGCATTCCTGGGCTGCTACTTGATGCTAGATAGAGGGCATCATGGACTGGAGTGTGGCTGCGGCTGAATGCTACAAAGGATGTTGGAGTGGCCACCCGTGAGATATGGATGGGGCCAGTGTATGTTGTCACAGATGTATCATGAGATGCACGAGCTCGTATATTGGGATTCTCAGAGCATGGCAATAGGAGTGTTTGTACTACATATATGGGCTTGGGAGAATCTTCCCATTTGTAGGCTAGTGTTCCAAAACATGAGACAACCTTTAGAACCATACATTTACATGTACAGTGGCCCTATGACTTAGTCAGCATTGGGTAAGACTGAGCAGTGGCGGGCTCAGCTAGATGACATGGTCTCAGTCACATGGCAGCCGTGGATAGGGATAGAGGTTTGGGATGATGCCAAGCATGAGCTTCCACATATGTTTTGTTCACATCCTTTGATCAGACGTACCATAGCTATCATTGAGTGCTTTCCACTATCATGGGTTATGTGGCAGTTCGGGAGGCTGCAGGATATATCTCAGGAGTAGTGTGCTTATGCTCACTTCATTGATGAGGTGAAGAAGGGATGGTTGGAGAGACTTGATTAGGGTTGATGTATGATAGAGGCATGGGTAGCACCAGCCCGATGAGATTATATGGCAGTTGTAGCTGATGAGGGATGACACCAGCATACCAGGATCATCTATTAGCACATCCATTTTGTTGATTTACAAATCTAGTTAGGATGGGCCAGCAGGTGGCCTAGCCACCACCATAATAGTAGTAGGCAGCTCAGCCATCGCCTCAGCAGCAACAGGCAGCTCAGCAATAGATACCATGATAGAGGGTGGCACAGGTAGCCATTCTTGCACGACGGATGAGGACAAATCCTAGAGCAGCCAGTAGCGGAGCCCATGATAGATCATTAAGGTAGTGTACCAAGGAGACATCACAATAGCTTCCTGAAAAGGAGACACGGGTTGAGGATGTGGTTATGTAGGAGCAGGCTGCACAGGGTCCCCCTCTAGGAGACGAGGTCACACAACTATAGGATTTACTACGAAGGATCCGAGAGAGGTTGTGGCAAGAACAACAAGAGTTGGGTGACCTCCATATACAGGTTGTCATTTGGGATGCTCACTTGGCAGAGAGAGACCAGGAGAACAGGGAGCTCTGAGATGAGCTAGTGAGGTCTCAGGTATAGATGTGATATGAGGATGCATAGTCAGACTATTATTATGCAACATATATTGGTGCAGTGCCAGAGCTAGCAGACCAGGTTCTGTAATTTTTAGAGTATGTCAGGGCACCAACGGTACCACAGGGATCCCCTCCACAGGCACCACCACAAACAGACATGCCACCTCCTCCACCTTCTCCAGGTGGTGATGGCTAGGGCTAGATCTAGGATTTGATATATCATGATGTATTGTAGCCCCATTTTGAGATATAGACTGTGCTCGAGTAGCACCATTTTTGTACTGACACTCTTGAGATATATATATGAACTCATATTTTGGTATCATCATATTTGTGTATAATTATTTGGATGTGTATGATTTATGAGATGTATCCTAAATGATTAGATGAGTAGAGATGAGATGTATGGCATGTATGAATATGAATATGCACATTTTTTTTAATTGTTATGTATGTATGCAATGTGAAATGCAATGATGAATAAATGCAATGTATGATTTGACTTATGCTTATGATGAATGCACATGTATATGAATATGTAGATGTAAATGTATGTATATGGATTATGAGAATGCACTTTGATGGATGTAATGCAATGTATGTGGTACTAATCATCTCATGCAGGATATAGCAATACATGACAAGTACTAACCAAAAGAATGTTCTTGAAGATCGAGAGCGAGGATTAGACACTTGTGTAGTCAAGGTGAACCTAGGACGTAAGATGAGAACCCTCATACAAATCTAGAAGAATATAACAAAGAGAACTGCAAAGTACTATCGCAATGCAAGCCTAGAATGAAAATTTAAGCCTAAGCTAAACACAATCCCTAGGACTTGGTTGCTGGACCTATTAGATAGTTATCATCATAGAGCATTTGGTATTGGATGATCGTGAGATGTCATACAACTCTCACTGATATGAAAGTCATGAGAATATGAATATGAAATCAGTCTTTAGATTTGTTGGAATGAGGTGTAAGCATTAAGGCACAAGAAGCTAGAATGACCTGAACACCTGTTCCTTTTGATTTAGCAAGTTAACATAAGCATTAGAGCATAGTTGCTAGGATGAACTAAATGTTTCTTGTGTACAAACACACCAAAAATGCGAGAGTGTCTTCTTTTTCCAAGTGATTGAAAAGTATACTAAGAATGCTCGTAGTGACCCTTATGTTCACTTCATAGGATGAGTGTTTAAAAGTTCACTTGTAGTAGAAAGAATTCACTCAAACAGACAAGGAGAAGAACCAACCTCACCAATTTTCCATATAAAAGGAGTCAAGGTACACATGGCCATCTAACATGAGATAGAGGCTCTCACAGTGGACACCCATTTTAGATGGATTCAATAGATCATTGGAACTAAACCAGCAAAGAAAAGATCATGCCCCCAATCCTGGTAGCTCTCGGTCAAAATAGACATCTTTGAGTTGTTTGAGGAGGAATTATAAAGCAAAAAAAAGACAAGCACACAAAAAGAAAAGCTCAGCATGCGTAAGAAAGTTACAATTCAATTTCATTTTCAGCAGATTGATGTCAGATCATAAGTATATAGCGTTCATGAGGAGTCTCACTAGGATGGTGATAGTAGAGAGATGTGGTGAGAACCACTGGTGACTGACGTGAGAGACAGTCTCAAGGAGAGATCGTAGTGCGAACTAAGTATCAGTAGGCAAACATAGTGAGAACCACTGGTGACTGATACAAGGAGGATCCTATAGCTAAGCATCAGTAGGCAGACGCAGTGAGAACCACTGGTGACTAATGCGAGGAAGATCATAAAGCTAAGCATCAATAGGCAGATGCAGTGAGAACCACCAGTGATTGATGCGAGGAAGAGCCTTCGAAAATATAGGACAATGCCCCCTAGACCAGGAAGGGTTCCCCCAAGTGTGACCAGTTTCAATCCATATAAAGTCGAGCATAATCTCAAAGATAAATGAGAGCAAGTGCATGAGCTAGCAAACTAAAGCAGGAAAATAGGAAAGCAATTGTACAAGGCCAAGCAGTGCTGTGATAGGTATAGCATTGTAGAACAAGAGGTGCATGTTTACCAAGTTTTCACCTTCTTGGCAAGAACTTATTACTTTTGCTACCATGACGCCTATTTGCCAGGTTTTCATCAATGGCACATTTTTTTGGTTTTTCAATTTTTTTGTATTTTTATCTTTTTTATCTTTTTTATTTTTTTATATATATTTATTTTTTTGGTTGATGCATCAAAGCACCTGTTTACCAGGTTTTCACTAAGATGATCATTTTTTTTAGGAATTTTTGCAATTTTTAGGATTTTTTCAGAATAGAGTATGTACATGGAGCATTTTGATGATGTCTCAGCGATAGAATCACTTTAGATGCATTGTTGATTGGCTCTTTGAGTTGTTCTCCTTTAGTCATAGAGAGTTGATAAGCACTAGACCCAAACGTTGCAGTAACAATATATGAACCAAGCCAATTTGGTTCAAACTTTCCCTTTTGGATCCATTGTTGATTCTTAGGGCTCTCTCTCTAAACAAGATCACCCACTTGGAAGTCCCTCGGTTTAACTTTCTTATTATAGCTCTTGGACATCCTCTTTTGATATGCTTGGAGATTATCAAACGCCACTTGCCAATGCTCATTTAGTAGTTCTAGCTCTTGTAGCTGAGATATTCTAATGTCTTCATCAGTGATGAGGCCTTTCAGATAGACTCACAAAGTAGGAATCTCGACCTCAATAGGTAGTACAACATCTATGTTGTAAACTAAAGCAAAGTGCGTGCCCCCTGTTGGTGTTCGAATACTTGTTTGATTTTCCCATAAAGCTGGATTAATCTAGAGGTGCCAATCTCTACCATATTTGTGAACTGTACGGTGCAAGATCTTAAGGATTGCCTTGTTTGATGCTTCTGTCTGTCCATTACCTTGGGGATAATAAATGGAAGACTAATGCTGAGTAATCTTGAACTTAGAGCATAGCTCTTTCATATCCTTGTTCTTGAATTTACCCCCATTGTCAGTGATTATTGAGGAGGGTACACCATACCTACAGATGATGTAATTTAGAATAAACATGGCTACAGACTTGCCATTCGCTATAGTCAGAGGTACTACCTCAACCCCCTTAGTGAAATAGTCTGTAGCAGTGATAATGAACTTGTGTCCATTTGATGAAGAGGGATGAATCTGACCCACCAAATCAAAGGCCCATTGTTGAAATGGCCAAAACATGATGAATGGAATTAACTCCTTGGCGGGAGCGTGAATCAGATTCCCTTGAAGTTGACATTGTTTGCAAGCCTTAGCATATTGTATAGATTTTTTCTCCATATCAGACCATTAGTAACCAACTCTAATAAGATTACGAGCCAGTGTTAGGCCACTCGAATGAGACCCACAGACACCTTCATGTACCTCAACTAACGCACGTTTAGACTCATCAGGTTCTAAACACCTAAGGAGGGCACCATCTAGACCTCACCTATACAAGTCATTAGCTATGATAATGTACCATGAAGCATTGTGGATTATGTGACATTTCTCATTCTGGGTGTAAGTATCCAAAACAATCTAGTTACAGAGGTAGGAATAGATATGATGGTAGCACGATGAGTCATGTCTAATGACTGAACAAATCATCTAAGATTCGGGAGTGTCATGGGTGGGGTAGTGTAATGTCTCCACTAGGAATTCATGTCAGAAGTCATGTTTTGGCATTTGTAACATGGAAGCAAGAGTAGCCATGGCATCGACTGCTTTGTTGTCTACTCATGGAATCTACTGGAAATTGACATGTACAAAGTATTTTCTTAGGTCATCAACCACCCGTTTGTAAGGTATGAATTTGTCATCCTTTGTTTGATAAATGTCATTGACTTGGTTGATGACAAGTTGTGAATGTCCAAAGATCTTTAGTTCACCTACAATGGCTATCTTCATGTCGTTGATTAGGGCTTTGTACTCAATAATGTTATTTGTACAAGGAAACAACATTTTATATGCCTTTGGTAAAGAGTACCTTTGGGGGGTAATGAACAGTATTTCGACACCTGACCCCTGTTGGATAAATGATCCATCAAAGAACATAATCCATGTCTGATGTGTGAGAAGCATTATGGACTCATCTAGAAACTCAATGCTCAATGGTTGATAATATATGATAGGCGCTTCATCCAACTGATCTGCAATCGCTTGTCCTTTAATGGCTTTTCTCTCTACATACTCAATGTCAAACTCATTGAGTATCATGACCCATTTCGCTAATCTACCTATAAGGGAAGCTTTGTTGAGCAAGTACTTTAATGGATCAATTTTAGCAATAAGACGTGTAGTGTGAGAAAGCATGTAGTGCTACAATTTATGTGAATCAAATACCACTATAGGCAAGCTTTCTCAATGAATGAATAGTTCATTTCATAAGAGACCAGAGTTCTACTGATGTAATAAATAGCCCTTTCTTTGTTGTTCTAATGTTCTTGAGCCAGTAAGACACCTATGGATGTGTTTGTAGCAGAGATATAGAGAATGAGTGGTTTCCCATGAATATAAGGCATTAATATTGGTGGATTTTCAAGATACTATTTGATCTATTGGAGTCCTTTCTCATAGTCTTTATTCCATTCATAGGTCACACCTTTATGTAGGGTCTTGGTGAATGGTTGTGACTTGTTTGCTAGTTGTGCAATGAAACACCGGATAGATTATAACTAACCTTGGAGGCCTCTCATCTAATTGATGTTGCGGGGTGGAGGCATTTCCATGATAGCTTGAAATTTCTCAAGATCGACCTTTATGCCTTTTGCAGATATGATGTAACGTAATAGTTTACCAGATGTGACTCCAAAGGCAATCTTTTATGGGTTGAGCCTTAAACTGAACTGTTCCATTCAATCTAATATAGGACCTAGATCTACAAGGTGTACTTTCCATTCCATGCTCTTAGCTAATGTATCATCCACATAATCTTCCATCATCTTATGCATCATGTCATGAAAGATAGAGGTGACAACTCTTTGATATGTGGATCCGACATTTTTAAGCCCAAAGGGCATGACATTCCAACAGAAAGTTCCCCAAGCACATGTGAAGGCAGTCTTCTCTAGGTCTTTTGGTGCAATTTTGATCTAGTTGTAGCTAGAGAAATAGTCCATTAGTGAGTACATTTCATAGCCTATTTTTATGTCTGCAATCATGTCAATGTTGGGTAATGGGAAGTCATCCTTGGGACAAGCTTTGTTTAAATCTTGGAAATCTATGCAGACTCTAATAGATTTATCATGTTTGGTAACTGGAATGATATTGGAAATCCATTACGCATATTCAATTGCTCTAATGAAACCAGCTTTGAGAAGTTTTTCTAATTCAGCTTTGACTAAAAGTGCCACATGCGTGTGCATATTACGAAGCTTCTATTTGATAGGTTTGACACCTGGTGCAATAGATAAGTGATGCATAATTAGATTAGGATCTAGTCCAGGCAAATCAGAGTAGGTCCATGCAAAGTTGATTTTCTTGCTTCGAAAGAAATTGGTGAATTCCTCTTTCTCTTTTGCGGATAAGGACTGTGCCAAATGAATAATTTGAGGTGTATCTTCCGTACCCAAATTTACTAGTTGAGTTGGCTCTATCAATATTGAAGATCTTTCTTGAAAATGATTCAGAAGTGTATCAAGTATCCCATCCTCGGGTGCCTCCGAGAGGTTTTCACCCTCAGATACATCTTTTGTTTTTACTTTTTTCGGCTTTGACACTGCCACAATGTGGTTTTCACCATGAAAGTGTCTATTCCTTTTTCTTTTTCTTTTATGACTGAGATACTTGATATCAACTTCAGTCATGTTGACACTATCTTCATTGGTGGAGGATGTTACAGGTTCGACATTGTTAAGGTAGCAAGCAAGAGTGTAGTCATTCTAGAATGTAAGGACTTCATTAGATGGAGTGGAGAGGTTCTAGTTTATTAGCTCAGGATGGTGGAGTGAAAGAGAAGTGGCAGGTTCAAGTGCATTCATGGTATAGTCGTCAAAAGCGCAGACAAGCATGTTGAGACCTAAAGCGATCTCATCCAAAGGTGTGTTCGAGTCCCTTCGAGACCTCACATCGGAAGTAGAGGGAATGTTAGCATCAGGGGGATCACACATGATCATCCTAACACTAGACCCTTCACCTACTTTGAGGAGATTTTCAAATGTGTGTACTGTGTCTACATCCTTGTCAGAAGTTGTGTTAGACAGAGAATTGAACTCATACTCATGTGAGTCTGTAATACTGGATATAGGAACTCCATCAACACTTGATGTACCATCTGATTCATTATCATATCTTGTAGCATTAATGTTCTGTTGATTTTTTTCTTATTAGAATCGTGCTTGAAAGGATGATGACATGTAAAGCTCTCATTGATAGTTAGGGTAAGTTGTTTGCATTTTTCTCAACTATTCATATGTCAAAGGAGTAACTAAGGTGGTGTCATCATAATCACTATCACTTCCAAGGTGTTTGACACATTGCTCCAAACCGTCTCACTCTACAAAGAGCGTGGAAAGATCTGGAGGAATAGGATAAGGAAAGGTATCCTCATCTGAACTAACCTCTGAGTTTTCAGCTGAAATAGTGTCCCTAGATATTGGCAAACATTTTGGTTATGGTACAAATTTATTGATCCCTAAATGAAATAGGATTTTCTTGAAGCCTAGACCTATGGTTTCCTTTGTCCTGTAGCTTCAATTGGTTCAAGTAATCCATTATCATTCACCCCTATAGGGCCACTCCCTTTATAGCCGAAGCATTTCATGAGCTTAAAACCTTCACTGTTTGGTTCATGTTCTATATCACGAGTTGGGGTGACTTGTTCAAATGTGTCTTTCCCTTAATAAATCCAAGCTGTAATGGCTCTATTTTCATCCTTGTATTCTAATGGTGTTGTGGCTTGTACAAAGGTGCCATCATAGACTACTTGAGGGGACACGACAGAAGGTTTTTTGTTCTCAGGTCTCCCATAGGAATGCGAAGATAGAGGTAAAGTTGTCAGTGACAAAACATGCTCCATCTGATATTCCCCCATGTCTGAATCTATAATTTTTAGAGTCTTTTCCATTTCTTTCAGTCTGGTATCAAAAACTTCAATAGACTCTCTATTTGTTGGGACAAAACTGTCAATAGACTAAGTGAGCGTATTGCAAGAATAGCTTCTGTTGGCAGCTACAGTTACTTCAACTCTGTGGAACAGGAACTCTATGCACTGATGGTATGTCAAAGGAATCACTTGCATCTCATGGATCCACGATCTTCCCAATAGTATGTTGTAGGTGAGAGGAATTTCCAATACCTAATAGATAACATTTCTCTCAATAAGACCAACCCTGATGGGTAACACAATCAAGCCCTTAGACTTGTGCTCTTCTTCGTCATATGCTTTGATGGTAATATTTTTGCATGCATCTATAGAATCTTTTCCATAACCTAGCTGGGTGAGCAAGTTAGCAGAGCAAATATTGAGACCAACACCATTATCAATGAGGATGCGACAGACATGCTTTTGGCCAATCATGACTTCAATATGCATAGGAGTGTTGTGCGGGTGGCTTAGCGAATGATCATCTTCTTTAGAGAAAGATAGATAATGAGGTGAGGTTAGATGACCTACCATGGATTGAAACTAGTTGAGATCAAGATCTTTTGGGACATTTGCCTCGATGAGGGCTTTATCCATAATCTACCTATGAGCAGGCGAGATCTTCAACAACTCAAAAATAGTGATCTAAGCATTGGTACGTTGTAATTGGTCTAGGATGTTGTAGTTAGGATTAGTAGGTGTGGGGACCAATTCTGAATTCTTTTTGGCAGGGCCAACAACAACTTTTTTTGCAAGTTGTTTCGGTGCAGATGTAGAAAGCTTGGGACCTTTGAGAGTGATCTTTGCATTAGATCGAGTGACAACATTCACACAAACCTGAGATTATTTTGATTTAGAAGATTGAGACACAGGGCCTTGCAAAATGAATGGAGTTTTGGGTCTAGGAGCATCCTCACTCCCCTTGATGGTGATCACATCATAATATTCGACATCGACAAGTTCAACCATATTAATAACATTGTCATTGGTATTGTCCGTATAGTTGACCTTGTTGTTGGTATTCTTAGTCTTAGAAGATTCACCCTTCTCATGAAGAGGAAAGGGGTCCTTTCTCATGAAGAGGAAAGGGGTCCTTGAATGCTTGGTGATTTGAGTTCTTGTTACGATCACTCACAACAACATCACCATTGTCGATAAGATCCTGGATTTTATGTTGAAGTTGAATACAGGTAGAAGTCTTATGACCCTTGTTTTGATGGTAATCATAGTATGTAGACTCATTCCACTAGGTAGGTCATGGTTGTGGATCATAAGGACACAAATTATCTAGAAGTGTGAGTATTTGGTTTTGCAAGAGAGTCTTGTAAACCACGTCAAGAGGTTCTCCTAGGGGAGTGAACTCACATTTGGTTCAAGGTGCCCAAGGTTTATTTCTAGCAAATTTTGAAGGTGGTTGAGTATCTTCCATAGCCTTCTCAGTGGCTTTGGTTGCTTGCATACTAGAGGTGAGGTTGAAAATAACCTTTGGAGGCTTCGGGGTCACATTGTCAATGACACCATCATTCACAACATCCTGGTTTTTGTTGACAATTTTAGCCTTATCTTTGCTTGAGGAGGACCCTTGCTTGTTATCTTTATGTAGGGTGAGCTCTCATTTCTTAACCATAAATGCCTCTATTCTTATAGCCTACTTGATCATGTCATCAAAGGTCAAAGGACCTTGCAGCTGTACTTGGTATCCAAAATCAGGAAGTAGATTGTCGAGAAAGATATCAAGTTTCTTAGATTCTAGTATTTTGCAAGAATATTTGGTATAGAGTTATCTCCATTGCTAGAGAAATATTAGGAAAGGCTCTCTAGATCGTTGTTTCAGATTGCAAAGATCATAGATGTTGACCGGATACTGAATGTTGTGCGAATAATGTTGGAGGAATAGATTAGCAATTTCGTCAAAAGATTTGATACTAGTAGGAAGTCGAGAGAACCACTCCATAGAAAATCCACCCAAAATACGTGAGAAGAGATGCATGAGATAAGTCTGATCATGTATGAACTCCATGGATAGAGCTCCAAACTCTCTCAAGTGATCCTAAGGATCAGAGGTGCCCAGATATTTATCGTACTTGGGGAGTTCTACAATCTTGGGAAAAGGTGGCATGCTAAGACTCTTGTCAAATGGGAATGGATAAATGCTCTCCAGTGTAAATTGGTTTGCTGGTGTGTCCTTGGTTTTCATGAGTTGTTGTATCTCAGCTTGCATGTCTTGGACTAGTTTTTGTATTTTAGCCGCCTCTATTTCCTCTTCTTTGACTACAAGAGTCTCAAATTTATAGTCTGGGGGTAACTTGGCCCCTTGTTTGGCTAGCTCAAGAAAGTATTTCTCTTTCTCTTCTTTCATCAGAATTTCCATCATTTTGCGAAGTCTTTTGTTGGACTGGGTAGCCTCAACATCTTGCGGGGTTATCTCTTCATCTTCATTACCAAGGATTTTGAAGATGTTTGGGGCATGGAATTCTTCTTGGTTATCTTGAGCTTGATCATGATCATGATCATGAGCTCTATTGTACTCACCCTCTTGATTTTTATGTGACATCTTGCTAGTGTGCAAGTGCACAGTGTGATCAGACTGAGTACAAAGAGGTTCACTATGACAAGAAGTTGTTGCTAAGGAAGCCTTGGGTTCTGAAAAAGGATTAATCTATGGAAAGGAAACCCTAGGTGTCACAAAAGGATTAAGCTCTGGCAAGGAAATGTGGGGTGCCTCAAAAGGATCAATCTTTGATGATGATTCTTCAGAGTCTTGGTGTTCTCGAAATAAGGGATTCCTGGCTTGACTGAAGTTCACAGTAAAAGTACACTAGACACGAGGTCGAATGACATGAGAAGGAGAGAGAAAGGACTCCTCTCCAAACATTTTGGAGGAAGAATGTGAAGATCCTCTACGACACTCAGATTGTATGGAAAACTTGAAATAACCTCTTCCTCGGTTGTGAGGTCTATCTCTATCCCGTCTGGTGAAACATGGAGGGAACACGTTGCCGCTTCGAGTCATCACAAGCATAGACAAGGATTAAGTAACGAGAGAGGAATTAAGATTATTCTCAGAACTCTGTCTCTAGGATAACAAAAAAGTGATAAAAGTGAAATGTACCTGACACACATTGTCGAGAGTAAGGTTAGAACAACCAAGATGTGACTATCGCATCGCAAGGTACAAGAGCACAGTAGGAATAAAGGATAGATAACAAAAAGACAATGTGAGTTTAAGTAGTAATCAATTGGTTCTCAGCTCGAGACATCTAGTTTTAGGCAGTGGACAATAGGAGAACAGGTAGATGGACCCCAAACAAAAACCAGATCAGATAGAAAATTGACCAACTAACGGGAATAAGCTCATTGTTTTGAAAATCAGGGGACAGTCTCACATGAGGAAATGCTAAACTGTGCATGATGATTTGCTGTCTCGCACGAGGAAATACATAAAAAACTAAAATCTCACACGAAAAAAGAATAAAGTTTGACATGGTTTTCAAGGTAGGACCAGATTTTGAGACACAACATTGGCTATTCTCTAACAGAATATCCATTTTCGAACATATTTTAGATAGTTTATATCAGCAAACTCAACTTCTAAGTGCATCAACAAATTTCTATCATGATCAAGCACATAAGACAACAATCAGGGATTTCAAGCAAACAATGTCTTCAAACAATGAGCAAGGGACAAGGCAACCTTGTGCATGAACAAGAACATGTGACATAGTATTCTATTCCCTAAGAATGCTACTTGTGTATGTTCTCAAAATGTTTTGCAATCACACCCATAGTCCTAGAAAAATAAAAAGTTGGTTTCACTATGGTTCGTAGTAATGGTCAACTCTGTAACTTTTGCAATCTCAAGAGGGTGAACTCCAATCTAGGTGCACCAGGGTTTTGACACATTTTGAGAATTTAATCAATCATAGATGTTGAGGAGATCTGATAGCCCAATAAGAAACTACACCCGTGGAGATTTCTTCCACAAGGACATTTATATAGCGACTACTGCTACCATGATGAAAATGGCTATTACCGCTTGAGGTTCCATCCACATGGTTGACCCAATAAAGGGAATGTCCACTACGGTTAACCCTCTCTAATAAGGAGACTCACAAAAAGGACCACATGGGGAATCAGTTCAGATTCAAGGTTCTGAGTTTTTGATGTGCCCAAAAGGGAACAGAGCATAATCCTCTAGCCTCTTCACCTCACCCAGACATAGTAGACAGATTCATTGACACGCTAAATTGAAACCACCTCACCAAGCTTTGCATGTCAACAACAATGGCTACCGATCTCTCTAAGTGGGTCCAAGAGAGAACGTACCACCAAAGATTGAAGACAGAAAACAAGTAAGACTGTGAGATGATAACAACTCCTTCCCTACCTACAAGGGATTCTATCGTCGAGAAGAGCTTCACATGTAAAACAAGATAATGAAGCCCACTCTCTCAAGAAATCCACAAATAGTATCCATAGGGCCTATTTACTATGTGAAATGGATATGTAGAAAGTGAATCTAGATTCTTTTTAGAGCCCAAAATTGAAGTGTGATTTATCAAAGCAAGAAACACTCAAGCCAAACATGTAAGAGATTCATTTTAATGTCCCAAAAATCAAAGTGTTATAGAGATTGTAGCAAATCACCTCAAGTCCAAAGCTCTGCAATCCAATATTACACTATTTTCAAAGGGCAAAATCAAGAAAAGCCACAACAAATAGCAAATGTCAGGAAATAACAAACTGAAAGTACAAATCTACAAGTTTTAGGTCTTTGGATGCAAAATTTCATGCGAGATTGTGCACAGTCCCATGCGAGAAAACACATTTTTCACGTGAGGAAATGCTAGAACCAGCAAAACTTTGTGCGATACAGTGAGAATCTTCACGTGAGAATCTGTACAAGGATGTACAGAAGTATAGACAAAATGCAAAATTTTGTCAGAAACTTTTAAAATATGATGAAATACGATGAGGCCAGAAATTGATTTTATGCCCCACGGTGGGTGCTAGAAATGTATGAACTAAACATGGGCCTCTAATTTAGCTCCACACTTCAACATAGTCATTGTTCACCAGTTGCAGACAAGAATGAATATCAGATCATTCATCCTGCCTGGCTGGATGATTCGACCTGTTGCCTTCTATCTAGGTAGGGTTCGAAATTGCTCTCAGAATTGAGAGTCTTGCAACCATAGACTAACACTAGAATGAAGGATTTAACTGAAATTACAATGTAGATTATTCTAGAATGAGTATGCAATTAATCTAGAAATGATGAAATTAATCTAAGAACAATCAAAGCAAACTAGATTAAGAAATGAAGTGCATCATTAAACTAAACATGATATATTGATCTAGAAATGAAGATTATGCTAAGAAATGAAAGCTTGAATGCAAATGAGTTCTGATAACAATGCGACAACACTTTGTTGCTCGAAAAGTTGGATCCTTTGAATGAGAAATGAGGATTCTTTTATAGAATCCCAGGTTCAATCGATGGTCGAGATTGAATCAGACGAACGGTGAAGATTGAATGAGAGATCAGTTCAGAATAGAAAGTTTCCTTTTCTAAACTACAGAGAAGATTTGGAGAGAATATTTCATTTAAATAAATACAACATTGCCTCATAAGTGGATTTTCTCAATTATTTGAATAATTAAATTCATTTATTGAGATGAGGACATTTATTTAAAACTAAATATTTATTTAATTCCTTTTTATGTGTTTTAGCTAAAGAGGGTAGATTTAATTTAATTAAAGTGCTAGGACTTTATAATTAAATTAATTGATCATAGGGTTTATTTAGCCAATTAATGTCGATATTTAGGAATTAAATGTAACTAGTGATTAATGCAGATTTAAGGTTTTCTGCATTTGACACTAAGACAAGTAGAGTCAATTAGAAGACATAATTGCCTAGTACAATAGAACTTTGATGATTCAGAATTGATAGAATGAGACTAAATGCAACAAAATTGGTTAAGATAGCAAGATGCCAATTTTGGGGTATTACACCTTGATTCTTAATATAAGACTAATGATTCCTTGGAGAACCTTTTCCATATAGGTGATATTGATTCCGATCCTCCTACTCCTTTTGACCCTATCTATAGTTGAGGACATATATCCAATACTTTTTTTATTTCAAAGTTTAAAGTTCAAAGTTACTTCTCTAAGAAATTTTAGTGATTTTTTTACAATAATGTTTTATATTTATTTTGGATTCACCTTCTTGAATAAATTTCTATTGAACATCTCTTTTTGTTTATATAATCCCATTTTTTGGATCTAAAAGATACTATCATGGAATTACCTTACTTCTTGTGAGATATTCCTCCATTACTTGTTACTTCATTATAGTTCATAGTCATTTCTTCAAGGGCTTCCTACGATTCATTGAAATAAATTTTTCATCTATATAGGATCCACTTCATTAGGAGGTTCAATTTTCACATATAATTTTGGGTTCTCACCTTTTAGATCTAATGACATATCGAGGATATTTATCTTCTATTTAATGTTAGCTAGCATCAAGTTGCATAATCTCCCATTTTGGATCCTCTTGTACCCTCTTTGCCACCCCATGCTACTCACTTGACACATCTTGATTCATAGTGGTCTAACTTGCACACATCACTGGCCATTTTTCTCGAATCTCATCTGACACAATCATATTTTAATATTGATATCTAGATACATGAATAATTTCTAGAGTTATACATTTTGATTCCTTTCCACATTCCACTTCATTGAGAATTTAGTAGCTTGACATATTAGGGCTTCTCTTTTTCAAAATAAAGATATATCACTTGTCTAGGAACCTACTAAATATTTATTATACAAAATTATGTATTA
The DNA here is from genome assembly GCA_027943335.1 of Chamaecyparis obtusa. Classification (NCBI taxonomy): domain Eukaryota; kingdom Viridiplantae; phylum Streptophyta; class Pinopsida; order Cupressales; family Cupressaceae; genus Chamaecyparis; species Chamaecyparis obtusa. Next base: position 1,751,392 of record BSBK01007872.1, read on the forward strand.
CTCTTATCTTTCTTATTTGTGGAGGCACACATGTAACTTATCTTATAGAGATTTTGAGACACTCATTTTTAAGGGGTCTATCTTGTCCTATAGGTGGGTTTTTTCCTATTCTATTTTTTAGGGAACATTGTCTTATATTTTGGAGCTATTTCAAATAATTCATGAACACCTAGCATTTTATTTTTGCATGGAATCATGTTTTCCTACCTCAATTACACTTGTGGGGGTTGTCAATGTAATATTTTATTTAACTTTGATATGTTTTACCATAACCCTAATAATGTTCTAGTTTATTGAGTTTTTACTTAGGTAATTCTTGTTTACTAGGGTAGGATAGAATAATGAGTTGTACACATTTTCTTTCCTTTACAAGATTTAACTTTTAAAAAAAAGATATTTTCACTGATTTGGTAGCTTTGTTAAATCAAATCTCTTATTTTTTGAATTTTTGCCTCTTTAATCCTTACAAATTTTGAACGCTATATATTTTAGTGCTTCCTTAATAACATCTAATGACGCTTTTGTTATTTTTTCACTTCTCTCTCAAAAGAAATATTTCAATTGTGATATTTTGATAATCTCCATCACTCACACTAGTTTTTGAGATAATACTAGTTTTGCAAATTGTAAAATATGTGGCGGCGAAGGGATTATTATTTTTGCTAAAATCATAGGATTATTATTTTTGGTAAAATCATAAAATTAAAAATATTTGCATCTTTTAAAATCTATTTTTTTGGCTTGAGAGAAGGTCAAATCTATGATACTAAAACAAACAATTTCACAACATAGAAAAAATAATAGATCATGTCTCATAAATAAATCTGCACTTGAGAGAACACTAACATTTATTTATGTGTCTTCAAGTGCAGACCCAAACTACATATAAATAATAGATCATGTCTCATGTATAGACATGCCTCTACGTATGTAGAGACATGTCTCTACATGAGAAATGCTCTATTAATTCTTATTGTTATACGTACCATTTCATGCAGTAATAAACCATTGCATATTAGTATTTTCCTTCGTATCTTAATTAAGATACGTAGCACATATATTATTATGTGTTACTTTACTTCACTTAACAATGGTCTTAATGTCCCGCATGATAAGTGTATAAAACATGAAACAATACAATGTTATATTTTGGTCGACTTGTTAATAATACCAATAATAATATACATTATTAATTTTATATATATATATATATATATATGAACTTAATTATGTGTAGTTCATTAGAAATATTTCCAATTAAATAACTTACTATTGGGATAAGTCGATCTTACTGAACCTATAACATTAACACTCCCTCTTAGCTAGGGAGGATGATTATGAAAAAGTTTGTACGCAATACAATATTACCTCAATGTAATATTTGAGATGATAAGTGATATTATTTCATAATATCAGGAGTAATGGCCTTCTAATATCAAATATGAGATATTTGCCAAGTACTCGTAAGGTTTATAATGATATTATCTCATAATATCAAGAGTAATGACCTGCTAATATCAAATCCATGATATTCACCAAGTACTTAGAAAGTTTATAGTGATATTATCTCATAATATCAAGAGTAATGGCCTACTAATATCAAATCCATGATATTCACCAAGTACTCAGAGTAATAGCCTGCTAACATCTAGTGTCATGATGTTCACCAAGCACTCATGTCTCTACTGCAAGAGTATGTGCACCTTCCATAGGGACATCATCATCATGATCCGCTTAGATATCAACAATATGATATCTATCATGATGAGGACAAGTTATTATAAGATCACCACCTTCCAATAATTTTCAGATATAAGTGCAATCATTAAAAGTTATCACTTCTTCATGATGCACACAAATCACACACATATATATATTCATGAAATAACACTCATGATAACATATAAATATTTGATTAGTACAATGATCAAAGATACTTAGACTCATTCTCAGGAATTAAAATCATACCAAGTTTACCTCTAAAGTATTCTACCTTAATCTTCACAAGAGGTTTGGTGAGTATATCTGATATTTGTTCATCTGTACTAACATATCTCAACTCCACCACATTCTTTTCTACCATGTCTCTAATGTAGTGATAAGGTATCTCAATATGTTTGGACTTGTTATGAAACATTGGATTCAAGGATAGTTTAATGCAACTCTGATTGTCACAATGAATAATGGTGGGCTTTAGTGATTTTCCAAATAGTCCAACTAGAAGTTTTCTCAACTAAATTGCTTCTCATGCTCCCATTGATGCTGCAATATATCTTGATTCAATGGAACTTTGGGCTACAGAGGATTGTTTTCTGTTGAACCAAGAAATCATGGTTGAACCTAAATTGAAGAAAAATCCAGAGGTGCTTTTCCAATCCATAATACTTTTGGCCCAATCTGAATCAATGTATCCATGAAAGTTCAGGTCCACATCTTTATATATCAACCCATATCTAATTGTGCCTCAAATATATCTGAGGATGTGATTAGCTTCTACTAGGTGTATTTTCTTTGGTTCACTCATGAACTAACTAAGCGCATTCACTACATAGAAAATATCGGGCCTAATGTTTACTAAGTACATCATGGACCCAATTATTTGTCTATATATGGTAGAATTTGTAGCCTCTGAGTCATTATCTTCTTCCTTGAGTTTGCGTAGGTTTGTCTCCATTGGAGTAGACATGGGCTTGCAGTCCAACATCTTGAGTCTCTTAAGGATGTCCACAATATACTTTCCTTGATTTAGAAATATGTTATTTTCATGTTGCCAAACTTCCAATCCAAGAAAGCAATGAAGAATTCCCAAATTCTTTCATATGAAATTCAAATGCTAGGTCTTGTTTGCATTTGATGATGAGGTGCTCTTCTCTAGTGATTAATAAATCATCAAAATAAAGAATCAAACTAAATATGTCTCCATCTAATATTTTGAAATAGAGATTTTGGTCTGCATCATTTTTGGAGAAATTGAGTTTTGATAGATAGTGGTCGATCCTTTCATACCAAGCTCTAGGAGCTTGTTTGATACCATATAATGCTTTCATTAGTTTGCAAACATGAGACTATTTATTGTGAACTATGAATCCTTCAAGTTACTCTAGGTATACTTCTTCTTCAATGACTCCATTCAGGAAAGCAGTCTTTACATCCATTTGATGATTTTTCCATCACTTAGATGCAACAATAGCAATTACAGTTCTGATAGAGGTATACCTGGCAATTGGAGAAAATGTTTCTTCATAGTCAATGCCTTCTTTCTAAGAGAAACCTCTAGCAATAAACCTTGCCTTGCATTTTTCTATACTACCATTTGTTGCATGTTTGATTTTGAATAACCATTTGGAGGAAACCACTGATTTATTTTTGGGTTTGGGTACAATATCCCAGACATCATTCTCAATGATAGAATCATATTCTTCTATCATGGCATCCTTCCAAGTAATATGTTGAAGAGCTTCCTTAAAATTAGAAGGCTCTGATTTTATTAATTCACTCATTAGTGCAACATAATTAGAAAAACTATTGGGTCTTTTGCTTTCTTTGGACGTACCCGAAGGAGTTGCATATATTCTTTCTTCTTCAATCATCTTCCTAGCCGATAGAGGTCATTTCTTGTTTGTTTTGACCTCTTCAGCAGTATCCATGTGATCACTTAAATCATTATCCTCGATGACCTCTTGTATATCCCTCTGAATATCAGGAGAGAGATCTTCTTGACAATCATAATTCATTTCATTTTCATCTTTGGATCTTTTCAATGCAATATCTTCCTTGAAGATCACATCTTTGCTTAGTTCAATATTTCTTTATCCTCGAATGTATATCCAATTAGAATACCTTTCTTCCTGGAAGGTTCTAATTGTTGGAATTATGGAAAGATGTGTATTGAGAGGTGAGGGGTGAATCAGTACCCTTAAAAACTTTTTAAACTGAATCCTTGTAAACATGAATATCACTATCTGACTATATCATTTACATTTAACATACATCCAAAATATAACTGAAATGTAAATGCATATAATCTAATCAATAAAGTATTCATGAAACTTCATACACATGACACTTGTATTTTGGTATCACAGAAACCCTTGTTAGAAGGTAAAACCTGTGGTGGGGATGACACCCACAAAGCCTCACTACTACAGTAACAAAGTTGTTGGTTAAGGCTACAAAGATTTTGATCACTTCTGGTGATCTTACCTTGTTAGGAGTAACAATGAGATCAGCTAGATCTACCTGGTTAGAGGATTTTAGAAACATGATTAAGTGTGCATTTGGTTAAGAGATTTACAAAAGAACTGTTAAGTTCACTCTGTTAAGAAATTTAAGATCTACTACAATGGCTAAAGAGTAACAGTATGATTTGATCTATAAATAGCAACTTAACATGCCTAAGATCAAATCTATAATGTACTTATCTGTTATCACCTTAATGTGATTGATCTCTTCTCTAAATTCTACTCAGTAGCCTTTTGTTTCTAATAAATTGTATGTTTTGTCAATGCTTGTCAATAAAAACCATGTCTAATCTTCAGATGTCTTCCAATGTGGCAACTACTACATGTGTGATACATGTCAAAATGATATATATACAAATTATATATCAAACTGATCTTGACCTAATTAGGGTTTAGACTCTATCTTAGAAAACCTAAGATCAACGGTAGAAATGAGTAACCTAGATCATCATTACATAGGAATCATCAATAATTAAATGATTACATCCATATTAAATTTTGTCTCGATCTTGGTAAACCATTTTCTAATCGGTGTAAATTGTTTGCCTTGTAGTTTGTGCCATTCCAAATTGCTATATCATTTCTTGTTTCACTCGATGTATACTACATTCATCACTTGGTAATTAACTAGTGGTCGATTCATATGAATGCTCGGTGACCACTATCCTTGGTACTTGTGATCATTTGACTCGGTAAGAGTGCTAGGTCAAAACTATGTTCGGTTAACATAGTGATCTGCCTCGTGTTGTGCTTGGTGTCTAGGCTCTATGTGTTGACCGATTGTCCTATCTTGTCTCCTTTATCGACTATATGACTAAATGATACTAATGAAAACCATTAATTCTCTTTAGGAGTAACATTCTCCCCCTTTGGCATTAGTATCAAAAACTTTATGTATATGTACCAACTTCAAAATTTGTACTTTATCTATGTGAACTCCCCCTTTGTACATGCTCTCAGTGTGAAGTGTGTGAAGTACACATAATAATATATGGAAGAATATATATACATATATTTTCCCCCTTTTTTGAAATTAATACCAAAAATGTACTCACAACTTGTCAAAAATGTTTTGATGGGTTTTCTACAAAGTAGCCAAGAGGTTTTTCCATTCCTCTTTGAGATTCTCTAATATGACTTGTGGATGCATATAAAAAATATTCTCTATAACAGATATCTCAGGGGTGGAAACTAACTCTTTTTCCTTATTCACATGTTGTTGCATCACCTTGAGGTGTGGAAGTAACTCTACCTATAGCTCGAGTACTTGTTCTCTTATTGTAGCTTCTTTCTTCCTTAGTTCTAAGCTTACTGTTGGATTTGTTGAACTTTGGCATAATGCTCACAAAATGCATTTGGCTCGATTAAAAGATTATTTGCACTAACCTTGATATCTTCATCTACTTTTTGTATCTTTTCACTAACCTCGGTAGTGAAATGGTCTATAGTGCATAATTTGTGCAAAATTGTAATAACTTGTTGAATAATTGCATCAAGCTTGGTTATTACCTCAAATAACTTTACTTTATTAATTGCCACTTCCTGGCTAATTCACTCTGCTAGCTTCAACTGTATCTTGGCCTTGACTCTTTCTTCAATTCTTTTCTCTCCATCTATATTTGGAGAATTTATAATGCTAGTTAGAGTAGCAAGTTGATCAATGATGGGAGTTGCCTCATCAACATAGATATCAAGGACTACTTGCATCAAAATTTCTCTAACATCTTCTAAGACCCATTTATGTTTACTTTATTGTCTTAGTTTTTCTTGGGCAACCTTCCTTGTGCATAGTTCTCCATACCTTCTCAATGCTTCTGGGTCTAGGGTTCTCGGGTCACATGTGGGAATTTCTATGATCTCATCTAATGTGACTGGACCCTTACCATGTTTTTTCCTTTTCTTCTTCTCTTGTGTGCTAGACGTGGGAGATTTCCCATATGGTACTAGAGCTTTAGTCTTTGGATTATACTTTTTTTTCTCAATAGACACACTCTCTTCCTTATCCTACCCTTTGACTATTGTCTCAGTTTGATGTCCTTAGACTTCTTGCTTGGTGTCAGTTGTAAATGTATCTACATTTGTTTCAGTTTCTGGCTCTTTACTTTCTGCCTCTTTATTTTCAGGCTCATTTGTTTCATTTTTTTCTTCTGCACCCTATCCTTCAGTTGTGTCCTTTTGCTGCTCAAGTGCCTGATCCTCGAATTGCCCTTGTGTAGCAATATCAATTGCTTGTACTAATATCAACAAATTACCGAGTATGTCTATTGTTGCTGCCTCAGTAGGTTGATCTTCTCCAGTATTTTCTACAACCATAATGATGTCTTCATCAACCTTAGCTTCATAATTAGGATCTCCATTTGTAATGTCTTCTATTAAGACTTCATCAATCCCAGTTGTTACTAATTGCTTGGGAGTATCATGTTTGTCCTCTTCAATATATCCATCTGGATAAAAGTCCTCAACATAAGTGTCATCCTGTACCTTAGTATTAGATATATGAATTAGCTCTTTTGTAGCCATGTCAGCATCATCCGAATGTATCCCTTTCTTTTTTCTTTTGACTTTCTATTCAAGGATTATAGATAATGTTGTTTTATCTTCTTCTACCTTTGAATCCAGAAACTTTGTCCATAATATTTTGCTATTTTCATCAACTTCTTCATGTTTACCTGCCAAAATGTTTAGTGCTCATCCTTTCATCAAAAATCAATTTGCATACTGTTTCATCTCATCAACCTCGGTGACTAAAAGAATAGGCATTACCAAAATTAAAGAACGTTCCCTCATTATCTTTTCAGTATGCAAGGTATATGTCCACCTTGTCAATACCTTGTCATGAAGTTCCTTAGGGGTATATTTTACAAATTCAATAGGTAGTCTCTTAAATTTAATCATCATGTGGATGATTGCCTCTTCAAATTTCTCCTTATCCTCGGTTAACATATGTGCTTACCGATTCATCGTAGGGTGACCTAGTCGACCCATCTCCTTTATGTTTTCAACTAATTCATCAATAGATTGATTCTTATTTACTACAACTTTGAATTGACTTTGATCATCTTCTTCTTTAGAATCTATATCATCCTTACCTCTTATTAGTCTTTTGCCCTTCTTTGGTTGCTCAATGGTGGCTTTTGCACCTCTTTTCTTTTGATAAGTTTTTGTAGGAGTAGGCCTTGTTATTTTTACTATTCCTTTCTTCAAGAGTGGAGAAATGGCTATAGAGGATCTTATCCTCTCTTGGGTAGGAGTCTCTGTTTGTTTCCTCTTCCCTGTGGCCTTTACCAGTGCAACTTGAATTTCTTTATCTGACTCAATTTCATCCTCATGTCCACTATTCCCATTTAGAAGTTGTTCCTCAGTTGCTTCTTCAACCGACTTATATGCTGCTACTTCTTCTTCTTCTTCTTAACCAAATTATTTCACCAATGATTCCATCATTTTCTTTGATTTCCTCCTAACCTTTACTCTGACTAGATCCATTTTTATCCTTATTTTTTCTTCCTCATAGGTTCTAAACCTAGTAGCTTTAGGATCTTTGGGCTCAAAAAATAGTGCCTTTATTAACCTAGAGGCTTGGTCAATATCATGTTCATGGACCATTAGAGGAAGCCAAGCAGTTCTTAGCTCAACTGCCTTGATCAAAGTGGTGTCAGTGTCCACCATAAAACATATATCTTCCTTGTGCTTTTTAACTAATTGACCTAGAATTCTGCTCATTTTGTGCATTGTGTCCTTAAAATTTTCAAATTAATCATCCATGACAGTCACAAAGTTATGATCTAAATTCTTGATAAACTCATTTATTTGAATGATGACCAGTCGGTTGACATCACAGTCTATATTACCAATAGATGGGAAGTAGTTCTGCAAGTAGAAGAATGTGAAAACTAGTAATGAACCAAACTTACAAGTATTGGACTTTGCTACCTGGATGGTCCTCATATTCTCTTCCAATTGTTTCAACAATAGCTTGACGAGGTCTAACTGTAGACCTTTCTTGATAAATTTGTAAGCTATATCTACTGCTCCGCATGGGACGTTGTTGGGCCTGCTAGATTATAAATATTATAACCAATGACATAGGCTCCAAACCTTGTTTTCAGATCGGTGATGGTGTTGAACCTCATTCCTCTACCATCCCACTCTGCTCCAGTAGCTTCTCAGTTTTTGCCCTCGATGGGTTCCTTATAGCCTTTGCCTTATCACTGGTGGGGTATCTGGTAACCACATGAATAACATCCTTAGATATTTTAATCAATTCATCCGACCACATTTTACCTTCTTGAACATGACTAAGTACAATCCTAATCCATTTAGACTTGAGCTCCCTTGGGAAATATAGGGCATTTGTCAATCCTTTGACTTCCAAGTGTTTATGCTCATCCTTGAGCTTTCCATTCACACTTAGCTTTTGGTAAGTTGATTGTAGTTCAAAGTGTGTGTGTGAAAATTGTACCTGATCTGTAGACACAACACTCAGTAAAACATTAGAGGTTAGTGATAATCAAAATCGTGCAAAATTGAAATCTAATCTAACCAAGCGATTTACTGCCTTCTAGTAGGTGCGAGATTAATGTTCTCAGATTGTAATCGAGATTAGTGACCTAGACGACACCTAAATGAAGGATTTGAATGCAAAAGATGGATATAAAATTGAATGCAGTTAATCTATATTTTTGATATTTTCTATGCAATAAGAATGATAAAAACTGATATGAATCTATGCTAATATGAAATTGATATGCTATGAATGCTATTGAAAATTGATATGCTATGAATGCAAAAATAAGATTGATCTCACAAAGATGTCGATTCGCAAGAACTTTGATTCTTCAATTCCAATTCTCTAGCGTGATTGTGCAAAATATGAGATGATTTGTGAAGAGCTGAAGCCTTTAATTTATAGAAATCCAGGGCTTTGGAGGTGCATGGATAAAAGCCATAAATCACTCAAATTAACTCATCTTGATTTTTGAGTTATCTGATCATGAAAGATAGTTAATTCTCAAAATCATGCAAAAACATGCAAAAATAGCTTTTTAACTTAAATTAGAGTTTAGATCAGCTTTTTGAACTCCAAAAGGATGTTGAGTTCCAAAAAGTTAATAACTTGCATTGATTTTCCAATTTTGAGTTTAACTGGTCCTTGAATGTGCACATGGATAATTATGATTTAATAAATAAATAAAGTGATTTATTCTCAACTTAACTGCTTTTTGAAATAAAATAATTAATTTATGGGTTAATTAAATATTGTACCAAATTTTTATTAAAAATTATATTATTAAATAATGACAACATGCTTTAATTAATTAAATAAGAATTTAATCAATTATTCATATGATATTTTGATTTATTGTCAAAATTAAATAATACAATTAATAATAGATAGAATTAAATTTAATTAAACAATTAAGTGGCAAATATTAAATCTAATTAATTAAATATACAAAATATTTAATTAATCAAATTTTTAGGATAAATGTGATTTATTGCCAAATAATAATAAAATTAAAGATAATTATGATGATTAGGAATATTACTAGGAATATTCCTCGATGCAGAATTTAAGATAATCAATTATGATTCGATGATGTTTAGATGTGCCTTAGGTTAGGACTTCGATGTCGATTTTGTTTGATTTATCGATGTAGGAGGTTAATGAACATACAGCCCATTTTTGGGGTATTACACAAAGTATTTGATTTCACTTATTTTGTAGTGGATATAAGCATGTATATCTTGTACCAGTAAAACCCTAGGCAGTATGCTAGAAAGCGTGCCTGTTTGATCAACTTGAGAAGTGATCTCGGGATGCAATTTATATTTAGGTTCTTCACATGTTGTGGACTTAATCAGTGTGACCTTCTTGTCACTTTTGGTCTTGGATTTCATAGACCCAGATGAAGATTCTATTGTTCTAACAAATTTAGGGCTTCATGAAATCTTTAGAAAAATAACTCGGTAGCTAAGAACTTACTCGGAATGATGATAAACGGCTTGGGATCTTCTCAAATCTTTGTGTGATGAAATGACTTACATCGTTATTTATTTATACGTAAAATTTATTTTCCTGCTCAAAATTCTGCATGAAATACTTTACCCACCACAACTTAGTAAACATAGTGACATTTGATTATCACTTTGAAGCTTCAACTTGGTTAACACTAGATATTGCTTGGTTGATACTTCAACTCGGTTAACCTTTCCATTTTCACCAACTAACAATCTTTTACTCAGTCATGATTTTACCGACTATACACATTTTAAGCTCAAAACATATAATACCCTAGTGCATCTTATTTCATGTTGATTTGGTGTTCATTCAATAGATATAAGGAACTATTGTACGATATAACCAATTGAAATTCAGTTCCATACTTACTTGAATTTCTTAAGGTGGAGGTGGTTAAATCACCTAATCCAAAAGATGAGGTGTCATTGACTTTTGTGCTTTATCTAACATTATCATTTGTTGCTTTTATCCACATTTGATTTCTTATCCTCATAATTTCTTCAATTGTGTTTCTATTTGTATTAACATTTACCTTTGGTGCTTGATATCTGCAATCTTTTCTTAAGTGACCGACCTTATGACAGTGCAAACATCTCATTCAAGAATTTGTCCAATTAGAGATCTTCCTCTCTAGTGCTTTCTCATGCAATTTATTGCAATATGTCCATAATCTACCACATGTTGTGCAACTAGTCCAAGTGTTGTAATCCTAAGTCTGTGTATTACCTTGCCTTCTTGATTGATATGTCTTGTTTTGTCCTTTCGTTTCCAGACTTGCTTCATCTTTATCCTGCATTCTTGTGATATGTTTCCATGCATGTTGCAAGTGCGATAATGCTTTTCCATATAGTGCTTCTTAGGTGACCTACTTCAACTTTGATCTACACTCATGTGCTTGATGTCCATACTTATTGTAGCTATAACAATAATCATCAAATTTAGCAGTGGATTTAGGAATACCTTTTGCTTTGCTTCTGCAAACATTTGATGTGTGGCCTGGTTTTCCACAATGGTAGAATGATAGCTTCTTTGGCCTTGGATTTGCATAGGCACTCTTCTATTCAACTTGTCTTGATGACTCTCCCTGCTCGGTGTAGCCTAAACCAATAGTGATGTCAAGTCTTCTTTGACTGCTTAGGAATTCATCCATCATTTTAGTACTTTCTTCAGCTTTCTTAATCATCTCATTATCCTGTTGTTGAATATTTACTTCATTCTTCAATCTTTCATTTTATTCTCTCAATTCACCGATGTCTTCCAATTTCTTAGTAAGCTCATTGTTCCACTCGGTTGACTTCCTGACTCATGACAACCATCTGATTGGAAATTTTAAAAATGATGCTCGATGAGTATCAGTATCTCAGATTCCTTTTCTTCCAACTTTTCAGTCATTTGCCTCCTATCTTCAATAGCCGAATTCCTTTCTTGTTTAGTTTGTCTTGCAGTGTTCATGACATCAATCATTCTAACCATTTGTGTCTCTTGACCGATATGTAATGCTTTCACTTGTTCAATAAGATGTTGATTCTTTTTAGATAGATCTGATATGGTTCTTTCAGATGCATCAAATATGCTACAAAATCTAGATCTAGATGCCTCAAATGGATCATCTATCTATTCTTCATGATAATCAGTCTCATTATACCAAAATGCCATATCCTTCCTTTTGACTAGTAACTCTCTCATTTTTTCTTTGGCTTCCTTGAATTGTTCAATGTAGATTTGCATCTGCAATTTCTGATTCTTAACAGTCTTGTCAAGCTTATACTTTCCATGCTTAAGATCTTTTCTCTTTAGTGATTAAACTTCCTTAACATGAGAACTATCTCTGATACCAATTTTTTGAATTATGGAAGATGTGTAGTGAGAGGGGAGGGGTGAATTAGTACCCTTAAAAACATTTCAAACTGAATCCTTATAAACATGAATATCACTAATCGTCTGTATCATTTACATTTAACATACATCCAAAACATAACTGAAATGTAAATGCATGTAATCTAATCAATAAAGCATTCATGAAACTTCATACACATGACACTTGTATTTTGGTATCACAGAAACCCTTGTTAGAAGGTAAAAACTATGGTGGGGATGACACCCACAAAGCTTCAAAACTGCAGTAACAAAAGTTTTCGGTTAAGGCTACAACTATTTTGATCACTTCTGGTGATCTTACCCTGTTAGGAGTAATAATGAGATCATCTAGATCTACCTGGTTAGAGGATTTTAGCAACATAATTAAGTGTGCACTCGTTTAAGAGATTTATAAAAGAATTGTTAAGTTCACTCTGTTAAGATATTTAAGATCTTCTACAATGGTTAAAGAGTAACAATAGGATTTTGTCTATAAATAGAAACTTAACATGTCTGATATCAGATCTGTAATGTACTTATCTATTATCACCTTAATGTGATTGATCTCTTCTCTGAATTTTGCTCAGTAGCCTTCCATTTTTGATAAACTATATGTTATGTCAATGCTTATTAATCAAAACCCTATTTGATCTTTAGATGTCTTCCAATGTGGCAGCTACTACATGAGTGATACATGTCAAAATGACATCTATATAAATTATATATCAAACTAATCTTGACCTAATTAGGGTTAGACTCCATCTTATAAAAGCTAAGATCAACGGTAGAAATGAATAACCTAGATCATCATTACATAGGAATCATCAATAATTAAATGATTACATCCATATTAAATTTTGTCTCGATCTTGGTAAACCACTTTCTAATCGGTGTAAACCGTTTGCCTTGTAGTTTGTGTCATTCCAACTGCTGTGTCATTTCTTGTTTCACTTGGTATATACTAGATTCATCACTCGGTAATTAATTGGTGCTCGGTTCATATGAATTCTCGGTGACCACTATGCTCGGTACTCGGTGATCATCTGTCTCGGTAAGAGGGCTCGATCAAAACTGTGTTCGATTAACATAATGATATGCCTTGTGTTGTTCTTAGTGTCTAGGCTCTATGTATTGACTGATTGTCCTATCTTGTCTCCTTTACTGACTATATGACTGAATAATACTAATGACAACCATTAATGCTCTTTAGGAGTAACACTAATTTGGTTCTTTTCTCCTTAGGAATATGAATGTAGACTGGACATCCAAATATCCTAAGATGGCTTATTTTTTGTTTAGTTCCAATGAATACTTCTTCAGGAGTCTTATTTTCTAAATGAGAATGAGGACATCTATTTTGAATGTAGACAATGGTATTAAAAGCTTCTACCCAGAGGTGAGTTTCTAGGGTTTGATCATGCATCATAGCTTTGACACATTTAACAATAGTTTTGTTCTTTCTTTATACAACTCCGTTTTGTTGAGGGTTGTAAGGAATATTGTATTCCATCTTAATCCCAGTAGTTTTACAAAAGTTTTGGAAGGCTTCTGAAGTGTATTCTCTCCCATTGTCTATTCTTAGTGTTTTAATACTCTTTCAAGATACATTTTCTACTAGAGCTTTAAATTCTTTAAACTTTAAGAGAATTTCTTCATACTCTTTACACTTAAGAAAACATATCCATGTTTTCCTAGAGTAGTCATCTACAAAGATAATGTAATACATGTATCCTCCAATGGAGGGAACATACACAGGTCCACACAAATCAGAGTGAATAAGTTTTAATACATTTTTAGATTTACTTTCAATATTGTGAAAAGTACTTTTGATAGTCTTCACTAATGCACAACCTTTGTAGGTCCCTACATGTTCAATTTTGAGTTTGGTAGACCAGTGACCATCTTCTCTAAATTGGGTAAACCACGAAAGTGGTAATGCCTTAGTCTTCTATGCCAAATTTCATTCTCACTAGATGATTCCATGAATTAGGGCTTGCGAAGAAGTGCATAGTTTATAAAGACATCCTTGTATTATACCAATAGTGTGAGCATTTTTAATGGTAGAGTTCTTGGGCCAGGCTAATACTTTTTCTTCCATAAATGTGATCCTGTATCCCTTGTCTTCAAGAGCCGAGATAGAAACTAAGTTTCTTTTGATCCAGGTACAAATAGTATTCCTGTGAGTTGGAGTGAGATGCCAGATTTGAGTTGAAAGGTACAAGACCTAATTCCTTTTACTGGATAGTCTGTATCATCTCCAATAGTTATTTCCTCATCAAAAATTTCCTCAATAGAATCTAAGATGTTCTCAGAATCATGTTATGTGCTTGGAGGCCCCACTGTCTATCACCTAGGTGTTCATGTTGTTTGTAACTTGACTAGATAGGGCGAAGTAAAATACAAGTTTCTCTGAATTTGTATCCATTTTTTTAACTTCAATGAAAGAATCTTGGAATTTTGTTCTATTAGGGCACTTCATCGCAAGATGACCATATTTGTCACATCTAAAGCATTGTACTTTAGATAGGTTTCTTGTTTTCTTGGATGAATGTTTCCTGTTGGTGTTTTTACCCCTTTTTCTTTTATTAACCTCTTTCCTCTTGTGTGAGTTTGAGTATGTAGGATTTGAGTTTCATCTTTTGCAACATTTGTACCGATCACTCTGGATATCAACCTTGACTCTTCTTGAATGTAGTCTATTTTCAGTATTTCAAATTTGGGAGTTTAGGTCGAGCACTGATGCCTTGAATAAATGATTCCCAAGAGATATGAAGTCCATTTAGGGCTATCATTGATAATTCCCTTACTATCATAATCATGACCAATTGCAAAGAGTTGATTTCTCAAATCAATTATTCTCATAAAGTATGAAATAAAAGTCTCTCTTGGTTCTTCTTCATTTGACTAAGTTGTTTTTTGAGAGTAAGGACTCTACTAGAGTTGTTTATCTCGAACATTTCTTCAAGTGCTTTGAACATAGCGTATGTTGAATCTAGTTTGATAATTATAGGCACTAGATGATCCTTCATTCCATCTACTAGCAAATTTTATTGCTTTTGTATTATTCTTTCCCATTCAATCTTTTTAATCTTCTCATTTTGTTCAAGTTCCTTTTCTTTCAACACTGTGATTAATTCATTCTCTTTCAATGTTAATAACACTCAAAATTTCCAAGCTACAAAATTAGAGGCACCTTCAAGTCTAACTCCGTTCACCATTTTGATGAATCTAATAATTTTATCACAAAGTTTATATATATAGTTTGATAAATTAATATAAAAAATCTGATTTGGATCTTTTATTCCAAACTTGCTTTGATACCATGTTAAAATACTAAGATCAGATGTGATATATATTTCATTCTATTTTTATATCAAATTGTGTACTTGATGTATATGTTATACTACATATATAAATCTACACTTGGGAGAACACTACCATTTATTTATGTGTCTTCAAGTGTAGATCCAATACTGCATATAAATAATAGATCATGTCTCATTTAGAGACATGCCTCTACGTATGT